>VWPW01011981.1:0-17535 GCA_013389825.1 Crypturellus undulatus | reverse complement strand
TCTTTTTTTCTTTTTTTTTCTTTTTCTTTTTCTTTTTCTTTTTCTTTTTCTTTTTCTTTTTCTTTTTCTTTTCATAAACATGTTAATCACCTAAGCCCCTTAGGTGAGATGGAGATAAATTAATCACAAAACAAGCTATTAGGTGAGGCGAATATGTGTATAAGAATGACCATGCGATAAAAAACCTCTGATTTTCAGGTGACATCAATCCCGCTTTATAGATGATTAATTAAAGGTGATTTTACTTATTAAATAATCCTCCAAAATAAATTCATTTGATTTTTTTTATTTTATTTATGGTTTTAAAAATTTAAAAATTTATTTTATTTATGGTTTTAAAAAACAATATTCTTTCCTCCTACAAAATTCTAAAGAAATTCCTAAATATTTTGTTTTACTAAGGAACCAGTAGAATGTCTTGAAAGAGAGCAGCAGCATGAAATAAATAAATAAATTATAAAGATTAGTTTTACGGAATGCACCTAGTCACTAGAATTCATCATACCTGAGTTACAAACAAATTAAATCCACACAATAAGCACTTGTCATGGGTGGAGAACTGAAGACTATAGATTTGTTTAAAAGTAGTTCTCAGATTTCAGTGATTATTTTTGCAGTAGTTCATGACATTAGAGTATCTGCTAAGTATTACCACAGGAAGTAGAATTCGTATGCCTACTAGTATGCCCTGATTTGCATGGTCAACAAAAGAAGAAATGCAGTGCAGACACTTCAGAAGTGATTAAAATAGAAATTATACTATAAAAAGAAATCTAAGAAGTTATAGAGTATGATATTCATATTTTCTCTTCCCTGAGATTTAATCTGAGATATGGCCATATATGCTTTTACAAAGATAAGAACTACTCCCTATGACAAGCAGAACCAACAAAGTCATTTTGATTGCTTGAGTGAAAACTGGTCATATAATGTAGGGTTAAAACCTCGCTGTCACTATATATTATTTCCCATTTCAGTCATTGTGGATTGTTAATTTACAGAGTATTTCTAATTCAAAAAAAATCCTTTGTGTCCACCACTATAGTGCAATTCATTCAATGTGCATACAAAGAAATCTTTTGTTCTTTAATATTCTGATGGGTATGTTATTTAATGTCCCAGTGTAACACATATGAAACAGAGCTTTCCTTAAGAGATGAATATGGATTTGTTCCTTTCGTCAAATTTGCTTCCTGACTTTCAGCAGATAGATAGATATGCCATTGCATATGATCTGACATGAATTGACATGAAGGAAAACACATTAAGGGAGAGTACAGATTTGATTAAAATAGATAGATGTCACATTCAATACTTATTTCAAAAGCACATTTTGAATTTCCATCACACTCCTATAATAGTTTGTCAAGTTTACTTGATGATACCTGAACTTTGCAGTAGACTGAACCAATAACAAATAATATTGTGTAATGTCAAATGTGCACAAGGATGGCGTAATCTCACTGTTGCTTATATGAACAGACAATTTTAAGGGTGTAAATGAAGTTGTAAAAAGGGAGTAAGTGTAATTGAAAATTCATTATGTGTAAAAAATACTGGAAATATGTAAGACAGACTAGAACTCAGTATGATAGTTTAAGAAAATACAACATTTCGAAAAAAAGTTTAATCAAGATCATAATAACTCATTTGCTATTAAACTATAGTTTATCAGAAGCACTAAAAGTACAGTTTCATTGTTTGCCTAATAAAGAAATCTGACAGACTAATTTCAGTTCATTGTAAAAGTTATTTACCAAGATGTAGTCACTGTTAAAAAATAAAAATAAAAAATAAGGTGGGTACTGGCAACTAGGATGGCACAAATCTCAAATTTACAGTCAGCATGAGACATGTAGAACATGTCCTTTAATTTTCTTATTATTATTTCTGTCACTATAACACACTCAAAAACATTTAAGGGGGGTCTCATATTAAGTTGTCAATATTAATTCAAATAAACAATCACAAAGTATATTTTCTTCTGGATTTATTTGCCAGGTAAGCATTAATAACAGAGTGCTGATGTTAACTCTATGCTAAAACAGATGGCACATACAATTCATAGTGTTATATTCAACAGGTTAAAAACGGAACAAACATTTCTTGAACAGAAATCCATTCAGAAAGCTATTGTGTCTGACTGTTTAAATATATATATATTATATATAAAAATTCTTTATAATTTTACATTTTCAGTCATTGATTATTAATATTTATACCATTCAAGTATATACAAGTTTGTTTTATGAAGAAAATGAGAAACAAAAAGGGGAAGTGGGAGTGAAATGTGATCATAATGTGTTTTATCTTTTGTTCAGATAATTATTCCCAAAGACACATGTGTTAGATGAATTGTCATATTAGATCATATTAACTGTCCACTTGGTTTCAAACTGAATGTCTGTTACTGACAAATATCAAATTATTCATTATGTTGTCCAAAAAACTCTGACAGGAATATTTTAAAATATTTAAGAAGAGCCTCGGTGTCTTAAAGCTTGAAGAAGAGCTTTTTTGCTTGTTTGTTTGATTGTTCATTTGTTTATCATTTCCAAAGCTTGCAGTAAAAAATTGTACCTGAATTTCTTCTTATCCAGTGATTGAACTAAGCTGGTTCTTGGATAGAATACAAGGTTCCTGACTCCTAAATACTTTCATATTGCCTGTTAGCCATTTCAGAAGATATTAACTCTAAAATTATTAAAATAATTTTATTTGCTTTAAAATAAACTTTTCAAATTATTTGAAAGCTTTTTATCCATAATTACGGAAAAATGCTTGCAGGAATTCTTGATTTTTCTTTTATATTCTGTAATAGAACACTACTGTCTGTAATTTATGACCTCCCCTCCTATTTGTTTACTTCACAGTGAAATAAATGCAGCTTTTGTGCATCAACACAGTAGCCTATCTTAGAGGCTACATAGTAAAATAGTATCATATCCTCATAGTAAAAATGAATCATTCTATCCTTTCTGGAAGGTCTTTCTTACCTCCTTTCTGATCAAATACAATATTTACTTATATGAGTGCTTATTTTTTTGTAAAAAACTTAAATGAAAAAGGCAAAGACTATATTAAAATCCTAAAGATTCTATAAATGACACTGCATTTATTTGATTCATTGATTAACTCAAAATATTCTAGATATTAAGTAATTAACTTCTTTGATAAAAACTTTGTGGAGATTAATCCCAATCTTTCAAGAACTTCAATAAACTCCTTTTTTTGTTGTTGTTTTGTTTTTATTTAGCTTTGTTTTACCTATTGCTCTGGGAGATTAAAGAGGAAATAATATTTATCACTTTGCATTTATCCCTTTACTCATTTCACCTTTTATATATAAAAATAATATTTATAACTTGTTAATACTTGAGCATAGTAGCTTATTATAATTATTATTTTATTGTGTTTTATTGAATCTTGGGGAATAAACAGCATTTAGGCTGTGACAAAGTCAATTATCTGTCATCATTATTAATCTTAAATTCAATAAAATGGAAATTTTTGTAGAAGTGATAGAATTTTCTTCTTTATAGTATTAGGAACTATAACCACAGAGAAAACCCTATTTTTGTTCTCTTATTTATTTAGAACTGATTTCTCAGGCATTCTCATCACATCCAGCTCTGAAAGTTGGGTCAAAATCACAAAAGTCCTAACAGGAAAAAGAAAATAAAATCCATATAGTCATACTTGAGCAATAATCTTATATTCACAACTGAAATATTTATTGATCTGTATTGCTTTACAAATTCAGACTTGCTGACATATGCAATCATTTTCTTTAGATACCAAGTTATAAGGTCTTTGTCTACATGACCCAGGAGAAGTCAATAATGAATTGTTATGTTTAAATGGTAAATCTTTAGTAAAAAACATAGATATTACTGAAAAAATGCTTTTCAGATTTAAAATATCTCATAACATATTATAGATAATTATTTGTGGAAAAAAAAGAATTATATGTGTGTGTAAAGATATGCACATTCTTATTCTGAATTTGGATTGTGTGGAGAAATGTAAGCAGTATGTTTAATAACTGGATCTGGATTTACCAAAGTGGCAACTGACAATGCATCAACAGACAAGAAGACATTACAACAGTGAGAATATCAATTTGACCAAAAGGTAAGAATAAATTTTAATTTGAAGCAATGAAAAAACAGACCTTGTGCAGAAGAGGGTATTATTGACTCATTGTCTGTTGATTTTCAGAGCATTGTGGATATTAAAAGGACTAAGTAGGAAACAAATAAATATATAGACAGATGGGAATCATTTTGCTTAATGTACCGTTGCAGAGATTTCAGAAGCTATGACAGGGAATGTAACAAAAAAAGAGAGGGAGAGTGCAAGGAGAATGGGAGAGGAAATGAAATTGAGCAATGGGATGAAGACATGACTGAACACTGATCTTTCTCTCATTTTCAAAATATTCCCTCTTTTGGAAAGAGACAACACTGCAGAAATGGAAAGATCAGTCCTATATGGTCTATATAATTACTCGATTTGCTTCATTTTATGAAAATAATATTTTATGTTGATGTAAATGCTTTCATATCATAGTCTAAATACAGAGTTAATCAACTAGTTGCTTTATAAAGGTATTAATGAAAGGGAAGAGAATTGGGATCTGTATATTCTCAGTATGTCTAAAAATTAAATCTCATTTTTTGATAAATATGGAATACAGACACTCAAACCCAGTGGTTTCTATTTTCAGGATACTGTGTCTTTAGGTGTGTCCCAAGGACTAGACCTGATCTCATGAACAACAAAAATATTTTTCAATTAACTTCACAGCATGACTGAGCCCTGAGTCTACTAAAAAAAAAAAAAAAGACATCTCAGTGCTCAGAAGGTTTGATTTTTTTAAATTATTTTTTCTATCACATTGTTTTATAAAAAGATATAGGCTAGCAACTTAGCTATATATCTTTTTTTTGTTGTTGTTAGGTATTTTAAAATATTCTATCCTATACATTTTTTCCTCACCAATTATTCTACAATCTGTTGTGTGCTATTTTTCTTACTTTCATTTTTCTGACAGTTTCTGTTATAGTTCCAAAGAAACACAGCAAGACTGAGATTGAAAAATTTCTGTTATTATATTCGGTAACTGTTTTATTCAAGCAGAAAAATACAAAAGGCAAAAGTGTGCTTTAAATGTCAACTGGAAATAAAGCATGTTTATTCTGCATGTGTATGTACCTCAAGAGAAACAGAAAAAGAAGAGGAAATGTTAATAAAATAAAATATTATTTTTGATTAAAGAGATTGTGTTATATTGATTTCATGGAAAGCAATCAAAATGCAGACTCATTAATATAATGAGGTGTAATATGCAAATAAAACTGCTGTTGATATTAACTTACTGATGTAATTTGTGCATTAACAAATCATAATGCATCATACAGTTTATTATGATAGTTTCATAATTTTTCATGTATATTGAAAAATCCTTATGTATGACTTATTTTAAGTTGGTTAAGAGAAGAAGAAAGAAAAAAAATCTTTATTTATCTGCTACATAAAATAACAAAATCCACTTCAGTGATTGTTTAAAATGTATAACCAATCCTTGAGTTGTAAAATGTTCCCAGCCTGGACAAGTGAAACATCTTTCTACTAAAACACAATATAAATCCTAGAAAGATTATCTATTATAGGTCTTTTTAAACCCGACATTGCTTCTGAAGTGATAGTGAGCTATATTGCCTCTAAACATAATTGTCCTGAATATAATGAAGTCAGGACAAGCAAGTTTCAGTCAGTATACATTATGAGTATATGGTTCATGATTTTGTGAAAACTATTTAATATAGTTACAAAATAACATATATTTCAATGCATTTGGCAATGCTAAATAAATGTTTCCTACTCACCTGAAACAGATTGGAAAGTTTATAAGATTAAATGACAAAATGCTAAAACTGAAAGGAAAAAAAAAGAGAGAGAGAGGGAAAAAAAGCAAACCAACTGAACAACAAAAAAGAACCTCCAAAACCAACTAGTTATTAATCATTTAATAAATATCAAAGCTGTTTACTATTAAAGGATGGATGAAGACTGACAAAATGTTTGATCCATATTTTCCATTTCCAACAATCAAGTTTTAACAATAAATTATAGAAAGAGAGAGGGATGGAGAAGAAAGAAATGCAGTTCTTTCTGAGTCTGAGTTCTTTCAGTCTGAAGGGTGAAGCAAACCCAGTTATCTCACTTCAGGACTAAAACTGCAGAAATATCTGTTCAGAGGTAGGCACTACTGGCACTTCTATGTCTAGGTTTTGTGTGTGTGTGTGTATGCATGTGTGCGCATACGGTGAGGGATGTGATTGCTTGTTTGATTGATTTTTTTTGATTGATATTCAAGCAATATGTATACTCTGAGAGCACCCAGTCTAGTTGGTTCTTTAGCTTACAGGGTTTCCTGGCAGGCATTGGGCAAGCCCTGCATTAATCTACAATTTCATGGTTGTATTGGATCATTGGATTGGATCTCAATTCATTCATTTCCTTGTCAGGCTCCTTATAGATACTACAGTGGATACATGTGTCTTGCTCAATTTTACCACTTCTCTCTACATACCACTGGTATGTAATGTTGTGCTAGTCTCCAGAATCTATGCAAAAACTCTCTTTTCTCCTTGTATTAACATATTGAGCAGAGCTCTCCATGTACCTAGTTGATCTGTTTATCTCCTGATTCCATCACTGAGTCAGAGAAGGTAATTCCCCAAAGTCTAATCCAAACTTTATTAAGTTAACGGACAGATCTCCTCTGACTGAGTAAAGATCAGATTTGATGTACTTTATAAAAACTGCCCCAGATGCTCCAACAAGACTAAATTCAGCAATGAAATTTGATCTTCTGATCTTATTTTCAATCTAAACACACATTGGTCTGAATCACAGACCACCATAAAAAATGCCCAATATAATTTAGAATCTATGTACATCAAAACAAGCAGGATATATAGGAAAATAAAATACTATCTCAGGCATTAAAAGCCAGAAGATAAGACTAGTGTAGAGTTGTGGAAGAATGGCCTGGAAAAGGGAAACTTAGAAAAAACCTAGGGCCTAACAGAAGTTTTGGCATTACAGAAGCTTGCTTGGGGTGATACATATCCAGGATGGCTGGTATGTGCGGAATCTACCTCTCCACGATTCCTTTGGCAACACAATCTGCCCTCCTAGCACACACTGATAAGAGCAAATGAAGAGTGGAGCAGAAGGGAGACACCAGGGTCAAACTTTTCTGGCTTCCCTGTGGAGGGGATAATCTGATGGTGCCGTGCAAACACGAGTGAATGGAGGGTGGAGTGNAATCTGATGGTGCCGTGCAAACACGAGTGAATGGAGGGTGGAGTGAGTGAAGACACCGCGGCCAAACTCTGTTGTACTCCCTGCAGAGGTGGCAGCCTGGTGGTACCACACAGCTAATGAGCCACGTAGTGCGATGTCTGCTGCTGGGACAAGAATGGTGGCAGATCAGTCCCTTCCAATAAGATTTGCTCAAACTTCTCCTCTGTCTAATCTCATTATAATACCAATACACAACCCCATCCCACTGAGCATGCTCTCTAGATTTTCAATTAACTTGGGAGACTTTTTTGAAATCAATGAATAATGAAAGCAAATATGACTAGAGTCGCTCAAGCTCCACATGAATGTACAAGAAAATATATAAAAGACAAATTAGTAGGAGGGACAGCAAGAGAAGAACACTAAGGTAGAGGGAAGACTCCATCGTAACTTCTGGGTCAGTCGACAGGCTGATCCCCCCCTTTCCTCCCCTTGGGTTGGGACGTTGCCTGAGGAGACTCGAGACTGAGAGCCCTCTCCCACCTTCTGGGGTGAGTGATGATTGCACATTTGTACATCAGAGCTAAAACCCCACTAAAACTAAAACCCCACACTACAGTAGAGAATTTTCTATACTGACATCGGAAACCTGCTTTGTAAATGTTGCATTTGAATAAATCATGCTGTTTGTGAACTCAACTGCTTGTTTGGGGGGGTGATCAGACCTACAGTTGATAGACTGTTCGTGAATCCAAAACTGCCAGAGTCGAGCTTATAGTAGATTGTACTATTTGGGAACTCGATTCGCTCCATCACTACAGCTTTCAAACTGCAAAATTTTCACAAGAGTATAGTCTTTTCCTGAAGTAATTTTCTCTGAACTGCAAGGATAAGTAACAAGTTATTTTCAATCTTCTTACTTGTAACAAAAGTAAAAATTACACACACTTTTAAATGTGTTGTAGCCTCAAACTTTAATAGCAACTATTATTGTTACCCAGACAAAGTGAGTCTATTGACATTTTATTTCTTTGTATTGAAGAACAGTAAAGCTACTTACTTTAAGTGTGTTTTGTATTTCCTAAGGTATTATGTTGCCAGTCACACTGTGGAGTCCACTGCTCATGACATGTTTAGAGCTGGATGAACCTGGGGAAAATATGGTGCTCAGAAAAATCATATTTTTAATACTCTCTTTTGCTGCCTCAGTATTTTTATTTTTGAATAGAGCTTTAATATAGGCTAAACAGTTTTGAAGAAAATTATGTGAAAATGAAAAGGAAATAAAAGAGGAATTTGCATCAGTATTTGAAAAAATGTTGAGTAACTTATAAGTTTCAAATTCATTACAAAGTTATCTTAAGGGAAAGGCAATTCACCATTCAGGAGATATAATTAGTATTTTTTGACAAATAAGTTTGGTTTCATTTCACTAGGTTTAAGCTGTCTAAAAGGTAATCACTAGTACAGTTTGTCAAATACTGTCCGTATATATACTGTATATATATTCACATTATACATACACTATATATATTTACATAGTGTGTGTATATGGTAATAATATACTATATATACATATGCTATATTTAAATATTGTCTGTAGACAGACATCTGCATTGATATCTTAATATACAAAGAGCCTAGAAAGCAAGCTTAGTTAGCTTTAAGATGGTTAAAAATAGCAAAACTATTAAATTAACCAAAACTGGGTCCTTCCTTTAAAAAAATCAGGGGGAAAAAAAAAGTCCATTCTCTGCAAAACAGCTCATCCATTAAGTCTTGCTTCATCTTTCCTGACTTGAAACCTTATTTCTTAAACACATCTTTTTATTATTTATTTATTTTGTTCTAGCCATCCAGCTTAACTTTATTTGATGTCTTCTTAGCATTTCTTAACCAAAATTGCTCTCCAGAACCAACTGCTTTGTATTAATTAGAACTTTGGGGCATACTTCCCAGCATACTGGAAATGCAAAGAATTATGGAATATTCTGCCTGATGCTCTCAGGAAAGTGTAGAAATAGTGGCTGTGTCCCTAATTTTGGACATCAGGGTCATTAACTGCTTTCTTCACCTTGTGGCAAGATCGCCGAGGGTTGGCACAGTGTAGATCATGGTCAAATTAACGCTTTCGAGCACTTTCCAATGTAGCCTATATTTAGCACAGGCTCAGTATAAATATGTTGCCCTACAGTAACAAGCTGATGGTCAAGCTCATGCCAGAGCACACAGCACTCTGCATCAACACCTGTATATGATTTCTTCATTCAGTAAAAAAAGGTGGAATGAACTGGTATCAGCCCCATCCACTTACTGGTCTGATTGTGTCATTAGCACTACAGGGTACCTCAAGCAAGATGCCACATGGACCAGAGGAATGATACATTTAACTGTCACTCTGGAAGACTTACATTCTTGATTGTAGCTCATCAGCTCCTCACAAGCTGATACCTGCTGTGAGAGAAATGTCAGAGATGCAGCCGAATACAGAGCAGCTCCTGTTGCGCCTAGTGACTGACAGAGGCAAGACAGGGAGGACGATGCCTAAGGGAGGTTTTGAGTAGACCTCACCCTCCTAATCTGTTATGTGGGCTGACACAAGGAGTGAGAGGACATTATAGCCACCTCTGTAGCAGCAGGAGGGTGAGCGGTGAGGATGGTAAGGAGGGCACATAGTCTCTCTGAATGCAAGCAGCACCATGCAGAGGTACAGCTCACAAAACATAGTAAAATAAAATCATAAAGTGATGGAAAAATAAAGCGGACTATCCAATTATGCTTGGAGAAACTGGGATATATGCAAAGTATCCTGGAAAATGCAGCACTAAGAAAGTGTGTGGGAGAATATCAGAAGGTTAGATGAGTTCATTGACCCTAAATGTGAGAGGATCCCAAGGGTACTTTCCTCATGATGGTCACAGCTTCTGCAGAACTTTGGACCCACTGAATGGCTCATGTGCTTGATTGAATTAAAGAGGAAAATGCGAGACAACTAGAGTACATGATAATGACCCTCCCATAAAAACTTTATAACAACAGGGTGGAAATAGCCAATAAATCTAGCAGGATTTTGCAATGAGGCTTTGCTTACTCAGAGGTTCAGGCACAGGAAACAATCACTTTCATAAATTGTGCACTTAGAGATATTTTCTTAGGATAAACGACTTGAATGCTAGAATTCTATATTTTACCTACCTGCTCTGCAATTCAAAGGAAACTTAGAGAAGTTTAATGCTTATTATCTTTAGCCTTTCAATAAGGTCTTTCAATAGCAACTTTCAATAGTCCTTTCAATAATGACTTTCCAGATAATATGAAAATTTTACATAGATTTCTGGCACACCAACCATTCATAAAATGCATGACATTAGGCTTTTCACCACAGGGTAGTGTGTGCCTTTTGTCACATCAAATTCCATCTTCTGTGACTGAAACCTTATTAAAAGTATACACATTCTGTATTCCCAGAAACGGTGCTTTGATCTAATATCACACTGACATGAATTTGACCTATGCTAATTGTTTAAGACATAGGAGGTCAAATTTAATTCTTAATAACAGAAATGCAGAAAAAAATAGCAAAGGTTCCTCAGTATATAGCTTATTTATTTAAGATAACACTAAAGGAATTTTTATATATACTAATTCTGTACCTGATGAACATATTTATTGATATAGTGATTTGAAACTTGGAGGAAAATGGAATGTATCTTATATATAGCTTATATATCATCTGTATATATAGCTCAACTATATATAGCACAATTATTTAAGTTTAATAGTGCAGACATAAGAATAAAGGAATTGGGGATTTTGATGATTTAAAAGTAGACAGTTGTGCCCAAATCTTTGTTATGAAAGATAATATTTCAGGTTTCTCTGATGCCCTCCTTTTTGATTCATCCTCTCAAATCTATGCATATTTTTATCCAAAGACAAAACCAGGCACAGCTGTCATTTCTAATTAAATTTCAATAACTCAAGCTGGGCATTTGCAAATTTGATTTAATTGTGTTTGCATGGTTTTCAATAAGTAGGAAAAAAACCTTCTTCTTCAGCATAAACAGGAAAAAATGTGTACATGAAAAATATCTTGGGGGAAAAAATGAAAGAAAGCTTTCTCCCTGGGACTACGCTGTCAAAGTGAAACACAGAGTTAGTATCTTCTATTTATATTGTGTGGCTACATTTCTAACCCTCTCTCCATCTTATTTCTTAGAATTCAAAGTCATATGCAGTAAAATATTAAATATTACTTGATAAAAGTAAAGTTACCTGCAAGTTTTCCAAAGTAGAAACATACAGAAGCCATATCCAAAGCCATGTTTCATTATTATTTTATATGTCTCTTAAGAAATAAGGTCCAGTATACTGCACATTCCTTTGCTCACTGAGGATCACATATGATATAGTGCCATATCTAATTATCGTTTTTAATCCGATTTATAAGAAAAAATAAGTATGTTATAACCAAAACAAAGCACTACTTTTTATTTAAGTGTTCTTATGCATCACATTTTAGATTTTATATTGTAGATCTGATATTTCTGCCAACGTAATTTTACAGCCTTAGTTATACAAACATGAAGTATTTAAGGTTCCAAAAAGTACAAGTTCTCAGCTGAAAAGCTTGTGATGAAAACTTAAATAATAACATAAACCACATTCTGGAAATATTGAAATCTTTTACCACAAATTTAATGAGCTGACATATAATGGAATAATTCTCTACTGAATGTAGTTGTAGCCCACAATTCCAGGAACTTGAAATACTAAATTTAAAATCTCAATAAAATAAATGATAGGATGACATTGATAGCCATCAACAAAAACACATACATTTTCCTTTTTTGCATGGTTTGTTTGTTTATTTGATTGTCTGAGGCTGTTTTGGCTCTTGGGTAGAAAGAATACTTTTCCCTAACTGGAAGGATTGTGTAAAACAACACAACAAAATTGTTGCCAATCAAAGAAATGGAGATAAATATGACATTGAAAAAAAAGTGTTATTTGCATTTATTCTAATGATGTCTCACAGAAAACATAAACAAGATTGAGGTCTGTACTAAACAGAAATTAGAAGTTTGTACTAAACAGAAATGCACAGTGAAGGCCAACTGTAAAATGTTCAAATCTCTAAATCAAAGATATTTGTTATGCATAGCACCTCAGAGCCCTGGGAGACTGATGGGAGTAGGAAACAAAACTAAGGGAAGAAGTTCAAGGAACTTTTAACACAGAAGCATAGATGTTTCTACCTCGTCTTATCTAGGATTCTAAGGAATTACGTGGGCTACCCTAACACAAATTAGGGTTGAACACATTATTTTCCCCAGTTAGCCTTTGTACTAAAACATTAGTACAACTGAAATGTATCATGAAATCTGAAAAGCTAATGTAATGAGAGTATTTCCATAAATTCATTTTTTTAATAAAGATAAAAACATTTGACACTTAAGAGTTGGCTTTTTTTCATGAAAACAAACAATATCCATTAATAGTAGTTATCCCTAAAACAAGGTGTGGAGGAACTGCAGACAAAGTTGATAAATCTAAAGGGACTTGAGTTATGACTTCTGTCCTTTTACACAAAAATGAGCATTTTATTCTATATTTAGAGAAAAATAAAGTACTAATATTCTTTTGGATTTGAATTTCTTCTTTGTTAATTCCAATTGTGGATAAGGAATCCTGATGGCTCAGTTTGAGATTAATATGTCTGATACTGAAAGGTATCCTTAAGGACTCTTCACACAGATCTTTGTGTAACAGTTAAAACATATCAGTAATTACCTGGGAATCTTCCATATACTGAAGGGGAGATTATGAAAGGAGAAAGTGATGCAGGGGTTTAAAAAATATAAATTTAAAGAGCTACAAAATATAAAGATTTTGTAATAGAAAAAACAAGTTTTTAGTAAGGAAAATACAACTGAGACAATAAAAAAAATGACTGTGGGTATCTTCTTTCAAATCTTGTAGCTTACTTTGTGGCCTCTAGCTTTTATTTTAGGCAATATATATTTATATATATAAGATATATATATATATATATATATTTATTTATTCAGATTTTCTTCCTTAAGTTCATATTTCCTATTCATTTTTACACACTTTTGTCTCAAAAATCTTTTTTTTTATTATTTCTCATTACTGTACCTTGTTTTTATTAAACATTTGTAAAAAGAAAAGGAAAGCATTAGAAGGTTAAAAAGGTATTTACAATACCTTTTTAAAAAAAATAGAAAGAACCAGGGATCAGGTACGTATATATTCCTTTAAAATTCAGAAAATTTTAGATAGCCAAATATATACATTATTAGATTTCTTCCAAGTTTATGGGCATGAAAATATAAATAAATTAACAAGTCCTTCCAAAAACAGGTAGTAATATATATTGCCAAAAACAGGTAGTAATATACATTATATATACACACATATAAATATGTATATAATATATATATATAACTGTCTGTTCAAAAGGATAGTTTGTTTGCATATATATATGCAAATTGGTTATTCTAAATTGGTTATTTGATGAAATTCTCACCCCATTACATACTAGGAAAATTTCCTTCTAATTTCAGTGGGACAGAATGCTGATTTATTTATTTCTTTTTATTTTTTAAGCAAAGTAGATTTTGCATATTCATTGCACTAATTTTGTGATTACTTCTTTGAGTGTTTGATTATATGATGAACGGACAATCACAGCATAGGGAGAAGACCCAGCGAAGACTGGCAGAGGAAACCCAGCAACCTAACCTTTTCAAGCTGAGCATCCTCACCCAGCTGATCTCAGAAGAAAAAGTAAAAAAAAAGTCAAAACAAAACAAGACAAAAATCCTTGCAGAATGAGGAGGTTATTGCCTGCAGTGTGGAATGCAGGAGGAAGAACATTTGATGACTATGTAAAGCTTATTGTGAGATGTTTTAAGAATGCATACCTGTGTATGCATACATGTGTATGCATATATGTATCTTCACAGGAAGATTTCACTTCTAAAGTGAAATTGACTCGTAAGATTTCACTCATGTTTGTGTCAGTGTGGTAAGGTACAGTTTTCTGCCTCTGGTGGTCTGTGTGGCTGGCCATGTGTGTGTATTATATGTAAGCCTGTAGGTCTATCAGTAATATGTGCATTCTGTATTGCTACTGGCTGAACTTGGAAATGTGGAACTGCAGTAGCTTCACATCTACTGGGCTACCAGATAATTAAAATTAAACATCTATTTAATTTCAGAATACCACAAAAAATACCATCTTTCCTGTACATACACTATAGAGTATCAACATCCTTAAAATCTTATCTTAGAAGATCCAGCTCAATGGGCTTTAATAAAAGCATTGGACTACCAAATAACAAATGTTGAGGTTCTTGAAAAACTATATTGACTTACCTAGAAGAACTTGGAGAACTTAGCTCTAAGAAGAACTTAGAGTACTATAAAAGTCTTTGATACTTCACTAAGCCATAAAGCTTTTCCATATATAAATATGCATACCTAAAATAAAAGTGTACCTGTACATATTTAGGTATGTACATATATATATATTTTCTTTATAGTCAGCCAAACTCTCATGTCTCAAATTATCATTTTTTTTTCCACTTTTTAGAGCAGAGGGAGGCAGTGGTTAATATAGAACACACTAAAGCTATTATATGGAAGTTTTTCCTACATGACCCCAAAAAACTATATCAAACCACTGCCATATTGGTGGTGAGGTGATGAAAGTTATTTTAATTAAATTATATCTGTGTGTTCTAATATTTGTCTTTTTTTCTATACTATCAAAAATATGTTAAACACATCAACCAGTAATTTCATCAATTACCTGTTGAGAATTTAGCAATATGTTTTAATATTTTTTTGTTCTCTTGTAAATGTTTGAATTTCCCTAGCTCATTCAATAACATGTTATAGTAATAAAGCAATATTATTTGCTCTACTTCAGAAAGATATCTGAAATATTAGTGCGATGAAACAAAAGATTTCTATTTTTATTGTTTCTATTTTATGTTATCAATTTTTTTCACAAGTGCTATAAAATATATATACTATATATATACTATACAATATAATTATATATTAAAATCTTCAACTTTATCCTCTTTATTATCTATATCTATGAATCAATATGCTGCCATTATTAATATGTTATTAATATTATAAAATCATTATTTCTTGTATTCTTTTATTTACTAAGTTTCAATATCTAAGAGTTAGATTAAGAGTTAGTTAAGAGTTAATTTACTGACTTCTCCATTTATGGGATATCTTGCTCTTCGTTTGTTCCTTCTTTATGATTTGACATTAGACTGCTGACAGTTTGACCCCACCTGCCATAATCCAGCCTATGAAATCCATCAGTACAACTGAAATCGGTTCAGCCTGGACTGTATGGAATTGCAGTAGTCACCCTCAGCATCTGTAAAATATGCATTTGTTTTGAATTAAAGTGATATCTGAAACCTTTATTTTTGTTTAGGTTTTTCTCCGTTCTTATAATTACTGTGTATTTTACACATTCTTCTGTTAACAGAATATAATTGTGAAGGTGTTATTTTCACTGAGGTGCTGGTAACAATGACTTAACATTATGATCCTTTCAAAATACCTGAATCTAGAGTGTAGTATGACACAGAACAAAACTTTGAAGAAAATGAGTTTACATAGAAAATTTGGGATCCATGTACTCAGATGAGGACTCTTTACTGTTAGTTCCCTGATGCTTTTGAATGTATCTGTGTGCATATCATTTCACACTGATATTAACCCACAAATATCCCTGTGTTTATACATACATAAGCACTTGCATACATGTCTATGTATACACACATATGTGTAAGTTGTGTGTATGTATGTGTGTATATAAGTTAGGGCACTAGAGAAGGCTGTGAAGGGAGCATTTGGAAGACTGATAAATGAGACCAATTTTGAAACTTTAACACTGAATTGACTGAATTGACATGTATCAGCAACATACATTGTATATGATTAGTTAGCAACCACTTACACATACAAAATAAATTTTGACAAATTCTTTTTTTTTTTTTTTTGTCTTGAGGTGGAAGATCAAGAGCTCAGGAGCCCTTTGAGAAATCAAGCTGGAACAGAAGTGAATTATCTTCTTTCTTCACCATCTTTCCTCATTTTTGGGGTTTATGTTCACCTCCCCCCATCCCCAATAGTAAAAAAAAAGTGCGATCATCTCCTGTCATAGTTTATCTTATTTTCAGGGCCAGAGGGTGTCTGTGTTTCACTAAGTGTCTTTTGCTAACCGTACAGCTGGTTCCACAAAACATCTTTCAAGTTTATTACACAGTCATTGTTTCTATCTTGAAGAATTACTGCTTATATTAGCCATCCTGTATGCTGTTTGTGCAACTGTTTGCAAGTTTTGCTGTTTTTACAAGTCTTTTCCCCCTCTGTGGATATATATATTCACATATAGTATATATCTGTGGATATATACTATTTTTATAATTATGCTTAAACTGTATTACAGAATGCGTGTTGCTGGCCTATTTTAAACTACCCTGAAGATGGGTACCTTCCCTCCACAGACTGTAAAACACAGATTTAGTTGCCTGGTTTTCCAATGTGTAAGATTCTGATGAATAAATAAATAAATAAATTGTTCCCTTTTCTCTTAATCTATTATCCCTTAATCATTCTTTTGTGTAACTTACCATATTGTTTCATTAAAAAATGATAAAGTTTAAAAGCAGTTGTTGGATCAAAGACATAATATGATATAAATAGTGTTTAAAGACATGTAGCATTAAATATAAAATATATTGCAGGTAGTATACATGTTTATGATTGGGAAGAATAAAGGAGAGACCTTCCTCCTGCCTAGTTGCCCCTCTCCTTATAGATTGAATTCAAACATCATATCATACTTATTTAAATTCAACAGTTTTCAAGAAATTAATAATACAAACTCCTTTAGAAAAGGAGAGAGGCTTTCTCTTAGGAAAACACAGAAACTCCTTTACTTACTCCTTTCTCTTCAAGCTCTGACTTGTTGAAGAATGAATCATATATTAGGTTTTATTCAGATCAGGGCATCAGTCCTGGATGTTACGTATTCTGATTGTCACACGAAGCTTTGCTAGGCCAATGACATGAGACATAATCCAACCTGGTTTATATATAGCTGCCGGGCTGCCTGTTGGGGGACAGAGGGAGATCTTTACAGGCCTCAAGTGA
>VWPW01011980.1:238459-291992 GCA_013389825.1 Crypturellus undulatus | reverse complement strand
CGGATCTTTCCAAGATGATGGAGAGTATCTTAGCTAGANTTTCCAAGATGATGGAGAGTAGCTTAGCTAGGACTGCCCCGGGCAAGGGATGAAGGCTGGGTCAGTGAGTAAGCCGCTTCCTGGCTGTCTCTGAAGGCACCGTAGGATCAGAGTTGCATGAAAAACCTTCTTTAGGATGCATATTTTCTTATCTTTAACATAGTTTTGCAGAAGTCCTTCTACATTTGTTTAGAGAGCACAAAGTATTTGGGGTAGGTGCTATTTTCTCATTTAAACTTTGAATATAAAATGCCAGTGTTCCCATGTTTCTTCTTTTGGCCTGTCATCACTGCAAGGCAAATAATAAGTAAGAGGACTCCTTGTACAAAAAGGCCACTTGGTAGTGCAGACCTCTCTGTTGTATTACAGAACAGGATTCAATGGGCTTGAGCTTAACTCCCTTGAGTACTGTGATATAGCTGTCCACTCTCTAATACAGATGGATCAAAATATTCTTAAAAAAAAAGGACAATTCCAAAGTATAGGCCTGCACTCTAATAAACATTGCCAGAATAAATTTTATTTAAACAGATGCCAGATGATCTCTTCCTCTTCCTTCCTCAATAAAATTGTTTGTTCTTTAGATTTTTTAAATGTCCCTTCTATATATATCAAATAACACTATAAAGTGCAATGAATAGAACTGGAGAGCTTCAGATTGATGACAAACTTTGTGGAAACATATTTTTCTGGAGTTTCATTTTCTGATGGAGATGAGATATCAGACAAGGGCTCTTCTCACACTGCAGTTCATATTTCTATGCCAGCACTTCCCAGCTTGAATAGCTCAGAAATACTTCTTCAGATAGACTCATTTCAGTTTTATGCTTCTGATCATCTCTATTGAAGCATCAGCCAGTCTGCATTACATGCCCTGTGTAAATTTGGAAATGTTTATTTTTGGGCCTGGAGCAGCAGTATTTTGCTGGATATCTCTGTTCCAGGCATTTATCAGTATAATGGAGTTGGTGGCGTCTCCACCTTTTTTCTCTCCACTGATGACCATTTTTCAGCAACTTCTTTTTAAAAGCTTTGTTGAACTTTTCTAAGCGATTTTGGATATCTTTATATAGGGCCACCATTGCATGATTCCTAGCCACAACAAATAAAATTACCTGGTTACCGACTTAGCTGTCTCCCAAAGCAGTCCTTTGCTGGTCCTGCTGAACAATCTTGCTATCCATAAATAACATGTTTTTGAAATTCTAGAAAATGGCATATTCTCATTTTACAAAAAAAAAAAAAAGGGAATGAAAAAGCTATTAAGGCCCAGCCTTGATTTGGGTATGTTTTATGTAAATTTATAATTCATAGAAAGGAAAGCATTACCAGTTACACAGGTGTACTAGCAGATACATTTCCTGTGATCATTATCTTAATTGCTGTAATAAGTGGCACATGAATGAGACCAATTCTTCATCTGCAGCTTCAGATTGAGCTGTGGACTCGGATAAGAAAGTACATATTGGGTTGATGTGTCAAATCCAGGTACAGTAACCATACAAAACTGATGCATTATTTATTACAACCTGAGCAACTTCCATTAATGTATGGCTATATGACAAGCTGTTGAGAAAATGTGAGGGATTATAGCACTGACAAATGCTTCAGGATTTTTACTCAATAACTTATACCTATGGCTTTACTAGCTTTAGCTATCATAATTTCCACCTGGGTGAGAGAAATAAAGGATGTGCTCAGGCTGCAGAATTTGTGATGTGGGGTACTTTAAATTGATTCTTTGTAAAATTCAGCTCTGTGACTTAGATCTTAGAGTCTGAAGGTGAAATGTGAATGTAATCGATTGATTGACTCCTTGACTCTTTCGTGGCTTTGATGAAAACACCAATACCAAATCCTTCTTTTCCTCACTCCTTTATTGCACAGTAAGTTGAGTTTCTCTCTGAAATGAGAATTTTTCATTTCATTTTCTTTTATACTTCTCATTGTTGCCCCTCTCAAGGGTAGAAGATCAGGTCGGCTCCAGTGAAGGCGTATGAGCTGGGTGCAGCCAGAATCTTTGCTGTCAGCAACTTTTTAGCTTTGTCCTCCATGGTCTGCATGTCCACAAACTGGCTACACGTTAGTACATACAGGTTATGCTTGTGGTATGCCTGTTGTTCACAGATACAGGTTCATTTTCATCCAAAATACATATAGTGAGGAGAAAGCTGTTTTCAGGGTATATACAAAGGATAAAATTCTCATTGAAGGAGGAAAAATAAAATTAAACAAATAAGAAGCAAATTCTCACTTACACTTGTCCATCGTTCTGTATCCAAGATCACCGGAATGAAATAACATCACCATTTTACTGATAATGTTCAACAAATAATTCTCAAATTAGAAATGAGCCTTTTTTTTTCCCTAGCACTTCTACTAAATGAACAACCTCTAAACAAAATTAGAGTCTGGCAGTACAGATCTTGTTATCAAAGCTCTTGAGAGTCACTGGCAAATGTCAGAGGAATAAATTGCGTTACTTATTGATAAATGACATCTTCATAGAAAGTTCAAGCTAAACAGACTATTATTCATTCATTTTTGTTGCCACCTGACGTCCTTGTCTGTAGTAAAATATACTTTCTTTTTCAGCCACGCTTCTTGTTATTAGATTTTAGTTCAGTGTTGAGGGATAAAAACTCAGTGAGTTATTTTCTCTGACAGAAAAATTCCTGAGGTAATCACCATTCTTTGATGTAGATCTTTCCACCTGGCCTTGTTGAAGGGTTGATATGTTAGTGCAGCCCTCCCAAAGCTAAGAAAATAGTACCTGCAGCCAGAGCAGGAGCAGTGACAGCATCCGAGTGAGGTGCCTTTGGAGGACTTTGTAGTCCTCTTCTACATGGTCCATCTTAAGTGCTTAGTAGCTGGTACCAGCATAGAGGTAATAGAATAGTGAATATGCTGTGATGCATCAAAGTTGTACTCACTGTATACTGTGTTATAGAGCATTTAACCAACATCTTGATTCAGTGGAGAAAGTCAGCCTGAAACAGGGTTTCTTAGCTGCTGTTATGTCAATGAGTCCAAGTTGAGTACAGGCCTGGAGCATGCTGTGATGGGATAGACCTTACCACATAGAAGAAGACAGCCCCTTTTCTGACAAGTTTGCAGTCTGAGAAGACGAGGATATAAAGGAAATGTTGCCTTCCTAGAGAGTGCTAAGGTGACATGTCTATCACCTTCTTCATGAAATATCTCAACAACTGGATGACATCACTTCTGTCATCATACTAAAACCTGTTCACCCCTTTAATGTACATAGAGGGAAATCCACCTTTTCTGCCCACCCACGTGTGTGTGTCAGGATTTGGCATGAGGAGCTCTTACAAGGGTATCCCAAGGCTGCTTCCACCACGTTGGGTGTGTATACTGGCCTTTCGTCCCTCCATTCACCTCGTTATGGATATGCTGCCTGAAGTCATACTCAAATGTAAGCATATAATGTGTCTGCCCTTTGGTTGTGTTCAAAATCTGTAAGGCATAGGGATTTTTTCCTCCCGTAAGAACATCTAATCCTGTTGCTCTTGTCATGTTTGGACAATTGCCCATCACTGTGCTAGTCTCTTGTATTTTGCTGGTTTAAATACAGGAATAACTGTGGCAAGGCACAATACTCGGCTTTTAGATTTCTTGCTGACATAACTTTTCTAGAGTATAGAGATGACAGAAATCTGAATCATCACAGGGAGGCAGAACAGAGTGAGAACCTGCACTGCATGGGAAATATACCAGATTCAACCCCATGAGTGTATTTTGCCACAAGTGGTCTGTAGATTCTATAGATGCCCCTTTGTTTTTACATATGAAGTGTCTTCTTTCACCTGCGTTAAGCATCTTTTTTCTTGAACCTTTGGATCTAGTTCACTTTGGCATGTTTCAAATGGAGAAGAGTTTGAAGGAATTCAGGTTGAAGGAATGCAGATTATGGAAATCTAGATTATTGTTAAATTCAGGAGAGAGCATATTCATATTTGCCATTGAGTGTTCCATATCCTTGTAGACAGAAAACTGCCCTTTCTGAAGAGTTAATCAAGACAGAAGTAGCTGATTCTATGCTCAACATTTAGGTAAATATGATTCAATTATTTCTTTCAACATTTGGAATTTTTGTTTGTTTGTTTGTGACCAAGCAGATCAACAAACTTTCATTTGGAGACCAGAAAACATTAATTAAAAAAAGAACTGACTACAACATCTTTATTTGCTTGCTGAGGAGTAAAGATAGGAAATGCTTCAGGCAATGATATACTAGTTAATTTAGCCATTTGCAAGAGTCACTAATCACTTTTTTTATTCTGTTACAGCAAAGACCATTTTAAAATACTCTTAATCCCTTCTGTTGCATGTAAGTAGTGAAAATGCATGTGAAGCTCCTAAACTGGAAGCTAAATTGCTATTATTGGGTTACACCACATATGGAAGATGATAGAACTGGAGAAGAGAGGTGAACTTCAGCGTTCAGAAATCATCTTACTGGGCAGTGATGCATCTAATTGTAGTATCTCATTTCTCATCATGCCTAGTTTGAACATCATGTTTCTAAGGCATGAGGGTAAATGCTTCACTGGAGGCTCATAGAAGAGATGTCTTCCCAAACCACCCTGTTAGTATCTGAGTTGTGATCTTACATATTATCATGATGTGGGGCTCTTATCTGTAAAAGATATTGTGCAAGCATTCAGCTTTGAGCAGGAGAATACCAGTCTGCCGAACAGCTGATACATTTCTGTTTCTTAAAGCTGGTAAGTAAAACTCTCTTTCTAGGCTTTCAAGCCGGAATCTTGTCCAGATAGTGAGAGGAAGTGAGATTTTGCTCTCCAATAATGTTGCAAGGTCTTAAAATTCTCCCATCCTTCTCCAACAGTGTGCTATTCAGAATATTTGCTGAGTTTTTATATTTTAAATCTTCTGTAAATGACCAACATGAAATCTTGGTAGATGTGTTTTAGAGGTAGAAAGGCGTGTTAACATTAGGATATTACCTGCTGCACTGACTGGGTTAATACATAAGAGGGCTTAAAATCCAGATTTGTAGTGCTTTATCCCAAGGCTTGAGTTCAAACATTGATACCTATTATCAGCCTTGCCATTAAATTATGAAAAGATATAGTGATAAAGTTTGCAGTATCCCTCTAACAAATATCATTATAGCTAGCAGTGTCTGAAAAAATTGGAAGTTTCATTGGAGCTGAGCTGTCATTTCTAGATTTGCTTTTGAGCCAACAGTGAGGAAGCCCCATGGAGGGGATCATCAGCTGCTTCTCTGTGAAGATGATGATAATGAAGGTCCTCTAAGCGGCTAAGAATGTTTGGGCCTTTGCTTTGTTCTCTCCTTGAACTAAATTTAAAAGACCTGAAAAGAAAATATATTTTCTATCATAGTTAGGCCAAGTCCAGACCCTCATTTTAAAAATATATTTGATGGTAATACTGTTGTTTGATGTGTCTAGGTATGGCACCGATGTCCTCATAGAGAAGTCAGAGTGATGGGTGATGGCAAATGATGACTTGCTTTTTTTTTAAAAAAGATGGTGAAGTTAAATAGATGCTAACATAATAAAAATAGTCTAAATAAGAGGCATGTCTTGTCTGAATCACTCAAGTTGCATTCTTGTGCCTTCTTCTGGTTCCCTGATAACTCACGGTCTCACAGGGAAGACTGGATGAAGTTGCTCTCAATTTCTAAGGCAAAGTCCCTCTTTATTTTCCCATCAGCCTCATCTGTGCCTTCCTTCCCAAAATACAAAAATGAAATGGCTTGGTTTCCCAAGCAATATAAAGCATAAGGAAACAAGCCAGGCACATATATATTTTTTTCCTTTTTCAGTGACCTTTGTTTGTTTAAGTTGTGGGAATCAATTCATGAGTATATGGACATAGTGTCAGATTTGTTACAAAACTTTTTAGACGCCCGATGGCTTGCTCTCTTGGCCTGTTTCTCAGACGTGGTAACTGAATGTGTAAATTCATGCAGCTCATTCATGCAAAGGGAAGAGATGAGTATTTTAGCTGTTAAAATCATAGATGAGATCTTTACTTGTATGTTGCACACCACTGGTATTTAAAACATTTAAGAGGCACGAGAGAGACATATTCTTAGTTTGTGTTCTCTCACTTGGAAAACAAATATAAATTTGAGAGATTATAAATCTGACCACAAGATAATTGATATCAGGAGAAACTTGTGAAATATTTATGGCTTTTCATTCTACATGTAGCTGTGAAACCCAGCCCTTTCTCTTTTCTTGTGAGGGAAGTTTGCTTTCCTTAAATCTCCCAAAACAGATTTTTCCTTTACAGAGCTTCCCTTGAGGTGTCACACTACTAGCTCCTATAGGAATACTGCTGAGATAGGGAAAGCCACTGGATTATTTCCCCAGCTCTGCATCTGAAAAATGCCACATAAGCTCAGCACAAATATTGCTGATATTGGTTCGCTGGAGCACAAACAGCACTGCAAGGAGAGTGGGTAGTGGTTTATCTGCAGCTGTAGCAGAAGATCAGAGTGTCTTCATGATGTCTTCGAGGAAGATGTGCTTTAGGTTTAATGGGTGGTGTAAGATCCTCCTGGGCTGCGTGCAGAGTCTTATCGCTGCACATCTGGCTTCCTCCTGTGGGAGATGCTGGATGGCCATACAGGAGCATTTCCAATGCAGTTATGTGCCCTACACTCACTCTTGAATGTGTTTGGAAAAAGCCACTCTGAGTTTTCTGAGATTTGAATTAGGTCTCTTTCTCATCCCTTATCTTATGGTTCAGCTTCTTTGCTTTCTCAGGCACTGTGAATTCTCCCACTGGCTTTAGCTGCTCAGTTTTTCTTTTCCCATTTCTTTCACATTGCTGTCATGATAAATAATTCTGGGCAAGAAATACACCTGCCTAATGTGTTGAAGAAGCAGTTCTAATTGCATGTGGCAGTGTAGTACAGTGTAAGGTAATCGCTAGAGGCAGGTCTTCTGTATTGTTGATGCATACATGATCCAAAATCTGTGTGGTTAGTCTAAAATGTGCAATCACTTCAACATCTACTGAAATGGCAGTTAAAACTGTAACATTAGATTCCATAGATTTAAGAAGATACTGATTTGCACAGAGGAAATTCATCAGTTTAGTATCATATACCATGCAAATTGCATTAAACCAGTTGTGTTTTACACAGAGTGGGCCTACTGCACATGCCACATTGTTAGTTGAACTGAGCTAATATGAAAGCCCGTGTGAAAGCCTGTGTTAGTTGAACTGAGCCAATATGAAAGCGACTCTAAATCAGTCAAAGTTTTATTTTGATTCAGCTGAAGTGTGTTCCTGTTCAGCTCGAGGACATGTCCAGGAGGTACTAAGTGACTGAATGGCTTCATCTAAGGCGCTTCAGCTTGTCAGCTGTGCTGCAGTAACTGGCCTCAGGCACCTCTTAGTCTCTCAAGAAAGCAGAAGCATGCATATAGATATATTATCTTGAACTATCTCCCTAAAAACTCTAACAGGCTAGAAACATTCACAATTAGAGCAACTTAGTCAATACTTCTAAGTAACTTCTTAGGATGGACAAATGTAAATGATTTTGGTTAAAGAACTGAAAGTAGCAATTACTCCAGTACTTATGCTGGGAGGGCAAGTAAGTGAGAAGACTGATGATGGGCAGCGAGGAAACAGGAATGTAAGTAATATAGTGTTATGTCACCTTAACCTCAACCAGAGCAGGGTCTGTGTCTGCAGCTCCTCTCTAGCAGATTATCAGTGGTCGTGCTGTCACCTACCATGGCTCAGCTCAAACTAGACATGGGAACGCCTGTCAGATTACACACAGGAGATACCCTGGGAGAAAAGAACTGACTATGCCTAGGGCAAGCAAAAGTAATCTGAGATTGCTTTTTCAGTTGATGCCTTCAGACATCTCTTCTTTTTAAAATGCAGGAATTAAGGGCTGGCCCTGGTCAGCATTTAGATGGCAACTGCTTCTTGTAGATAAAACAGTGTGATTCTAGTATGGGACTAGTGCTTGCCTCCGTGTGTTTGTCTAGTGCGTAAGAGACTGTGTGTCCAGATAGTTCAAATTGTGATCAAAATACCCCCAAAATGCTATAAAATGCCTTGCTATACATGAAAAAAAGTGCTTCAAACCTCACTTTCAGGACCTGAGTTCAGATCCAGAGATTGGCACTCCGTGCAATGGTCGCATTTCTAATCTAATCATGTTTTAATCCTATGAAAGTTGATTTAGAAGCCAGGCTTATATAAATAAGGCTGAGTCAAGGGCTTTTGACCCTTACTATTTGCTGAAGATTCAGCATACTGTCTGCATCTGTATGTTGCCAGTGAACTCTGACTTCAATACAGAAAACAGTTTAAAGCAAGTAATAAGGGATCTAGAAGAACGATTTTTTCATGTGCTTTTACTGGGAATATGCACTCAACCAGTTGGTTAAGGAAACTGTCAATGTATTAAAGTAACAAAGACCTCTTTCTTGCTCCTTGCTGGGAATAGTGCTAACTGACTGGCCATCAGGATGTCTTTTGGTGTAAGGAGCAGCTGAAAGAGCGATAAGCTGTGTGGTACCAATGCAGATTTACTGCCATTGGAGCCTCAAGCTAAGGAGCCTGTTTGAGAGCTGTGTGCAGTACTTGCCTAGGCATAGCTGCTCTCGAGCATGTAAAGTTGCAGGGCTGTTCTGTTTATCACTGGATCTCTTGTATGTAACAATAAATCAATAGAAATCTCCGTCTTGGTGCTGATTTGGTAGCTTGTCTTCTGTTCTCCCTACCTCTTCATTTGTCAGCTAACTGTAGTCATTGTGTCAATTGTTGTGATTGACCTTGAATAATGCTGGAAAATAAATCTACAGCTGCCTGGTTTCTATTTCCCCTTTTCCAGTGGATTGTTGGCTCTGGCTCTGCTGAAGAGTGTGTGCTCAGCTCCTAGCACACGTGTGTGCTAGGAAACAGCTTCTCAATCCCAGTTTCCAAATGCCCCTGTCTTGGTAACAATTTGTTGCTTTCCTGAGCATTTTGGGGCCAATCCTGACCCCATATCCAGATTAGGTAGCATGGGCAAGGGGCAGGAGTGCTTAGAAATGAGTTCAGGTCATGGCTGTTAAGTATCACAGCTTTTACAGGCTACATTTTTCAAGCTGATTTAACTTGATCTTTAAAATATCAAATTATCAGGTTAAGATTTTAATTGAGCACTGGTAGCACTCTTTTTAAGAAGTTTATTTGTCTTTGAGAGAAGAGAAGTTTCCTTTCAATGACATTTTCCCTATCCAAATTTCAGTAACAGGATTTAATAAGTTATTGTCTTAAACTGTGGGGTATTTATGCTATTAAACAACTATCATGTTTCATGTCTGAACTGGTTCTGCACATGAGTGATGGATGAAGCATTGCATTTTTATGTACTGCATTTCAGTCATGGGTTGTAAATTCTGTGCAATCCTTTGGAGACAAAAAGCTCTAGGTAATGATAAGGTATGAATCACTTTATATAATATCTAGCTGCAGTTGTTACTAGTTTAGATATTCATCTAACATCAGGACGCGGATGTTTAGAGAACAAACTTAAATAAAACAAAATTAAAAACCTGTCTGCATATTTTAGGAGTTTGCATCACTTAATGCTTTCTGCAATGGCCTAAAATAGGCAAATTGTTTTAAAATTCTGTTAAATTCTTTTTTCTACCATAGCTAATATGTTTTGGATTCATGCTGCTCATTGTAATTTTATTTCCAAGTAAAACTGAGAAATAAATTACCCTTTTCCTTCTCAGAGTGAATCAGTGGACTGAGAAAGATAACTGCTGGGTGAGTATCCAATTATCTGAAGAATGATGTTTAAAACAATTTACGCAAAAAAGGGTGTCTGAGGAATATTGTGAAGTGTTGACTATTGATCTATTTCCTCTGTTATGCACCAATTCACTATTAATCTTATTTGGCAGACAAAAAACTGTCATATTCCCAACAA
Source organism: Crypturellus undulatus (assembly GCA_013389825.1). NCBI lineage: Eukaryota > Metazoa > Chordata > Aves > Tinamiformes > Tinamidae > Crypturellus > Crypturellus undulatus. Next base: position 281,986 of record VWPW01011980.1, on the reverse strand, counting down.
ATTGTCTCTTCAGCATTCCTGTTTTGAGATTCCAGTTTCTCAATATACACATATATACATATAATACATATATATTCTTTTTCTCGAAACATCTATAAGGTTTCAGGGATCACATTCAGAGCAGATAAAATTATACTGTCTTCTAAGCATTTTTGCACTTTGTCAAACTACTATTAATTTCTGTTTTAACCTTGTTTTGAGCGAGCCAAACAACAGCATTACAGGCTCAGAAAGAACTGCACAGCCAGTAGTATTAAAATGTAATATAGACAGCGGCAGAGGGAAAGGAGCTTCCCTGCAGTTCTCATCACGTGGCTTAGGGACTTCTTCAAAGCTGAAATAAACATAAGAGAAAACTGGTGCCCAGAAACCCCTTTCCTCACAGCACTCCAGGATATTCCGTGATCATTCAACCATCTTCTTTGGGATATCTGGCAAGCCTGGAAGTATCAGAGCCATCCCTGAGGGGAAAGTCTTTTATTTTCAGGAAGTGTGTTTAAAACATTTATCAATTAACATAAGAGAGCTGTTATCCTTGGTACTGTGTATCTCAAAAAACCTCATAATGTTGTCAGGGGAGGTCTTCTTTTGGAAAACTTTGGAAAAAAAAAACAAATCACAATCTAGATAAATTAGAATGGCCATGGCTTGGGAGAAAGAGGGTTCCCATATACAGATGGAGAATCTGTGCACAGAATAAATTAACTGCACAAAATCAGGGGAAGCGGAAGAATCATAGAGGCATTAAATTTGGATGCTGAGAATGGAGATACTTGTGAGATTGTTTCCATTTTCATATTTCTGCACCAAATGCTCCCTCTTGCTCCATTTTAAGCAAGTTGATCTACCTGCACTCTGGTTTTATCAGAGCTATGTAAATAATAATATTAGTAACATTTTTCACTCTGAGTAGCATGAAGCATTTCCTTTGATTCTCAAACAAAATTTTCCAGTCTACTCTGGCATTTTCAGACAACGCAAAGCAGTGGAAATGGGGACCAAATTCAAACAGAGACTTGAATCTCAGATGTCCTTCAATGATAGCCAAGCTCTCTTTCCCTGTTCCTCACGTCATATGAATTCAATCAGTACTAACAGGAGAGGACAAGACCTACTGATGGGGGAATTCAGCACAGCGCTGCGATCTGGCACATTCCTGACATAGAGAGAGGTGTGCTCTGTTCTTCCCTTTGCACGGAGCAGGGAACTGAGCCTGCTCTTCTAACCTGCTTTACTCCTTTAATCCTAACAATATAAAAAGGGTGTCGTGCCTTTCTCTGTCTGATGCCTGTAGATCCCATTGAAGTTTCTAGCTCAAGCCTTTTGTCAAATTTGACTGAAATCGATGGGTAGTTCCTAATCCTTGAATCAACCCTCATTTTCAGAGATACATAATTTGCATTATTTTATTTTATGTAACATTATGTTTTCACTTTAGTTTTGCAATTCAGCTCTAATTAGAGAAACTCTCCTAAATGGTTCCACTATGAGTTGTTTGAACTGACAGGCAAGTGCTGGGAGGTTTGTTACAGTGGGGGCTTGACTATGGCCAGGCTTTGAGATGTTCCCGGAGGTCTCCTGTTCATCCGGGGATCCAGGCAGTGTTTTCCAAAAAAAAAAAAGGCCCCTCTACTACCTTGGAAAGAGTCAAATGGGCCAAATGCTAAGAGTATGAACATGAGGGAAAGTGGTTCTTCCCAAAATAAATATTAGCCTCAAGTGTCGTAAGAGCGAAAGCCTCATTGTGACAGACTTCTCCGTGAAAAAGTAACTGACAAATCCAATCTTGATAACCGTTTAAAACAAATCAATTTATTTAACGCTTACAGTTTAGGCTACATCCTGACATTCTGTCAATTGAATTTTGGTGGGTTTTGCATCGTAGCTCTAAAGGGACGAAGTTGCATTTATTTGATGTTAGTTATAAAGAAGACAAAGAACTGTCATTTTAAAATTTATTTATATAAAATCAATTTGCTTGTTATTAACAAACTCAGAACGATTTTATCAGTTTACGACATGATTCTGGCTTCAGTGCGACTGCAAGAAGCATGAAACCATTTTATCACTTCTGTCCACTAAAGTGACATCTGAAGATCATAAATATGCACTCACTTCATCCTTATTTAACACATTTTAAGGAGTGTTGCTATTTGTTTTCTTCTGCCTGGGAATACTAGTATTCCTGCTGCTGCTGCTGCTGTTTTTGTTGGAGAGGCTAGAGTCAAAAATGCCTTCCCACTTTGTCTTTAGAAGTGGAGATGACGAATGGGTGAAATCGGGCAGGCCTGCTCTCCAAAGGCAGTGCTTTCCTTCACTAAGCTGTGCTGCCTGCATTTATTTTTTTCTTTTCCCCCCACATTTTGTGCATGTGGTGAGTCAGTCATCCTGTAAACAGCCCAGAGATGCTGCATTGGGTATCTAGAATCTGAAATAATACTGAGAAAGCGGCTGGCTCGGCAAGTGCCCAACAGTATTCAGAAGCCAAGCCAAAACATAAAGAGGAAGAAAAACCACTCATCATCTGAGCAGAGTGCTAACAGGAAGATGGAGAGGACAGGTCTGCGGTGGAGCAGGGGACTTCCTCGCTCTCAGGTTTTGGACCCTGAGCTCCTGTGAGCTGAGGCCACAGGCACACACCAGGTTCACTGGCCAAGGGAGCAAGGAGCAGCCCACACACCCCTGGCACCATTGCCCCGGCTTGCGTGTTGGATGATAATGCAGCACGGCACGGCTTACCAGAAAGACCAGCAGTAAAGGGTTTAAGTGGCATTAGATTTCAGTAATCAAAGAAACAGCTAAGGCTGATAGCAACATCATCCGTGCCAGCCTGGTGCTCGACTCTCCACCAGGGCAAAACTTTCAGGACATTGAGCATTAAGGTTAATTTATGGAATTTGGCAACATAGCTGCATTTTGTTAAGTTCGGGCTGTAACTGATGAAGTCAGCGACAAAGGTAGATTTTTGGTTTGTAAAACCCAATTGTTTTATGGGTAGATACTGTACAAGCACTAAGAGAAATCTGCCAAAAGATGCCCGGGGGCAAGCACAACACCTACATTTTCTCCCTTCCCTTGCTCCTCACATCCTGGGAGAAGGGCCAGTTCCCGGCACAGGTTAGTCCCTGTGCCCCACAACTCTGGGGCTCACCAGCTTCCCACACGAGCTCCAGGTATCACCGCTTTGGGGTAGAAGTGCAGGAAGGAGATGAGAGATCTCTCTAGGCTGCCATTGCTCACGCTGCCTTTTGGACTTTGTACAAAATCCCTGCAGATCTGCCCTTTCCTTCCAAATCATTACTACGCAGCCCTGACATGCCATTTGGCGAGGGTCTCTGTGGGGCTAGGTGCTTGCAGCTATGCTCAGGACCTGTCTGTAGAAGATTGGCCACCCAATTTCAGCTGCTAAGAAACTCATTTGCAGAGTGTTTGCATTTAAACTGTACCGTTTATCTGAATAACTGGCTTCGGGGGATTCAATTTAAGAAGAAAAAAATATGAAATATTTCCTCTTAAAAAAAAAAAAAAACCACAATGTGTGCTTAGGTGCGCTGCTGAATGTGCTCTGCCACCTGACCTCTCTTGAAATGGCTCTCTCAAATGGGAAATAACCAAGCTGAAAGGAGAAAAGGATCCACAGGAGTTTAAAGATGTGTGTCAGAGCAGAGTTGCACCACAACATATACTGTGGCTGAAATCTTTCAGAAAAGATTTGTGACTTTGCTTGTGACTTCTCTTCCTTAGCTGTATTTACACTAATATTTCAAGACCTGCTTTGTAAACCTTCTGATTCTATATAGCTTTGAGAAGGATAATATGTAAATCAAATCAGCGTGGCAAGGAGGGGTTATGAAACCTGTTCGTGTAATTCAGTGCAGTGTAAAGAGTGTGTATTTACTCATCTCCTTCTCTAGTGCTAAATCATGCTCTTTCAAAAGACTCTCTTACTTATTTCAATTTACATTTCTTTGTAGTTTGTCTGTTATATTTGGCTGCTTCAAATTTTAATTGCCTTTCTCTGAGTAGGTAAATCACTGTATTTGCGGTCACAGGTCGGTAGTTGTTATTATTACTCTTGCTGTTGATAAATGAAAAGTTGTGTTTATTTCCTGTTTAAAAGGGGTTGTCTTCTCTTAAAAGAAGCTTGCACTACAGTAGGTGACAAGCAACCATAATACATTTTATCTTAGGGAGGTGCAGAAGGCCTTGGTTGAGTAATGAATAGGAGTACGGTAAATTTCACAGTGTTGATCACCTGCCTACACTGAACACCATGTATTGAAAGGTTTGCTAGCAGGATAGCTAATTACAAGTTTTATCTTAAGTGACTTTTGCAGCGGAATATAAGGATGAACAGCCTGAAAGGAAACACGGAAAAATTATGGGTGTAGTGAGGGTATGTGTCATTTTTAATGGGAGTTTTGAAACAGGGTTTTTTTTTTTTTTTTGAAGGGGGAGATGCTAAATGTCCCCATTCTTGGTAGACTCTTAAAGACGTAGCCCTGCCCCAAGCAGAAGTAGCACTAAGATTTCTCGGGTCCTCTTGGAAGTGAGAAGGAGGGAATAACATGGTGACATGAAGATTACTAAAGAGGCAGGTTTTCTTCTGCACGTGCCTCATCTTCAGGGCTTTCTATTCTCCCAGGCTGCTGCACAAGGAAGATAGCTTGTCTGCAGCGTCCTCTGCCTTCATCCCTTCTTGGTGGCCTCCAAGGCCCTCCTGAAATCTGAAATATGGTGCTATTTCTGATGGACAGGAAGATGAGGTTTACAAAACATTTTATGGTCTGGAAATGTTCCGTGTTGCCTGAGAATGACGAATGGTGTGGAGCTGTCTTTTGAGGTGCGCAGAGCAATACTTGTGGTAGTCTGTTGGTAGGACTGATAACTTTTACTTCAAACATTCCAAATTAGGGGGATTCAGACAAGCACCTTGCGATGTGGTAACGACCTAATAGTTTTCATGCATTTCCTGTAATCCTGAATTTCCTAAACACCACTCATTCACACATATCCTTGAGAAGTGTTTGACATGTTCCTCGACCTTGGAATATCCTGTGAGCTGCATCTTTACAGTGAAATACCACTAAATTCAACCACTCTATCATTGATTTTTAAGAACAATATCAAGTTCTTAGCCTTTTCTTGTATAAATAATTCACGTAGTGGAGGTATATTGAATATCATATTATAAGGATAAAAGGAATGATGCCTGTAGAGAACCAACTACATTTATTAATAACATTGACAAGTGCTGCTGCTGTAGGTAATCTAATCTCAATCTTCCCATGGGTGCCTATACTAAGAAAATAGAAAATGGATTTGGGTAGCCAGTTGACTACTAGTCTAATATGCCTGGAAGAATATATGAATCCCTATAGGCACAGAGGGAACATGGTATATAATTTGGCTAGTCTTTTGGATCACAGCTGCAGAGGTGCAGTTCCTGCACATACAGTCCCTAAGCACTGGGAAGAAAGAACTCCGTTACCCCTGGATGTGTAAATCATACAACACTCAGTCCCCTGTGGGTGCTGCGGGAGGCTAATTGTTATTTAAACAAAATGAGACTACCAAAACAGCAGAATTATGTTTTTGGTGTGGACTTTAACTAAGTAGGCCCAAACTATCTAAAAGTTACGGTGGAAACCATTCTTTCATCAGAAACAGGAACCTGGAGGCATCTCTGAATTTTTGGATTACTTAGAGGCAGATTCTGATTTACAGGGACTTTTCACTGGAGCTGAATTAAAGCCTTTAGGACAGCATTATTATAACTGAGCTGGTTACATCTAAACATACCCATCTAGCTAAACAATGAGATTGGAAGCATCACCTCAACACAGAATAACCACCATTCTCCACCTTTTCAGAGAGTTCTACTTAACTAAAGACTTCATTTTTGTTGCGAAGAAGCTTTTGGGATGAGGAGTACATAGGATTCCACGTGGACCATTTGATATTCTTTGTCACTGTTGATTCATTTCCAAACTATCTTCTGTTACCTTGCATGTGGAGGCTCCTTTGTCCAAGTAGGCTTTTTTTTTTCTTCTTCTTGCAAGACTATTTTTATCTTCTTTCCTCTTTGATTATTTCATCACATTGATCCCTGACTTCTTGAATTTCAGGATATACTTACAGTAGCTCTTTTTTTCTAGGGCAAAGACTGCCATTTTTTTTAGATTTTTTTTCTCCTACAAGAAGGAATACTTGAGATTTTTCTCTCAGGTCTCTATTTCTGATTTTGCTTCCTATCCTTTATTATCCATTTGCAGGTAATAAGCTGCTATGAAATAATGGGAAGCTGGCTGCAAATTAAACTGTTGACTCATGTGGGTGGCAGGCATCCGAGTTTGGCTCTGGGTTCGTTACTAATGAGACAGACCCGTTCAGGAATCAGAGATACGTTTAGGGATAAGCAGCTGAAGCAAACAGCACTGGGTGATGCGAACAGGGTGACCACTACATTGGCCATCAAAGCTGGGAGTCTGGGCTCTCTCAATACCAAAGTACAAAGTAAACCCCAGTGGGTTGTTCGGGGGGCTCTTGATCATTAGTGGATGACACTCTTTTCTCTAGCATTGTGTGTCAGCATATTCTCCTGCAAAGAAGTAGTCCCTAGGACCATGTTCTGTCTCCAATTAATAGATCTCTGTCTTTCAAGTCAAGAATGGATGTTAGTACTCTTGTTGAAGGCATGCTGAAGATTTTATTTGGAAACCCCTGGCTCTCATTTAACTATTTTATTTTGTTTTGTTTTATATTGTTTTCCCCTGTCCTGATCTGGAGCAGATGAGGGTGGCTGCATTATTGTGGGCATTGATAAGCAAGCTGTAATTGCAGGATTATAGAACAGGAGTAGTTGGGGAAGAGATTTTAGTGATGTTTCTGTAATGGAAGCAGAGCACCTGCAGTAGGTGACACTCTGTAAAGTTCATTCTCAGAACACTTCTGCATTATTTATAGCTCTGTTGAACTTTTGGATAAAAGAGTAAAGTGCTCATTCTGACTTTGAAAATAGATTTTCCTCTATATTTGAGCAAAACCATCTATTAAGAAGAAGAATTTTGCTTTATTCCTATTCCAGTTATGGAAAAGGGAACAGCATGAGAAATGACATAGAGATATTCACACAACTGCAGATGTCCTATTTAATATTTATAGTAAAATCAAAAATTTTTGAGCTGATATATCTAGCATGTTTTCTGCTTAGTGGACTGATGTTTATATACAATGTATTATATTATTTCTCAGTGACATGAAGATGGAATGTTATAGTTATGGAATAACTATTTTGTTTATCTGTTGCGCATTTCTTTCCACTGATTGTAGGAGTATGTGAGGCAGATCAGACTCTTCAGGCTAAAGTTAGCATTTCTGAATAACTTTCCTCAGTGGACATTTATGGGACATTCATAGATTCTATACTTCAAATCAGAGATTATCATTTTATGAATTTAGCTTTTGCTGTAATCTCCCTATCTTTTCCTCTGGTGCCACATCTCAGTTTGTCCTACATTTCTGGATTGTATTACTAGGATTCTTAAGTGGATCTGTATTCCTCGGTGGGTTGATTTAATCAATGGAGATGCTCAAAATTCAACTGGACTTGACATTCTGAGTTAACTGCTCTAGTTGACCCTGCACTGAGCGGAGAGTTGGACTAGAGACCCTCACAAGTCTCTTCCTGCCTACTATGTGCATGTGGTTATGTGGGGAAAAAATCATCCTGAGCCAAGCTGGCAGGGCTCTCAAACAAATCACTGCAAATAAAACTGGTAACAGCAAAGCTTGCCCCAGATAGTCAATGATACAGCATATAATGTGTACAGGAGGATGATCTGTGTGCTGATATGCTATGTGTAATTTTCTGAGATTCATTTGAGTTAACTTTCATAGCTCAGTGGTGGCTTTGCTCCTTGTTCTAGTCTCCCAGTCTCCCAGACTCTTGTAAAATCTTTTTCCACATCACCTATGTCTTTTTCTTTCCACCTGAGTCTATCTCTTATCAAGTACCAAAGTAATCATCTTGACCAAAACTGATTCATGTCCTAAAAAATAATTGCCTGCACAATGACAAAAGCCATTTTCTTGAGGCTACTGCCAGCTTTCTAAGCAGGACCATATGCATTTATTTACCTATCTGGCTATCTGTCTGTCTGTCTGTCTATCTATCTACTTCCATGGTGCAAAAGATCCAGTTTTCTCCTACATTGAGATCTCCTAGAAGCACTTCCTCCCCTCTCCTTCTATTTTCAAATAAGGAACATACTGGTTATCTTCAGACATTTGAAATAGTTCTAAATGGCAGGAGCAATTCTCTACTGTTCATTTCCTTCTGGTTTTAAAGATACTTTTCAAACCTACCCTACTGCAACAGAAGATGTTTTTTTCTTGCCTGGACCCTCAGGAACTTCTTTCTGAATATAAACATTAGTGCAGCTCTGCGAAGACAATATGCTTAAAGCTAAGACTTTCCCTCACACTTGAGCTAACACTAGCTGAAAAATGACCATCATTTGGGATTTCCTTAAATTAGATAGAGCTATTTTGGTGGCAATATTTTGTTTTGTTTTTGTGCAGTTTTTATTTTGGTGAGGTCCCTGTTTATTCCCCACCTACATTTCCTTCCGCCAGCACCAGGGAACGCAGTGCTGCAGAGACCCTGCAGCACCTCAGCCTTGCAGTGCTCTGCCAGTGGGAGGTGGCACGCCGGGATGGTCTGGAAGTGTGGCAGGGATAAGAGCGGGAGGAGGAGGAGCGTGGTTAGCACCTTCCCTGTGAGCACACCGAGCAGCTTGAGTTTCACCAGCTCCTTAGCCTGACCTCTTCCCTCACCGCCTGTAAAAGACTCCAAATCTAACATTCCTGCATTGCCTCTTCTCAGGCTAGGAAAGTGCTGTTCACTAGGCTACTCTGTCTCATATGCTTCCTTTTTCTCTTTTTTATTTTTTTTATTTATTCTGTGGAAGCATGGATTTTTTTTTTTGCAGTAGCAATTCACAGAGCAAAAGGATTTTCATAGTCCCCATGAACTCTAGCATTTGAGGCACTGAACACAAGAAACATAGGGATGTTTCTTTAGAAGTAATAAAAAGAATTCATCTTGGAAGTATTTCAAAATGAATAATTTCCTTTTTTACTTATTACCTGTAGGTTTCTCATCAAAAGAGAAACCTGTGTGCTGCCTCTTTTTCATTTCCTTCATTAAATCCTATATTAAAGGAGTAAGCCTAGGTTGTTCTGTGGGTTTTTTTCCTCCTTTCTTCTTCCTCTTGATTTTTCTCCTTCATGTTTTTTCCTTTGACCTTCTGAATCTTTCCTAACTTTAGAGTCAGCAAAAGGAAATATTAGACAGTCTAGTTCTTTGCTTTGACTGGGCTCTTGACCTGAGAGGAAAAAATAAGCAGGAAGAATGAAAGACAGGGAAAAAAATATATTATTAAAATAAAAGTCCATCTGGATACTACTGCTGTATTTTTTCACATTGAGAACACTGAAATCTTTGCTCTGGTACCTAGAGCAGTGGAGAAATCCTTATCTGCATTTCTTCAGTGAAGATGCAGGTGTAATAAATGTTAACCCACTATTGACTTTTTTGGAGTTGTTGAGAAGATTTAGTGTGATAAGGAGGTGCGTAACAAAGCCCAGAGCTTAACTGTCCCTAGGGCTTTCAGAGGGTATTAAGGATGGTACTGAATATATGAGAGTTGTCACTTTCTTATTTACTTGGCTAAAGGAAAGAAATGCACTCTGGAACATTTTTTTCTTATGAGAGGGAAAGGGATGCCTCCACTTCTTCAGGAAGAAGTCTCTCCTCCCAAAGCAGGATCTGTTGTTCATCCTCACCGCAGGCTGTTTGTGGACACAGGAGGTTCTCGGTGGGGTTGGTTTAGAGGTCACTGTGACTCAAGCGAGGACCTTCCATGTCCTTTCTTCCTCCTCATGCCTCAGTGCCAGGAAGGTGTCTACTGCTGCCTCCTATATTGCTTGTTTGCCAAACTTTCAAACAAATTATTTTCCGCTTTCTCTCGTGTATCATGCCGGAGAGCAGGGGAGGGGAGAAGAAAAAAACCAGTAAGTGAAAATGACATTAAAGCCACCTTTTAAAAAATACTTTTAAAAGATCTCCCTTTACTTTTGCAAACATCTTGGTATCAGGAGCTCGCTGGAAGGGGAACGATGTGTTTTATATGTCTGCTTGTTCCTTGCACTGCGCAAATGTCACTCTCTTGTCTCAAGCCCATGTTATAATGAGCTCCTTGGGGCAGGGATAGGCTTTCTGTTCAGCATGGGGATGCTGCTGTTCATCGTGACAGCTCAACAGTGTTATAGCAGTATAGGCATTAATTATAAATAATAAACAGTGACCTTTACCCCCAGAGCTGGGCATTGCAATGTAGGTACCTTTTTACACTGTCTTTTTCAATATTTTCACTGTACCATGCATAGTTTATACCTACATGAATTATTTTTACATCTGCATCTTTGTGGCATTTCATTAGCTTTTATTTTTTTTACCTGAACTTTCTGTCGGCTTCCTTCTTTAAATCTCTAGCACCTGCACTCTCGCTGCATGTTTGCAGTGCAAGGATGAGCTCATTTAGAGCCAGGGAGAGAAAATCCCAGCTGTGGGCAGTGTTGACATCTGGAGGTTGGAGAGGGCCAGAGAGCGAGAAGGCAGAAGTGGAGTAAAAGAGGACTGAAAGTGAAGCAGATGTATGATGACAGAAGACAAAAACAGGTCTGGAGCAGACCAAAGAGGTCACACAGTGGTTAAAGGCCTGGGTTGCACTTTGACTGGAAAGAGTTCACAATCGTTATAGGAAATGTAGGAGTCTTTCAGCAGGTACAGTTGCAACTTCAGCTGTAAAATAATTTCAAAATACCTTTCTTATTTTTAAGTGAGGCAGTTTTGATATATTTCTATGTGACACATTTTAACTGAGAAATTTGTTTATGGTTGTTTGTGTTTATAGGAATTAATTCAAAATCAACTCATTTTATAGATGTTAACATGATCTGTAATTCCCTACAAAGCATCAGTAAATATGAATGTATTCATATTCCTACCTCCAGTGAGATAGCCATTGGCAAGTCTGATAATTAGTAATACATGGTTACAAAACAAAACTGCATTTCATCTAAAGCCAAATATTCAGTTCTTCAGAAGGCAAAATACTGTATTTTTCCACACAAGAATCTGATTTCAGCACAAAAGTATATGTAGTTAAGCCTTATCCAATTGCTTACGTAAATATAGCTCTCAATATATGTTAGTGTTAATAATAACAGAGTGATGTAACTTGAGTACATTTTAATTCTGCTTTGAAGTAGTATATTTGGTATGATAAGTGATTTTGTAATGAGCCAAACAAATCGTTATTCAGGGAGAGGAAGAGGTTTTGGAGGAGTTCTCTGAAAAATCACGGAAGCATTTTGAATTGATAGCAATAAACAGAGTGATGTACTGTTGTTCAACTCACTGCCTTTCCAGAGGAGTCGCAAAGTGAGAGGTATACAGAACCCATCAGTATAAGCAGTTTAATCCTGAGGTTTAAAGAGGAGAAGAAATAAAATTATTCAGACATGAATTTAAAAAGATTGAATATTTTCAGTGATCACAACCTTTTGGATTAGAGAATAAATACTAGTTGTGGTGCTGTGCTGTCCTGTGTTCACAGCCTTTTAGGTGTAAGATAACTTGATGTCCCATGGGCTAGCATATATATATGTGTATTAGCAATTAGTGTATTTTTATTAGTCCATTTGTGTATCCCTAGATGAAAGTCTTTGTTAACATGTTACTTGTCAAACTCACATCTTGTCAATCACTGTATTGAGCTTTGGTCAACCTAGAACTCCAGTAGAAGACTTGTGTCTTTCTCAGTGGACTGAAAGAGGCAGGAGATGCAAACCAAACCAGGTAGTACCCCATGGAAGGTGTCTGGGACTTGAGCCTTCACAAAAATCTCATGCACAGACATTTCCTTCTACTGCTGAGGCAGACTGAATCTGCAAGAGACACTTGTCAGCTATGTCAGTTTGCAGCCTTGCATGAAGCACAGGAAAGAAAGTTTCTGTTGAGTGGGGTAACCTCAAAACAAGGGCTTTGTAAAGGCCATGGGTTGCAGTGCCCTACTACTCCCTCTCCTCTTTTCCTATATATCTTTGTTCCCCATACTGGAGAGTACAGGAAGTCATATCTGTAGACCAGTCAGTAGACCAGTCTAGTAGACTACCAGTAGTAGTCCTTTGGTTTGTACATTGCATGGGATGTCATGCTTCCTGCATAACTTTTCGCGTTTCCATATGCTTAGCCACAGAAGGCACCTCTCCTTGATGCCGTGTTTAGCGATCCTTCACTGGACTCATTCCTGAATGTGTCTTTTCTTGTACTGGGGAGTCCAAACTTGATATTCTAGATGTAGCTGCACATACACTGAATAGAGGGGAAAAAGCACTTCCCTCAATTCATTTTTGAATTGGGTCCATCAGGACCCTTCAGTCATTTTCTACAGAGCGGCCCCTCAGCCAGCTCTGTGCTGATACAGGGGATATTCCACACCAGTCACAGGACTTTGCATTTGTTGAACTTTATGAGGTTCCATCAGCCCATTTTTCCACTCTGTCAAGGTTCCTCTGAACAGCAGCCTGCCCTGCCAGCCTATCAACTGCTCACTCAATTTGGTGTTGTTTGTGAACTTGCATTCTTTCCTCCTGTTCTGGTCTTTAACAAAGATGATAAACGATACTGGCCTAAGTAGCAATCCCTAAGGGAATCTGTTAGTGGTGAGCTGCCAGTTGAATTTTATCCCTGCTAGTAACAACCTTTTGAGCATGGCAAGCCAGCCAGGTTTCCACCCACCTTATAGTCCACTTATCCAGTTGATACTACACCAGTTTGGCTGTAAGGACGCCATCAGAGACAATGTCAAAAGTCTTGTTAAATTCAAGGTAAGCAATATCCATATGTGTGTGATAGGCTCTGGAAGTCAAATCCTCATGGAAAGAGCATTTGAGCTTGGGGTCATGATTATCCAGTCACAAGGTTTCCAGTTTGGCACTGGCTGGTACGGGACTTGAGCAGGACACGGGGTCATGATTTTCTGTCCTCTTACCCTGTGGATCTGTTCTTTGCAAAGTCAAACTAAACAGCCCATCCATAACCAAACTAGACTAGACTGACAGGCAGTAGGTCCCTCAACACTGACCAGAAACAAAACTCTGAAACGACCTCAGGGAAAAGGACTGAGTCATATTAATCAACAGAGTTTAAACAAGAGTTTATGTGCAGCCATAGAAAGGCTTTAGTGATTTCTATAAAATCTCAGTGTTGAACTTGACCATTTTTAGATCAGCTGAACTTTAAAACATATTGAAAGCTCAGATATTATTCCTTTGGGGTGGGGAAAAAATAAGCTCCAGATTACTACAATATTATATTGTGGATTTTTATTTTTTCACCATAACCACTGGGTTGCTTCAGCTATAAATCAGGAGTGACCGAGTTTACTACCATTAATTGGAATTATGTTCCAATTATACGGGGAAATATGTTGTTTTTCTTATGTTCAAACATTTGTTTCAAATAATTATCCTAATCAGTAGTGTGACTGGGAGAGATTTATGGAAGACAACACCTCAGCAACTGAACATATGTTCCCATGATGAAGAGAGGCTTGCTGCCCAGGAATAATTTATGTCCAAAAGTCACATAGCCACTAGTGGATCAAAAACAAGGCACTGGACCCCAGATGGTCAGCGGAGCTGTGTCTCAAGATCTTTTCGTCCACTTGGGGATTGATTTCATGATGATTGAAGTGGAATATTTTATGACATGCCTGATTTGTGAAACAACTTTTTTTTTTTTTCTGTTTTCTCTGCTAAAGCTCAGCCATCAGAAACCATTAAATGTTTTCTAGTCTCCAGGATGGTGAACTCAGTATCTTCTGCAGCAGTGCATGCTGTCATGGATGCTTTAGCTTAGTTCGTGATCTGTTTTAGAAACAGTTTCTCCATCTAAGCATCTTGTTTGGGGATAGTGTAACCACCAAGGTTAAGATTTTAAAAACACTGGTAAGGTTGGGTGTTTTTATATCCTTCTTGGTAAGAAACTGTTGAAATAGAACTAAGCCTATTCTGAAAATGATTCCCTTTAAAATTGCTTGAGTCTAGGCACCCCAAACCATAAGTCATGTTGGAAAATTCTTGATCGGCATTTTTTTCATGAATCTGTCCTGAACTACTTAATGGCAAAAATGAAACATTTCCCCTTAGCCATGTTTGGATTTTTAAAGAATATGAAGTCAATGTCATTTAGAGAAGAGTTAGAGCTAAGATTATTTCTTGACCTTTTGTCACCCCATTAGGACCATGTGGAAGAGTGACTAGGCCAGCTTCTCAAAATCCCCAGGACAGGGGTGTTTGAGAGAACAGCAAGCAGGGTATAACTAATGTGGTGGCTGTGCCACCATGGAAGGGGAAGGGGAATGATGAGAGATGGTGAGGAACAGGCAGAGCCTCTTTCCTATCTTTCTCTCTCATTTGTCCTATCTAGCACAACCTCTGCATAGAGGTGTGGGAGGAGGGCAGGTCAGAGCAAAGAAGAGAAATAAATTAGTGTTGGTAAGAGCTATTAACAGATTAGGGTTCCCTGGTCAATAGGTATTGAAACAAGGAACACTACAGTAGGGCAGCATCTATGCAAATACTTTTAAATATTGCTCATCAACCATATGCAACTACTTATAGGTATCCTTGGACTGAAGACTCAGAATTAACATTTTGAAAGATTCACACAGAAACCTAAGTAACACCAATAAAGAAAATTTGTTTTCAATACATTCTACTGAAGTCGACACATCAGAAGTCCTTGCAGCAGCCTCCACACAACTTCAGATTCAGAGCTACCGTGTCAGAGTTTTTTGTGTAATCCTATCTAGAGTAAAAGCATCAGGGCAAAGCTGAAAAAATCGTTGTGTAGGCAGGGAAGAGGAGGTGGGAGTGTGTGCTGGTGAGAAGAAAGGAAGAGCACAGTCAGGAAAGAAGCTATTGTCTTGCTTAAAAGGAATGATTCAAGTGCTGCGTCACACCTTCAGAGAGATTTAAAATGTCGCTTTTTGAAAATGAGTGAATATGAATCTGCAAAGTTTGAAGCAATAAACAAGGAAAGCCCTAAACTTTAAGTCACCCACAGCATGACAGGGTTGGTTTAATAACAGTCTATAAATTTTGAAGAAATGCAGTATGCAGCAGTTGGTTCCCTCGTATAGCTAGTCTGCCAGTGATAACAGAAGGGTATTTGGGCTCCAGATCTTGTTTCTCTGTGGCACCAGTTATCTGAAGGTCACGATATAAAAATGTAAAATACATGCATGTGATCCAGGAATGAAAGTAAGTCCACTGGTTTGCTTTGGGGTTATTCCGTAGAACACCCAGTGTACACAACAGCTAATGAGTATATGAGCTCACACACATTTGAATAGGAAAAGCCTAAGACAAAGGCTTTGCTAATCCTTTTTTTGATAGACATCCGAGAGAAAAGAAAAAAAGCCCAAAAGGAAAAGAGCTTTTTCCCAGAGAAAGAATAAAACACAGAGGATGAGAAAACTGAAGTTAAATGGCTGGGGAGAGGTCCATCCAGCCACCCTGTTGACTTGTGTTTGCTGCACTGTTCTGACTTTCCTTTCCTTGTATAACCACAGCATCAAAACAGGAGTTTCAGCGCCTCCTCACACCTCCGCTCCTGAGCCAAGGGGACAGCCCCAGCATTACAAGAATTTCTGTTTTCCATCTGCGATGTTTCTCTCATCAGAGTGGGCTGATCTACATGCACAGGCTCTCGTACGAAATTGGTTTTATCTTTCACCCCAAGGCCAGGGTTTATTGCGCACACACATCCCTTTGCTCTTCACAGAGTCCTTGGCTGACTGTTCCCGTTTCCTGCTCCAGGCGCTTGTACAGACAGCAGAACCCCGCAGATCCTTGTGTCCTGTAGTGATCAGGGAGCTAAATACTGCTTTAATGCTGGAGCAGAACCTCCAGGAAGAAGCAGTTCTCTTGCCAAGGCCTCTCCACAGAGTCCCAGGAAGCCTGCGAGCGTGTGGGTGGCTAGGCTGAAGGCAGAGATGCAATCTGGACGAGAGCACTAGTGAAGCTAATGTGTTCCTTAACATGCCATTACCTAGTGCAAGCAGAGGGAGCCTGTTCTAATCTTGCTGTTTAGGGCGGAAAAAAAAAACTCTTTGATGAGTCCTGGGCTCCTTGTTCAGCATCCAAAGCATTTGGTAAGGCTGAAAAAGGCGGTACGTAGATGAGAGCAAAACATTTCAGAGATGTTGCTATTCTTGTGGAGGAAACACAAAAAATACCCCTGTGGTGAGGGTTAGATTTTAATACCAAATGTTTTGAGCAAGCCAAGCGGATGGCTATGGTTAATAGATAAAGCTACGACATTACACTACTTAGTATGTCACATAGTAATATGCAAAGTACACAACTAGACCGTGCAAAGAAAAGTGCTTTGCTTAGCAGTAGATGTTGCTAGCAATGCATGAGCAATGCCAATGTATTTTTAATCAGCAGCTGAGTGCAGGAAACTACTTTAGATCTGAAAGCTTGGGCTGATTTGCTATTCTCCACCACGTAACCAAAAGAACTACAAGATTATTAACTCAATTATTTTATAATCAGAGCTTGAGAATCTTTGAGGAGCTTGTGTTATAGAAGATTGAGTTTCATTCTGTCTTCTCTTTGCGCATCTAGGTCAGGAGTGGTGGGAAACAAGATGGTTCTTTTAGCTGAATGGGGCAGATGCTTTCTCCTGAAGCAGTGCTGAGTTTGCCTGAGTCCTGATGGTTTCGCACTGCTTCTGAGAGAGATGGCTCTCCACTGCTGTGCCTTTGATCTCTCCCCTGAGCTTTAGGGAAAGAGCAGGACTCGGCAGAGCATCCCAGAATGATGCCCAGGCTTCAGGGACTTCCGCGACCAAGGCAAGATCACTGCCCACGCTAGCCAAGGTGCCACTTACAGAAGACAAGTTCAAAGCTCTGCTACCCTCAGGTTACGATCTTATTGCACTGCCTAAGTTATATAAAGGGGTTCTTCATGCAGCAAGGTTTGGAGCATGGATTCATTTTGTATGTTTAATGTCATGCATAATTCAGTTCCATGTCAGAGGTGTTTAAGCCTAAGGCCGCCTTTTGGTGTTTAATGCAATAGCTGACTCAGTATCTGCAAGTTTTACTGATGTGATTTTTGCCTTTTTTTTTTTCTTTTTTTTTTTTTGTAGATTCCTCAGGGAATCTAGTCAACCCTTGAGATAGCCTATATTCTTATTATATTTTTGCTTCCTGGTTTTGCTTTTCTATTGAATGGGAAATGAGATCTCTGGGAGCAGGATACCATGTCAAGTGTCTCCTTTTGCTGCTGTGCTAGGGCAAAGGAGCCCAGTTGTTGCCTGTACAATGGAGAGCAGATGAGAAGCAGTTGTCCCACCCACCCTATGAAAAGTTCTTGTTTTTTGCACAGGCCCCCATACGTATTTTGTACAAAGGACAAGGGCAGGTTGTCTCCTGTTTAGTAGTGTTGCCTTGGCACGGAAAGTTTGAAAATATGAGTCTCATAAAAATTCCAGGTATTCCTGGGGAAAAAAAAAAGCGGGGGGGGAAGCATTTATCCAGTGTGCAAGGGTAGGAAGGACAGCACAGACTTCAGCACCCATGCTCATACCTGCCCCCAGCTGGCTTACAAAAGTATAAGGTAGAGGATGGAGACTTCTGTGTAGTTCTCCTCTATTCGCTGCATCACCATTTCTCTTCAAAGAGCAGAATGACCAGGAAGGAAAAGGAGTAACGATTTTTTTTGAGGAGGAAGAGGAGGAGTGGAAGGAGAGGCCAGAAGAGAGCACGTGGACACTGGCAAGGTTGCTGCTACTGCCAGTGCTACTGCTGCATCCATGCGCAGTGAAGATTTTCTCTGCTCACCCTCTGCGTCGAAGCATCAGTTAAGACAGGCTGGTGGGACACTCCAGAGTTGTGTTTGGGGATCCTGTAAGGGCCAGAGTTTTTGAGAATTAGCATACTGTAGACCCCAAAGAGCCTCCGCACCAGGACTCAGGTGTCATAACACACAGTAAGCTTGTAGCATGCTCATATCTATGGTAATACAGATTTATCAAGGGATTTATTGTGATTTTGCATATGCTTAGTACTGTAAGTAAAACCATAAAGTTAAGGACAGATAACAGCAATACTGAGTTTTTAATGGCAGTTGGAGTGTACTGCAGCTTTAATGAACAGTTCAGTTTTGTAGTGTGATTAATTTGCTGGCACAGAGGAGGTTTTGTTAATCTTAGAGGACAAAGAATTGGAAAGGGGGAGGGAGTGTGAAATAGGCATTTTAAGCTGATCTCTAGAAATTTAATTACAAGATAGAGCCCGAAATATAAATTGATACATAGAACTACCTTGAGAGATAAACATTACCAGTAATGCTGGTTTCTGGCAGTCAGGAACATTATGCTTTTATGAAAAATATATTTTTGTGGGCTTTAGTCTATAGTTTATATGGACAGGCATTTGTTCAACATAATTTCCTTGGTCTCTTGTCATTCTACAACATGACAGTGCAGCTCCGAAGCTTCCTAGGGATTTGGAATTTCTAGGAAAGGGTGGGAATGCCCAGACTCTCACTGAAATACACAGTCATGAGGATTGGGTTCATGATGATTTGTCTCCAGATGTCTTAAAACAAGTTTTGATTTCACATGCCTGCGTTCTCTCTGCTTTCTAGAGTCAGTAGCAAGTCTTCCCAGGGAATGGGCAAGCTTATGCCTTGCTAGATTAAGGCAAGACAATTCCCATTTATCAGGATGCAGCTGAATTAAGTCATAATAATTAAAATCATAAATAGCACCTCTCATCTGTTTTCTTTATTCCTCCACAGAATTTGACTTTCCAAGCACATGATATTTTTGGCATGTCTTCTCAGTTTTCTTAGGTCTTCAATAATTAGTAAGAAAGACTCATATCCATTTTAGCATCACAAAACAGGGCAAAGTTTACAAGTACTAATAAAACTAAGGTTTGAGGGGGTGACAGAGGAAACGTTTATATTATCCTTTTATCTAATGAAGCTGATCATTCTTCTATTTGAAGGTTATAAGTGTTTTTTTTTTTAATCTGAATTTTGAACCATGTTTAAAACAGACTTATTTGAACTTATATCTATCCTACTCTACTATCCTCTCTTGCAGTAGAGATGTTGGGCTATGGCAAGGGAGGTTGAATGTCACTTGAGTAATTTCTGGAGATGTACGCTTTTAGGCAGAGATTTCTTAGGTAGTTATGTGGTAATGCCACATGGTACAATGGTGAACGATGTAGAGGTACCAGCTCCATCTCAGCAGCTGTGCAGTGGGATTTGTGAGCAGCTCTAATCTTGTGGCAGCTCTGCACACAGCTTGTGCACGTCTGTGCAAACACAGATGTGGCGTTTTCAGGATTGACTTGCATCACTTAAAGCAGGCATACTGCCTCTGACCACTTTTTACAGACCCATGGTGGTGAGCAGGGTTCAAGGAGGGCCTCTTTGCTGTTGTTCCACCCATGAGACTGACATGCCTTTGCGGGGAAACAGCTCTGCAGTCATGAGCAGAGCATCACATACACTTAAATACATGACTTCTTGGAACCAAAAGGTAGATTGTTACATACGCAGGTCTAAGTTGAATATTGATCCTTTGTAACTTTAGCAGACTAGGCAACTTCTACTGTGGAAGCTTAAAATCAAGACTATTGATCAGCTTTTTGGCACCATATGGATTTAATCCACTCACTCTGAAATCTTATTTTTAATTTCAAATGTCGATTTTGATGGAAACTTACAACAGTACCCTTGGGAGCTTGGACTTGCCTTATAAATCCTATATTGTAGGGACCTGCAATCTATCTTAAATAGCAAGTATTTGTTAAAGAAAGTAGTTACTACCAGAAGCCGACAGAGACAAAACAACTGGTCTCCAGCTTTGTTTCCTTTGCCAGGGAACCCACAGTTTGTGCCTAATTTCTTTTTGTTACACTTCATAAACCACAATACATTTAAAAATATGCTGTTTTAGGTGACAGCGGGAGTCACAGTTACAAGAACTGTGTTGTTGTATTGCTTGTTGTATTACTCAGTGGATTTTTTCAAGGAAAGGGCAGATGAATAACCCAGGTGTGTAATAGCATTTAGAGACCTGATGCTCCCTGACTATGATGGGTTTTTTGAAAACCACATGCATTTTTGGCTAAAGCCCTTTGAACTGTAGGACATGTGAACAAAACATGTTGGCTGATCCCAGTGTAAATCTATAGTTTTATTCCACCATTTAGGAGGCAGAAAGAAGAAAAGGGATTTTACTATCAACTGAGATCAGAATAGGTAAATGCAAGAATGGATCAGATGAATTAGCTCAAGTTCTACCAGGTGCCACCTACTAAGTTCTGCCTACCATTTTGTCCTGCTGACTTCCAGCCATAGCATGAAGGTATAAACCTCTGCAGAGGTTTGTTTCTGGTGTAGATGTGTATATCTTTGAAAAGTGAATAATGAAACAAAAATATGATAATAATGTTTTACTCATACAAACTTTGTGCAAAGGACTAGGAAATATCTTGTAAATAGAAGTTCTTTTATTATAATCCTTTTCTATGCTGCATCTCTAGTAGGTTATGTAAAATTACTGTAGGGGCATAATTTATTGAAATATTCAGTAATCAGATAAGTGGTGTATTCACAGGAAGGAAGACATTATAGGTTTCAGTCCTCTGTTCAGCTCAAAAATAGCTCACATGCTTACAAAAAAAAAAAAAAGAGAGAGGAGAGAGAGGAAAATGGATATGATTGCAAGCATTTACTAACTCTAGATTCCAGAGCCTTTTCTCAGTGTTACACAGTGCATTGCTAGAGAATATAAAAGTCATTTGATACTTAACAAAAGAAAACTGCAGTGGCTAAAACAAGCTAAATACACCCAAGTGGCCACAACACCAAGCTGGATCAATGACGCATGGGCAATTACAGCTGGCATTAATTTCAATTGGCAAGAAACTAAACTAGGAATTTCAGTTCTCAAGGTTTGTCAGCCTACCAGTGAGTCAGACGCTTGCTTATTGTTCCCTTAAATCAATTTTTAGATGCTGCCCTTTTTAACCATCTTAGAAACTCATACAGGGGAAGGCATGCCTGTACGCTTCCTAGCTCAGAAATGTGGGCATCGGTGAAAGGCATAAGATAGGTGAAGCAGGAATACTGGTCAGATCTTTCTGAGTATAGCAGGGGCACTATTCAGACTTGAGACAGTGCAGGAAAATACTGTCACTGCTACCTTCTTGAGCACTTGCCCAGCAGCAAAGGTCTTAAAGAAGTATCTCCTTATCCCACACTAACCCCTAGTTCAAATGAGGAGAGGATCTTTGGCACAAGCTACATTACTGAATGCTCTTCACATACTGTAAAACTTTCCAAATATTTTCCTGAAAGAAAGCCTGAGTGTCTTAAGGCTCAGCTCAGGGTGATAAAACAGACACTGAAACACTTTATTTTGCTTGTGCTGATGCTACTGTGGCTTTCTTGATATCCTACCCTACTCATCACTTTTCCACATCCTGAAACTGTACATACAAAAGTAACAATTTTTGGTATTGGACATAAAGTTTCAGCTTGTCTGGTGTTTAAGATCTCCAAAGAATACCTAAAAGTAACAAATAAAATGTTATTAGAGGTGTGATGAAGCGATAGATTCTCCACAGAAAAAAATACTCTAGAAAAGCCTTTTTAGACAAAAATTCTGCATCCCTGATGGCTGCCAGACACAGCACAGGACCCATGTGGCTATGATAGGTCCATACCAAATGTTCAACCCATTATCTTCTGATATACAGGCAAAGAGTATTGAAAAAAAAGTATCAAAAGTATCAATTTCTTTTTGATTTTGCTATCTATTTTTTTCTTAAACCACTTTCCAACTGACATCAGAGTTCCTTGGGGGAACTGGGAAAATAGCTGCATTCTTTTCTAGAAAAGTTATAATAATAACTTGCTGTGCAGCCATCTTAAAGCTAAGAGTCGTGTATTTGGGAGTATTTCTCTTTAGGGAGAGAAGATCTTAGAACAAGTAATATGTATGCCTGAGTTCCTCCTATTAATGATTCAGTGAAATGACTTGCAAGAATGTCCCACCCCTTAGTGATAACCTCTTGGTGGTCTGAGTGGGGTAGAAAGTTTATTGAGAAGACAGTAAAGAAGCCAGGAAGCAACTTTTCTGATGAAGGACTACTGCTGATCTGTCTGTCAAACTTTGTAAAGCACAGATGAAAGCACATACATTCAGCATCAGCATCTTGCTGAGTTTACAGATAAGCCTGTTTTCCTACAGTCACTGTGCTGGCTGTGTTAGCAGAACTGTGTTACCGCATCTTCAGGTCTCCCCCTGGATTTGCGTCTCTGATGTTATGTTGGCCACATGAGAAGGTTCAGTGGGATAACTAGAATCACACAGCAGCTTTCAGGGTCTTGTGACAAGAACTCCTCTGTGCCCATACTTGTTGCTAGCAGCTCTATTGGTTTATCCTTGTAAACAAGATCATCGATAAATCCTGATTTAATCTTGACAGATTGGAGAGACATCTCTTCCCTTTGTCTCCTGCCGAGAAGAGCTCCTGCATAAAGCAAGACAAGTGTAAAGAAAAGTGCACAGGTTCATTTTTCCATCCTTATCAATGGAAAACCTTTTGTAAGGTTTTCTTATTTCTTAAAAGAAGTTTCTCNACATGAGAAGGTTCAGTGGGATAACTAGAATCACACAGCAGCTTTCAGGGTCTTGTGACAAGAACTCCTCTGTGCCCATACTTGTTGCTAGCAGCTCTATTGGTTTATCCTTGTAAACAAGATCATCGATAAATCCTGATTTAATCTTGACAGATTGGAGAGACATCTCTTCCCTTTGTCTCCTGCCAAGAAGAGCTCCTGCATAAAGCAAGACTAGTGTAAAGAAAAGTGTACAGGTTCACTTTCCATCCTTATCAGTGGAAACCCTTTTGTAACGTTTTCTTATTTCTTAAAATAAGTTTCTCTAAATTTCTTATTAATAAGGGTGAAAAATGCAGGCAAGGGTCTCACAGGTACAATGACACACACATCCTAAGTGCAATACGAAGCCCCTCCTTTTAGTGTGAAATAGGTGCGAAAGGGCAGATAAATAAACACTCACCTAGAATTGTTTAGTAAGTAGCAAGAACTTCTCCTGCTTCAAAATTAGTTCTTGAAAACTCATATGTTCAAATATTATAAAGCTTGCAAGCAACCTTAACAATTTATCTTGTAAGGAAAGAACACCGACAGGAAGGCTTGCAGCATAAACATTTTAATCTGTGGACAAAAAAAAATTTAGTAAGAAAGGCCATTACGATATTATGTAATACAGAAAGGCAGAAAGGATGCAACAGATGTTTAACAGGATCTGGAAAAGCTTTGGAGCAGCAACTCATGGAGACTTCGGATATCTTAGCTATTAAGCACCTCTGGCCCTCTTGGCCTAGTCAAATGCTTTCCTTCTCAGTGAAATTTCTCAGGATTTTACCCTCTTCTCAGACTAAGCTCTGACGCATGGTTAGCAGTGCTCGTTGTGCTCATTGCGTTTCCCTTCGCAGGCTCAGGGAGGTATCAGCCGTTCTGCTCCTTCTGGAGCTGTAGCAGTGGACTCCAAAGAATATGTTTTGGAGCAAAAGATGGGTTATTCAAAAGTAAAGTATTTTTAAGGCAGTAAGCGGTCTATACATGTCAGGGTCTCTGGGTTCCATCTGTTTACTATTCTTGATTCATGTAGGAAGCTCTTTTTAAGCAACTGCTATCTCATTTGATATTCCAAATAATAAGTTGTTTGACAAGTAGCACCTAACACCGAGTTTCAGGTTTGGTTGTGGTGCATACTCTCCATGTTGGATCAAAGAGTACAACGTATTGACACTAAAAATGCAGACATTTCTGCTTACATCAACATTTAGAAATAGAAATACATCAAAGTCTTTAAATATTCATTTGCTTACTTTGGTTCTAAAAATTTTAATAAAATTGGTCTACAGTTGCACATTTACCTGTCTTGAAGAAATCTATACATTGTGAATTGTGGTGACCTAGCTAAAAGGGAAAGAGAACAGCAATAGCATTGAATTTGAGGCACTGAAACCTTTTGCTTTTCTCTCTTTACTGGGAAAAGAAATTGGTAACTACTGCTTTTTTGAAAATGCATTTTTCCAAATAAATTAATGACACATTATTAAATTAAATACACACAGCACACAGTGCCATGCAGATTAAACATAGGAAAATCAAAATAATTGTGACTATGTTCAAAGATTGGATTGAATGGAAAGTCAAGAGAGCAGAAGAACTAACAGTAGTTATTATCACTGATAAAGCCACTGCTCATAGCTCATAGTTATGAAAAGGAGTTAGTCATTGAAAAGAAATCTAAATAGTCACTCTGTCCCTGGTTCCCCAAGGGCTCTTTTTTTTCTTTTTCTCTTGTGCTCATCAGGAGCCGTGATGATAGATTTCCTTCTCTTGTCACCTTCATTGCATCTTCATATGAAAAGGTTAACTCTTGAGAGCACTCATCCTTAGATGACAGATTGTGTGCTGAAATCGCCAGTCGAGATGGAGGAATCATGTTGCACCTGCTAATTATTAAGGGTATCTTTTCTTGTTATTTGCTTTCAACTTTTCCTGCTAGACTTCACCAAAGGTTTGCAAAAAAGGGAACAAATTCATCCAAAATTCAACTGGAAAACAGTTTTTTTTTTTTTTTTTTAAATGAATCACCTCACAAGAAAATTGCTCTCTAATCACAATGAGTTATAGTCTATTAGTAACATTGGCTTTTGATGTTAAAATTTTTATTAGTGTTGCTGCATTTTATGTCTGAGTAAGGTGTTATCCTGTGAATTTGTAGTTAGGGCTTCTATGTACTCGGCAGTCAGTAGGCTGGCAGGAGTCCTTTCCTCACAAACATCCTTGTATCATCCTTGAAATCTTTGACATTTTCATGCAGAAGATTGAGGTTCTGAGAAGAAAGCATTACTTCCAGCATAGTTAAGTGTTACCATTCATCTTTTCATATTTAAGAATTAATTACCTCTGTCATTAAGTTATTACTTCAGTTGGAGATTCCACAAACACAAGGCTTTAAATACAGGAATAGAGGACTGGAAAGAACTCCAGGGAACTACAGCTTCTTGTCCCATTATGTTGCAGGAAACTTTATCAGACTGTTCTCCCTGGTCAAACTCCATGTCTTCTAGTTCGCCAACAAAAATGTCTCTACTTGTCATCTACGTAGCATTTACTCCAACTTGATTTCAGTTCTCTGTCTCAGACATCTCAAGGTATCCAGGGATGTGGACTGTACCCTCAGTGAGGCAGCATCACTAGCTTGTAGAGTAGCATTAATAACTTTCTATTCCTTCTCGAAACATTTCTGCTGGTGCGTAATAATAGCATTTGTCTTATCCTTTGTAGGTTCCTTTATCAGCAGGTACTTCTGTGTTTTACTCCATCCAAAGGCCGTCAGCTCCCAGTGACAGTCAGAAGGCTTTGGACACCTCTCCATGTCTGGGAAAATTTCAACTTGTCAAATTATAGTAAATTATGGTATCCTAAGACATGTAATTCAGTGATTTTGCTGCTAGTTATGGGTTGCTAACACAAACTAAAGTCATGTCTGCTTTTGGACAGCTCAGCTGCAGAGTTTGGGACAAGGTTAGGCCTTCTGTATTGCAGGCAGTACTAGGACTGAAATCAAAGGCTGTCAGCACAGTGTTACCAGGGAAAGGTGAAACTAATCCATTACAGGCCTGCAGCAGTAATATTAGCACAAACAACACATACAGCCCCAAGCATACATCCACACATGCATATCTTTATATCTATCTGCTCAATTAGAAATATTTGAGCAAACTCCAGTCACAGTAGCTCTTCTGGTGAATAAACTATTGCAATTATTGCCCTGCAAGTAACAAATGTTGTCTGTTTTTTTTAATAGAATGAATATTCATAGGAAGTTAACATTTTATCTGTTTATGGAGTGAATACCAATGTAGACATTAACATCACAGAGTCATTTCTACTAGAAATTTGCACAGGAAAAAAAAAAGAATTTGAAATGATAACACTTTCCCACTTCAAAAAAGATCAAAAATGTTTTTTTAATTATAGTATAAAAAAAAATGTACACTTTGATCAGAATTTCTTTCAGAATTTTGAATTAACTTCTGCATGTCTGATATGGAAAGCCTACTGCTGGTCACCCAGGCAGTATCCACTTCTTTCCTGTAGTCCTCCCATATTTCCTCCTGGGAATTTAACATCGAAATTATTGGCTATTACTATTACAAATTGTTTATAATCATTCATAGTAAGGTTAAATCTGTGAAAGAAAATGTAAATGAAAAGCAAGGGCTAAGAACAAACAGTGTTCTGGAGTTTGCCTTCAATTCTTAAATTATCTCTTATCCCAGATAGGTTTGTCACTGTTTTGTTTGGCTGGACAAAAATGACCCTGCTACCATGCAAGTACTTTGGAGAAGAAAATGCAATACAGAGGGTATTTATCGAAAGATGAGATTGAATATTTTTGTTCTGCAGCTCCTTCTGAAATTGTTTCACTCTTGTGGAAGGACCTGATTCTAGAGAGGTGAGAAGCACTGTGTTCCCAATATAGGTGATGCATTGAACACAATAAATCAAACCTTTTTTTATTTTTTTCCCTTCTCCCCAGAGGTGATGTAGTGCAGTGAGATGCTGCATCCAAGAGAAATAAGACAGAAGCTGGGATTGGACTCAAAGATATTGGGTTCAGCTTCTGTTTGGTAGGATGTGCAGTTCAAATTCTTTTGGTCCACTGAAATCAGTTGGAAACCTGCTACTGATTTCAAACATCTTTGCTTTAGATGAGCATCATAAGCAGTTAGAGCTGTTTTCATAACTCTCCTCGGTAAAGGATGACAAGCATGGGATGCTTTCTTTCCCCTAAGTTAGGGTGCCAAGATTATTGGTTATCATCAGGACTGACTTCTTTACATCTTCATACTCACATGTATGTCTTGACATATTCCCAGACAGGAATTTCATCCTGCTGAGAACATTGACCACTCTACTATGATGTCCAGCTGCCTATATGGGGTTGTAAATGTGAGATGAAAAAAAAAAAGAATAACAGGGTGACAGACAGCTGCTGCCTCAGAATTAATTAGGAATTAACCTTACCTTTTTTATAGACCTATCAATGTTTAGGTTCTTCTAATAAATTTTATTATTATTGCTATCTTTTATTATTTGTTTTGGAAGTAATACTTTTTCATTTTAGATTGAGACACACAAAAAGCAAAATTTGTGTGTATTTCCTGATCCATCAACTGAGATGATTTTTTTTTCCTTGTTTAGTAGGGCATGCAGTATTCTTCTGGGTGACAGTCAGACAGAAACTGTCCTTTAGGTGCATAAATTAACTCTCAGCAATCACCAGTGCTTGGAATCTGAGCCAAAGATGAATCTAGGTGCAACGGAACAGAGTTAATTAAAACACAAAAGATCTCTAGTTATATTACAGAGGTTGAAGGAATATAGAAAATTAATGCAAAAGTAAATTACTTTATATACAGTTACTCATACTTTTTCTGTTTTGTTTTGTTTTATTTGTCCTAGTATGAAAATACCTCTTTGAAACAGAATTAGCAGCGGCATAGTACTTTTTTGTGTTTAATCAGCGTTAATGTTACAAATGAAGACACAGATAGATAGATATGGGAAATAATTATACAATCTGAAGGAAACAGTAGCATTAGTTATCTGAAGAATTATATGACTTGGGACTTAAAGAGGAAATGAAAATACATGTAGTGCAAAACTTATTTTTAAAAATATTGACAGATGGGGTGAAATGCCATAAAATTACTGTTGTATGAGTGACATTTTGTAGAAAGATAGGGATATGCTTTTAATGGATAGAGAGTTCTTTTCTGAGAAAATATAAGCCAAACAGGGAACTTCAAAATGTAATTGTTTTGTTCATTCTTGAACTCGATGTAAGTTGAATGAAATATTGCTGCCAGTGGATGAAAGCAACAATACCTTTTAGGTGGTTTGTTGTAACTACTGAATTTAAGCTACAAATTATTCTGGTGAAAAGAAGGGAGTGCTCTCTTATGTCCCTGTGACTCAGTTTAGCATTCAGCAGAGATAGGCACAGCACAACCACCTAAGGAAATGTTTCTCTCCATAGAATGTTTGATCTTCAGCTGAGTTTTGAAAGCCATAAATCAAAGAAACTCCAGAAGATGGCAACTATTCAAATTTCTGCTTCCTTTCCTGCACATGATGCAGGATTAAATGCTCTTACATTTCTTGTAGTAGAAGCTAGTTAAGTACCAGGAAACACAAGCTATTTGAGCCAGGAGCCTTGGATAGCAGTGGCAGTACCTGGCTTCTCTTCCCAGCTCTGATAAAGATGAGTTATGTGACTCTGGGAGAGTAATTTAACTACTCCATGAACTATGAAGCTGTAATAACCTCAGTGCATAACAGGTAAGTAAAAGTCTTATCATGTCAGTTTCTAGCAGGAAGAGAACCAACAGATAAAGATTTTAGAAATTCTGGACATTAGTTTTGCACCATTATAACTTTTTCAATTTTGGGGAAGCTCAGTTTATCTGAATAGATGTAGAATCAGTGGCCAGTCAGACTTAATAAAATTGTCCACCTAGGCTTTTTGCTGTAGAGTCACTGCTCATAAATATTAACTATCCTCCTCCCTGGGCTTAATGCCACCGAGGTGATCAGAATTAAATGCGTGACTTCTCTGCATTTAGGCTATCTGCATTCAGCCTGCACCACAAGCAACAGACTGCGTCAATTTATCTGTCCCTGTCCACAGGGAATCCCACCACAGACAGGCAAGATCTGCTTGCTAGGCAAACACTATCAAGTCAATAGGGAGAATGTCTACACTACATCCATATCCTGTGAATATCCTGTGGGTCTCTGTTACTACCTCTTTTGCATGCCATGTATGAGTGCTTTAAGACACAGCAAGAAGGGGCTGGTTCTGAAGGATCTGCTCATTCTCTCTCTGCCTTACCACACCTTCTCCATGATACCGTATGTCACTGCTCGGTGCAGTTCAACAGACTTTGTGTGAAGTCCTAGACACTGGAAAGCAATTTCTTTATATTGGGACCTTAGAAGTAACTAAGCCTTTTCTGCAGATGAGACTGTCAGACCATGTGTTAGTACTTTTGGTTGCTCTTGTTTTGTTAAACCACTCTGTTGTTGCTGTTCCCTGACAAACGGTTGAAAAGGGAAGTGGTTTGGGTCTTCACTTTACATTCCTGCAAAGAGAAACACTATATGTAAAGGAGTTTTAAAGCCTGACTGAGATGTGTCAGTGCCTCTATAGCAACCTAGACTTTTTCAGAGGGAACTTTCAGTCATAGTATGTATAAGGTAAGTCAAACAGATTCTCGAATAGGGATAGACTAGATGTCTCTATGAAATGATCCTTTCAAACTGTATTTTTTTCTGTAGTGCATCAGCAGAGCAGCTATTTAGTTGTTTTGTTTAATTCTGCAGAAAAATACTTATGTCTTTGTGTAGTATGAAATCCCAAAGGACTGAACGAACCATTTGTATTTGCAGGAAAATGAGGTTCCCTAGCCCTGAAGCATCATGTTTGATCACAGTCCTGTAAAGCTTTTTCTATTATATTATTTTTGCAGTATCATTTAAGGCAAGCTGGAAAGATCATTTTGTGAACTATTAGTTGGGTCATTTATTTTTTAGCCTTTAAAACATAAATACCTTCCCTCTATGCTAATAAAAACTTTCCCTCGAGGATGTAAATAACTAGATGTTAAATGATGGTAACCTAGTTTTGAAAAAGTGCAAATTGGCCATATTGTTTCCAGAGTTAAATTGCATTACTGCGTATTTTTACACATGTCAATTTAGTCAATTCTTTACTCAGTTACCCTGCTTAGAAGCAGGGTAACTGAATTGACAAGATTAGCAGGACTCCTGGGCAACAATATGTGACTAAATTGACTTTGTGGGCAAGCTCCATGCGGTCAGTGTGTTTGGCTTCTGAAACCATATTTTGCTCTTGTTCCCTCGTCCATAAATCCATAAGACTAGTATTGTTTAAGTTTGCTTGCATAGAAGAAAAAAATGTTTCATTTCTTGCCTTTAATGAGAAAAAAACAGAGGTAGGACATAAGCACCCGTGTGTACTTCTGCCATAATCAAACTTCTGCAGTGTCAGATGAAGACAGTGAATTCTCCTTTTGACTCTTTAGTGGGTGAGTCTGCAGCTCTGCTACGGTAGGGTGAGTAAGAGAAGCACTAGCCAAAAGGCAACTGAAGAGGTAAAGGGAAGGTGAGGGAATTGTGTGTGGTGTTGAGAAATGGTCCCCAACACTAAAAGGTGGCTGTGGGCAGGCAGAGGGCACACAGTTTTTCAATTTGACTTTATCAGAAGACAACGTGGTTTCTATTAAGGCAGAATAAATCTTCACAAAATCTAAGTGCACATTCCTGCTTAAAGTTTTTGCAAAAGTGGAAAGAAGGCTATGATGCCACCCCCGGCCTGGTAAAGAGAGCCCTGAAGCATCTGAATCATTGATATTCAGTTCCCACTGCTACATGTCGGGGGCTGCAGTAAGGAAACTGCATTGAATGGAGAAAAGAAAAAAAAATCCTGAAAGAAGTTATCCAAGAAGCTGCATATTAGAAAAGTGGGGATAAATGAGCAAGAGAGCTCCAGAGACTTACTCTGTTAAATATCCGAATTGTCAGTGCTACAAATAGCCTTAGGCAAGTCCTAGCCCTTGCTCAGCCCATTTGTTTTGGGCAGTTCCAGCACCTATCTCAGAAGCTCTGTGTCTCAGCAACTGGGTTTTCCAGCTGTCAGTTCCTTTAACCTTTAGCTCAGGGGAACTTTGCCTCCAATACTCAGAAACATTAAAGGAGAAATATCATGTTCAATAAAATATGAAGCAATTGAAGAATCCAAATCCATCCTCCTCATGGCACTTTGATCTTCACTGCTTCTGGTTGTGAGCTTTCTAGATGTCATGCCAGCACTCGGAGCCCCAAGCTACCCCACTCTTCCTCACCTCTCAGAATTGCTGATGATTATTTTATTCTGCTATTTACATAAATATGACACGTTGTGGATTTGTGCTCTGCCTTTGATTTCAACTCATCTTGTTTGAACGATAACTACAAAGATCTTGTTCAGTGAGCTGCTGAGGTTACTATTCATGGGCATAGAAGTGGTTTTCCTAACATTGACATCAGTCTTTATATTGTTATTTGTTAATAGGGCTCTTCTTGTGAACATTAAGACTAACTGGAGAAAAAGTAGAAAAGCGGTTTGCAAAAAAAGCAGGACAAGGACAGGAAGATCTGAGACATCCAGCCTATGTGTCCCCCCAGACAAAGGAACCTCACAGAGGCAGGAGAAAGCAGCCCTAACAGTGAGGAGGCCAGAAGTCAGGATGCCTACATCCTAAAGCAGAGACCTAAATGGTGCACCACTAATGGTGACAGCATTTACTGCACTTTCTCCTTCCTGAATTTCTTTCACTTGTACAGCCCCTTTACGTTTTGCATCGCTGGTGATCGACGGCATCAGACGAGGCGATGGGGGAAACAAGCACGTGCTCCTTTCCCCCGTCAACTCACCTGATGCCGTCGATCAGCAGGTGCAGGTGTGGGCAGAGTCTGGCCGGCTGCAGGGCTGCCGCGGTGTTGCCCTTAGTCAGTGGTGTCCTGAGACTGGGTTGATGTCGTCCAACTTTGCTGCTGGCCAAGACAGAGAAGAGGCGGCACAGCCACTGGTCCCATGACCACTGCTTGGCCTTTGTACTAAGATTCCAGGGCAGGAGGCAGAGTCGTGGTAGTCTTTAAAGCCTACTCCTTCATTTTATCTCTAAAACTACCTCAAATAACTTCAGCAATCAAATTTTAAAGGTCTTGTCACAAGAGAGTGCCTGGGATTAAATATATATTAATTCTCCCCTGCCTTCATCCGCATTTGATCTTCATGGCTATCTTTCTAGGCCTAAAGACCTTGCTCCTGATTTACTGTGACAGGTTGGGACAATTTGTTCTTTTTAAAGAAGTAGTGATGGGGCCTTTTGTCACCTTTGTCATTTAATTTGACCCTGGAACTGTAGGCTAAGATGATTAAATCAGGTCCAGAATTATGAAGGGTTAGGATTGGCAGTTGAACACGTCATTTTTTGCATGAATGTTGATATAATGCTTGTTTGCTTAAAATATCCCAGAGTTCTTGTGGACTTAGAACATGACAATAAAATACCATTTTTTAAAAACTCTTCCAGAGCTCTGTTAGTAAAAAAAAAAAAAAATCTTTGGCTTTAGCAGGAAAGGTAGCGGTTAAACAACAGGGGTAGCTGGCTGGTTTTTTGTATCTATATGAGACATATATGTACCTAGAGAGTTACCTCTTAATGAGGTAACTTCCCTGCAGCTAGACTAGGAATGTCTTCATTAACTGTAACATCCTGACTTATGGCTCTCAGGACAATGCAAACTGGTTGGAGGGTTCTGAGATTTAGATAGGCCCAAACAACATGAGCTAACAGACGCTCTTTACATGAAGACCAAGATTTTCAGGGTATACAAGAGACTGAGAGTGTTTAAGATTTTGATTCTCAAATTCAAGATACTTGACATAATTTAATGAAGGAGGCCAAATCTTTCTGGGGGAAAATAAACAAAATCTAGATCAGAGGCCTGAAAAAGAGTTGTCTCAAAAATCACAACTCTTTCTTGGGTCATCATGTTTTCTTTACTGCTTTTCTGTTTAGTTCAGTGTGTATGTATTAAATAATATCAAATCTCAGCAATTTCATTAGCAAGAAACAACTGTTTTAGACCTATGGGGAAATATAAGGAGGTAAACATATGCAATTTTGAGATGTAATAGGCTGACTTCACTTTCTCAATCTGGTTGAGCATTCTAGTGCAATACAGGTTCTGTGCAGGTTCTCTATTTTATACTTCCACTTCAGTAGATGTAGGCAACTCTAGCTCTACTGCATCAGAATATTTCATGTTGGGTCATATGTTGATGTCATTTTTTTCAGTCTGAGATAATGGATGCAGAGATGAAAATTAGTTCAGTAGCTGCTGCCTCTCAAACCTTGTGAAATGGTGCAGGAAAGCTCTGCTAACACACCTAGGAAGTGGCCACGTGGGACAGCTCTGCTGTCAGATGACTGATGGCTCTCACTGTGTTGGGTTTCAGTGCAGAAGGGTGTTTGCTGTGTGGCACCACACAAATAGGTAAGATATTCATGGGGAAGATCAGAAATCATTCGTCAGCATATTGTACTAGAATTCAAGTTATCTAGCCAAGACAGGGAACATTTCTTTTTTTTCCTGATGGCATACATACCTTTGCCCTCACTAGGAAGAGGTGGTTGAGAGTAGTAGGGAGCTAGGCAGGTTACCGGATCGTACCTCAGTTAGTAGATCTCCAGGGCGCATCCCATGGGTATGCTGAGTCCCAGATTGAAAGTGGGCTGCCAAGAAATGCATATCAGAAGCAGGGTCCCTGTCCTGGTTCATGGGTGATAAGGTGAGGTCCATATGCGGAGAAGCTGCAGGGGATAGACATAAGTCCTGCAGGAAAGGTAACTGCCAAGCATTGGAGTGGGTTGGCAGAGAAGNTCACTAGGAAGAGGTGGTTGAGAGTAGTGGGGAGCTAGGCAGGTTACCGGATTGTACCTCAGTTAGTAGATCTCCAGGGCACATCCCATGGGTCCCAGATTGAAAGTGGGCTGCCAAGAAATGCATATCAGAAGCAGGGTCCCTGTCCTGGTTCATGGGTGATAAGGTGAGGTCCATATGCGGAGAAGCTGCAGGGGATAGACATAAGTCCTGCAGGAAAGGTAACTGCCAAACATTGGAGTGGGTTGGCAGAGAAGTTATGCCATCTCGCATCTTGGAGGCTTTCAGGACGAGATTAGATAGATAATGCTCTGAGCAACCTGGTCTGATCCCTGTAGTGACCCTGCTTTGAGCAGGAGGTTGGTCTGGATGACCTCTGGAAGTTATCCCTTCCAGCCTGAATTATCCGGTGATCCTATGACAAGAACAGGCTGTTCTACATACACAGTACATAACTATCCTACCTGCACTATATACAATGGCTTCCTCAGTAACTAGGCTAGTAAAGTTGCAGTGTAATCTTTTCAGTACATGTCTTACCTCAGCAGGGTTGGACCAGTGCCATGAAGAGCATGTATGTTAGGATGACATTAAGCAGTGCTACTTTTGGCAGGGGGCTGTATGTAGGGTTTTTTTTTTCATTCTAGACTTCTGATCTTTTATGTCTTGCTTTTTATTCATTCTTGAGTAGATTAAGAAAAAATTCAGTCTTATGCTGGCTTTCACCTCTTGTTAATTTTCTCAAACTCTTAGAAATGTTTTTTTTCACTCTGTGCAAGTAGGAGAGGGAGGTCAGTGAAGAATGCAAGGACTTGGAAATCAATTTATTATTGTTTCTCTCTTCCTTCAAATAGCAAAATATCTAGTTTGTGGAAAATAGAAGTGATTTACTNTTTTTTTTTTTTTTTTTTTTTCATTCTAGACTTCTCATCTGATATTTTATGTCTTGCTTTTTATTCATTCTTGAGTAGATTAAGAAAAAATTCAGTCTTATGCTGGCTTTCACCTCTTGTTAATTTTCTCGAACTCTTAAAAATGTTTTTTTTTTTTTTTTTTTATTTAGGAGAGGGAGGTCAGTGAAGAATTCAAGGACTTGGAAATCAATTTATTATTGTTTCTCTCTTCCTTCAAATAGCAAAATATCTAGTTTGTGGAAAATAGAAGTGATTTACTCAGATTTAAACATCTGTAAGAATCAAAAGGCTTCAGAAAGCTTTGCATGCCTTTTGATTCTTCCTGTTCCAACAGCGTAGTGATTACCCCACTACAACCTAAGCAGCTCTTCAGTAACTGATCCAGGAAATCCTGATTTCCTATAGATTTGTATCTCTTGTCTCCTGCACTTTCTCCTGTGTGTCTTGGCAGAGTAATGCAAGTGTTGGCAGCAGGATGCTCCACCTGAGCTCAAGGTGAGCAGCTGGGCTGTGCTCGCTTTTCTTCCCCTGGATGTGCCCTGCTGCCTCTCTCCTTTCGCAACCACCAGCCATTTCCACCTATCCACGTGGTTTCACGGGGTTTGAGAGACATCTCCTCCTCCGTAGATTTGGTTGAGATTGACCACTAGATTCAAAGTAATCATGTGGACACAGACAGATAAGGCATTTCATATATGCTTTTCTTTAAAAAGCAGATTAAGGGTCATTGGCCAGCAATATAAAGTATTTGCATTAAAAAATCAGAACAGCTTGAGCTGCCAGGAAAGGGAAAGTAAAGTATGCATAGTGTCTAAAATATAACTGTAGGATGTACGCATAGTTACGATTTATTAATAAACTGCATGACATTGTATTTTATAATTAAATGGGATTACACAATTGGGGAGTATCCCAAAAGGTATGATAAAATAGCACTGGAAGGATGTGTTTGTGCGTGTTGTCTTCTGAGTGCTTCTGCAAGGGTCTCATTTTCTCTGATGCTCTTTTTTAATATTAATATGTTTAACTTATGGTGTGTGCCTGTTTGCACCACTTTCTCTCAGCCTCTGATTCCCCCATCCCATTGCACTTGTCTGCCAGGCGTTATCCTGATGTAATCCTTGGAACTGAAAAGAGTGGATGTGCTGCATTTCCACAGCATATATTATCACAGAACTACTGCATCTCCTGCCTCCAAAAGCTGGATTTTACTTTTCCCCATGCCAAATAAGAGAACTCAGGAGAGGAAAAGGTCAGCCATATAGAAAATGTGACATTCGTAAAAGTAGGCTGGAGGAGGATTTAAGATGGGCACAATTAGAGTAGCTTTGTTCCTTGAGGCTCAAGTAGGTGTAATTGCAGGAGTTGCTGAAAAATGGTCATAGGGCAGCAAACCTGCCATGTCTCCAAAGTCATAAGGATTTTCCTCCCAATCTGCCAGACCATCCCATGTGTTTCATCAGTAACACTTTGAGGCTCTCTGAAGAACTTAGCTGCTCCTGGCAACCTACCTAAATAAAAACACCCTCTCAGGGTGAGAGTCAGCGAAGGAAGGATCACTACAAAGCAAATTATCGGGTAGGTTTCAAGGGAAGCACTTGGTGCTCCTAGATCCCACTGAATAAAGCATTCAGCATATCATTTGAAAAGTGTAGGTGTGTGTGAGACAGGAAAAAGATTGTGGGAGACCAGAGGAATAAGATATTGCTTTTCTTACAGTTATTTTTATATTTTACCCATCTGCTTTTTAAGCCAGCCTTGCCAATTCATAGCAGAAAGATCTGCTCTTCAGCAGTATTGCAATGAGCCCCAATGTTCACAGATCATTAAGGAATTATCTGGAGAGGAAACAGCCCTTTTAGGGTTAGGAAAAGCCTCACAACTTTCCACTTCTTATTCTGTGTGAGAATTCACTGGAGTTTGGAGGGGCAGCTATCCATTCCAGCTTCATAGCTAGCTAAAAGGAATATAGAATATTATACACTTCATTATTATCTGCTAAAAGTTGGTCAGATCTTAGTCTAGTTAGAAAAAAAATCTTGTAAGGAATAATATATTCTCATAATACATATTCTAAATATGATATAGATAATTAGATGTCTTATTTATGTGTATCTCTAGTGCTTCTTTTCTTTATGTTTTATTTGTCTAAGATGAGCATGGTAAGTGCTAGCATATATTTTTCTATCTCAAGAACACAGTGTATTTTGTCATGTACAGTGGAAAATGTAGTTGGCACAAATAGTTGAAGCATAGTAACAACCAGTTTCCTAAGATTTTATAGCCATGGAGAATTTTTACTATATAGACTATATAGAGTTTAGAACATTTTAAAGGTTTTTATAAACAGTCTTTACTGAAGAACTGCATCAAATCTGTGGGTGAGGTATTGGTGAAGTCTGTAATACTAAAAGGAGAGGAAATACCCAGCCTTATAGACTGGAAATTTCAAAACATCTTATTTGCCATTTGAGGAATGACAGATTCAGAAAAGATGTTGGCTTTTTATCCCACTCTTGGGTAAAGACTTCTCACAGCTTTGTAAATTCCAGAAATTGTTAGAATAAATTAAATTTAAAAAAATCAAAGAGGTGAACAAGTCAGTCTTTACTGTGATCCTCTTACCTAAACTGCAAGGCTTTCCTTTTCCATCTCTTGTGGAGTGTCACTATGAGTAAGTTTATATTAATGAAAGATTTCAGGGTGGTTTTATTGTGCATACTGATTTCATTATTCCCTCAGTAAAGTTTTCAGGTAGCAAATGTTGCTTGGACCATTTAATTTAAGAGGAACATAATTTCATTTTTTTTCACAGCTAATTTGAAGCTACACTGCATTCCTATCAAATCAGAGAAATTAGAAAAGCAAAACAACATTTCCATATTTTTTTTCCTACCATTGCAAAATGAGAGAATAATTTTTGGCATGCAAATGTTGTAGCTCTTGTGTAAATGCCATAGACCCTGAAGGTGGGGAGATGTGCATGAGCTTTATGGGGACTGAGGGATATACGAACCAACTAATTTGAGATACCTAGCAGAGACATCTAAATATTCTACTTCAGTGCTTCCTGAGGTGTGAGTGGAGTCATACCAGGTTTATTCCGAGAGCGCCTAGATCCTGTGGTACAGCCTATAGCAAGGCTAGATATGTCCCTGAGCTTGGTGTGTGAGTGAGAAGAATATTGCTTACACTTCCCCCCAACTCCCACTGAAATCTTTGGAGCTCCGTTTGAATGCAGTGACTGCTCACAGTCATGGGTGCACCTTGCAGCACCGGAGCCTTGTGCTGCCTGTAGCGCCGCTGTGAGAAGAAAGTTTTCTCCAGATAGGAATCCCATCTCTAACCCGTTGTAACACGCTGCACATCTGTAACCATTACACATAAGAGCCCTGCAGTCCGAAGGCACAGTAGGAGGAAAAGACTACATGAAATCCAAGTCAAATCATGCTGAGCATATCTGTCATTTGGTGATGCCTACCATTGCAAGCCTGTGAGCAGTCCCATCTTGCTGGGCTCCTCAAACTGCCAGAGAAAACCTGTTTCCAGTAGTAGGGGGAGGCTTTCTTTAATCCCAAAATGGTCCAGATGATAGAGCACTTAAGACTCAATTAGCTTCAATATGTAAATATTTTTTACTTATTTGGCAAGCAGTCTATGAAGACACATTGTAACTTTATTTGAATCTCAGTCTAGGCTTAATTTTAAAGCATTTTTAGTTGTGCAAGGCTCAAGCATACTGTTTTTCCAAGTAGCATTGTGATTTCCTTCAGGATGGTGAATGCACACATTCTGTTTTGTTACACTGGCATGCTTTATTTCTACCCCTTCATTTATATGTACATCTCCATTGCTTTTGAAAAAATAAATGTTTGCAGTTAATTATTGGACTATTTAAACAGCTGGCAGGAATTAATGTGGTTCAACAGATGTCCGCTCTCTTCTTGTAGCCTTTCTTAGGCATCCACAATGAGCCACTGTTCAGACAAGTTCCTGGACTAGTCAGAGCTGTGCTCTAAAAAGGGTCACCCATTTTTATGCTTTTTAATGAAGTGAATATTGCATTAATACTCAAGGCAGTTTGAACTTTTAGGTTTTGCAGGTTTTGCTACAAGATGCAAGGTTTAGATCAAAAAGCTTCATGTGTTAGCACTCAGAGCAGTGACTAGAGCCTTCTTGCAAAACTGTGCTGACAAGATAGATAATACACCTGTATCTTAAAGTAAGCACTGATTTACAACATAACCTAAGAAAAGGTTACTGTAAAACAACCTGTTTTCTGCTGAAGCCCTTTGGTTATCTTTTTTGAACCTAGTTGCCTATTTAATTTTAATATGCAGTGAGCTCTCATTGCAGTGTCCAGGCTGGGCTAGACCCTGTAGCAGCTGTGCTGGTGGTGATGGTCTGCCAGGGCTGAAGCCCTCCGTGAGTGCAGCTTCTTATTCCCCAGGTTGCTCCAGCTGCACATTCATCTCCAGGAAGAACTGTGTGCCAGGTTGGCCTTCAAACGCTGTTGTCCTGTGTTGGCTGGAGACAGGAGGGAAAATCTGTTGGCTGGGGGAAGCCCTGACCTTCCAGGCTGCAATCACAGGCTGCAACCACAGGCTTCAGCAGGCATCTGGCTGACTAATTGGCAACAGTCTGATCCTGGGAGAATGGCACAACTGCTTGTTGTAGAGCAGATTTATTCCAGAAACTAAATGGGAGTGTGCTCTTCATTGCATATTTGGGACGCAAGCCTCTGCCCTTCAGCTGCGGGCTGAACCAGCAAAAGGATTGGTCCATCTGAAGGAATGGGGAGTGTTTGAGTGTTTTAAAAAGGAGGTAGAAAGAAGAACAGAAGTCCAAAAGAGTAATTTGCAACAGTCTGGGGAAAGACACCAGTCACCCTTGCTGTAATTTGTGTTTGTGTTTGCACAGCACATAAATAAAACCTTGCACATGGTGATGGAAGATCACTATAGAAACACACAGACTTCTTTGAGCCAAATTGAGTTTGCGATGGCTAATGCAACAGCTCTTCTTTCCTCTTTGCATTGGCGAGCAAATATTGTGCCTTTCACATAAGAAAAGTATTATGAGAAATGATGTTGTGAGGCTAAGGTTTAAGGCTATGGCATAAATAGATGTTGTGTCCACTCATATGGCTAACGGTAGGCTTAATACAACCAAACTTCTATCTTCTAGGATTTAGAACAGACTTGGGTCCGCCAAGATTGTGCAAGTCATTTGTTTCCATAGAAACCATGCATTAAGTTCTTCTTCAGAGATTCCTGTTAAGTAGGAAAATTGATGTTCCTTCTGACTAGTGAGCCTTTAGAGAGATAGGCCGATTATTATGTTAGCTTGATACTGGAATGTGATACATGAAGTGACCACTTGGTTGCCAGTTCATCAGAGCGTTAGGCAGTGGTCTTCTCTGGCAAGCTCATGCAATGGAAAGCACTTGGGAATAAGCCTTGATTTCTACAAGTCAGTAATTCCCTCCTCCAGAATAAGCGTGGTGGTTTCAGGTAGACCTTAGGGTACAGTTGTATCAGTCACAATGGTTTATTTCATGCTTATGCCTTCAGTGTTTATTGTGTGCAGCCCTTTGAGAAGGCCTTGTCCCCACTGTAAAGGTCCCCTCCCACAGCTAGGTACTGCTGAGCTGTTTGATCAACCCAAAACGCAGATGCTGTTTTGGAGCATGTTGGAAGAGGCATGTGCTGTTACTTCAGATATGACTTCAGAATAGAAGTTATGTGAGCGTTTTACTTCAGGGAAAGCGAGGAACTGCAAGTGCTCTACTTAACTGTGGTTAAGGCCAGTACAGGTGAACATTCAGTTAAAAATTGAGAGTGCCATCTGCATCTACAATTTCATTTAATACGGAGCACTAACCTCACATTATATTGCTTTTACACAGAACATTGTTTGGTGTTCCTATTTCTTCATAGTTCATTTACTCGACTCTTAGGTGTTGCTTTGCACATTGGTCTTCCATGAAACAAGGTGACAAAAACACTCTGAAACATGCTGTAATGGCAGATGTGGTATTTGGATTGAGGTTTTGAAATAAACCTGTACAGAAAATGTGTCTCACATTGCTAGATCCAGATATCAGTCTAGATCTGGTTTCCTGTGAAATTCTTTTTACTTTTTTTTTTGTCTGAAGCTACGTTGTAATGTGTTCTCGGGAGAGAAGAAACACATCCGTTTGATTTAAGACTGACAAGTGGGTTCAAACACATACTTCTGCGTGCCCTAGGAGCAAAGTAGCATCTGTGTGAGGAACTTTACCAGCGTGTCATTGCAAGTGTCACTTCAGGAGATACGAAGGAGGCAGCCTGGGTTGCTTACTGCATGGTCCTTGCTCTTCGTGTCCTGGAGCTAAATGCTGGAAAGTGCTGGCTGCTCCATGTAGACTGTAATAGAGGTGAGAGATGGTGCTGCTTTGGGACCAAAGAGATCTCTGATAGAGAGATTAAAAAAATTAATCTGGGAGAGAAAAATATACAGGGCACCCTATGGGATACCTTCTGAACAAAGCTCTTTTTGTCTTCAAAGAAAAACGGAGAAGAACAGTGCAGATAGCAGCCTGATGAGAAAGAAACTGAACCCAGCATTGTACGCTTAGGTTTTGAGGCACTAAAAATCTCCTTATTAAAAAAAAAGAATTCTGCTTAGATAGAATCAATCACAACTGAAAAAGCAGTGGAATGGTGTTTCTGTAGGAAAAACATAACCTGTGGGTGGTTAAGCTTCTCCGAAGGAGTGAAGGAGGGAAAGGGAAATTTATAAAGGTATGACTCGGGAAAGAG
Source organism: Crypturellus undulatus (assembly GCA_013389825.1). NCBI lineage: Eukaryota > Metazoa > Chordata > Aves > Tinamiformes > Tinamidae > Crypturellus > Crypturellus undulatus. The sequence continues at coordinate 240,471 of VWPW01011980.1, read as the reverse complement.
ATAAAAGGGATGTATGTTCCTGCAGAAAAAATAAATTACATAATAGATTAAACTGGGAATTTATGGTCACAATTTTAGAGAAAGTATGTTCAATAATATTTGATTATTCAAATGCCTGTGAGTAACAACAAGAAGTTTATCAAGGAAATGCGCAAAGCAAGAGGCAAATGTAGGAAAAAGATGTGATAGCGAGGCATTTCTAGAAAGGCTTTCTGTTCTCCATGCTTATGTAAAATGGATAAACAGCACTGGATTTAGCACTGGGTAATTTTATTTTCTTTAGCAGATCCATTACATTACTGGCTTGTGGTGTGCAATACCATGTTTCTTCTGGATAGGGAGTGGCTCTGAGCCAAAATAATGTCAATGTTTCATCCCATAAATAGAAGCCGACTGAGCTGAGTACACTGGATTCATTTATTTTGTTCTCAGATGATGTTTGAAGTTTTCAGAAGTGAAAGGAATCCCTTTCACAACAAGATGTGGAGATGATTTTTTTCTCAGTGATAACTGCATTTCTTTGAATATATTATTGCAATTTTCATCTCATATTTGGTAATTTGGGAGGTGGAGAAGGATAGTTCATTAGAATTAATGCAGACACATCTTGAGTGTCTTTCTTTGTGTATCTCCTGTAAAACTCTATAGAAATACTTATTCTTCTGAGATCTGATAACGAGAGACTTTAGGAATCATCCATATCCTTTTCCAGGTGGCATCTACTGTTCTTTAGCATTGCAGAATGTGTTTCATTTGAACATGAGGCAGGTAAGGAGGCTTCCTTTCTTTCCTCCAGGGTTGGGTATTGCAGTTGAGTAGAAAAAATCTCCTTTACTTAAATTAGCTTAATGCCACTAATTCCCTGCATCTATCCACAGGTACCTAAAGCATCAGCCCGATACAACACAATGTTTGTGCTTCTTCTGCTAGGGTTCACTGATCAACTGAATACAAAACAGAACCTAAACACAGCAAAATATAACTGCTCCTAAAGCAAGAATATAATTGTTATAGGACCATGTCGATCCTGCTTGTTTCTTTCAGAAAGTTTGAATGCTTTGAGATTGTGTCTGGTTAACATTTTTTTTAACAAAATCTAAAATAAGCCCAAAATTGCTTAGTAATAAAATATTTCTACTGCTTTAGAAAAAGTAATACATAAAGAAAAGTAATACATAATGAAAACCATTAAAACAAACCCAACTTTGGAGCTGGATGTAGTATGCATGTAGGCCAAATTCAGTGCTGTGTAAACTGATGTAGGACTGCCCAAGTTCTGGAAAAATATTGCTATTAATCTCTTCAGTGCATACACTGTTAGGAGTTTTTCAATAAAGAAGTTTTTGTAGCCTGGGATTCAGGTGCTAAAATCAGAATTCCCTTTATAGTAGAATCCACTGGTGACTATTAGAAATTAGAGACTCTGGTCTGTATTTTTTAAGTAACACCCTTAATTTCCGTGTGCATTTCTCATTTTTAGTATGCATTAGTTGAGTGCTTGCTCTCTGACATATTTTGCATTTTCCACTGATGCATTTTCATTGCAAAATAAATACCTAAATAGAATGTTATTGAATTCTTATCACAACAGTTGTCTGTCTCCTAATCCCAATAAGAAATTTAATTGGCCTTGTACAGCCTTCTACTAATCCTTGATAAAAACTTAATTAAGTGGATGGGATATCATCTACATATAATTGTGAGTGCCTTTTGCTTGGTAGGCAGAGTTGAGAAAATAATTTATTTTCATCATCCTTTAGAGGCAGTAGGAACAGCTCACGATTAATTGCAACTGTCTTGGCAATTCTGATCTTTCTAGCTCAGGCAAGGCTGGGAAAATTGCTGCTGAACAAAACTGCAGACAAAATGCATAAATTCGTTGTTAACTGCATGCTTGGTCAGTTGAAAAGTTTGTGTTATTATGCACTGTCCTATAATTTAAAGGAAGATGTCAATAAAACCAACAGGAATGTAGATACTAGCAGTACCTACTCCTGCAGTTCAGAAGGGTG
>VWPW01011980.1:223162-235866 GCA_013389825.1 Crypturellus undulatus | reverse complement strand
CCCCTTCCCTTCCCTCCCCTTCTCTTCCCTTCCCTTCCCTTCCCTTCCCTTCCCTTGTCTCTGCATTCCTCAGTAAACATTTCACATGGTTATCAAGCCTAATGGTGCATAAAGACTGGGGATCATAGAATCACAGAATGCCTAAAGTTGGAAGGGACCTCTAGAGGTCATCTAGTCCAACCCCCCTGAACACGCAGGGCCACCTAGAGCACATGGCACAGGACTGCATCCAAGCGGGTCTTGAAGATCTCCAGAGAAGGAGACTCCACAACCTCTCTGGGCAGCCTGTTCCAGTGCTCTGTCACCCTCACCGTCAAGAAGTTCTTCCTTAAGTTCCCGTGGAACTTTTTATGCTTCAGTTTGTGGCCATTTCCTCTGGTTCTGTCAGTGACCACCAGTGAAAAGAGGCCAGCCCCATCCTCCTCACTGCCTCCCTCGAGGCACTTATAGACACAGATCAGGTCCCCTCTCAGCCTTCTCTTCTCCAGGCTGCACAGGCCCAGCTCCCTCAGCCTCTCCTCATAGGGCAGATGTTCGCGGCCCCTGATCATCCTAGTCGCTCTGCGCTGGACTCTCTCCAGCAGCTCCACATCCCTCTTGTACTGTGGGGATTTTTGTATTACTTTTGGCAATGCAAGCCTCCCTCATCACACACCTTCTGCACTCAAAGTTGCGGGCTGCCTGGTTGTGGTGAAAAAATGTCATTAATTTTATCGGTCCTGAGCAAAATGGCTTGCTCAGGTTGCACTGATAATAGCAAAACAAATCTGCAGAGCAAAAAGACTCTGACCTCTCAGTACAAACAGATCTATGATGTGCCTGGACATCATACCTGCCAGCACACCTACTTCATACCAGCATACCTACTAGCAAACTTCCCCTGCTGCCGCTATGGCTCTGTCTCCCCTGATCTGCTGCTCATGGAAGTGCAGGTTTAAATCCAATGGATTCCTGCTGCAAGAATAAAAACCTCAGCAACCTGGCGCTGTGGGAATGTGCATCCCTACTGTAACTGCCTGCAGATACTGGCTGTGGAGCAGCAGCCTCTGGAGAGCCTCTGGAGAGCTCAGCACCAAAAGCAATCATTGTGTTTCCGTGCACTGAGGAGAGCCTTAACACAAACCTTGGGCAGCTGCGTGCAGTGGGGAGAATCTTGTCAACGAGTCATGCTACAAATCAATATTTCTTCCCATAGGTTAGAGGAAGTGGTCAAAAGGAAGATGGATTTCCAGGACACACTTCACCTGAGTGCGTTCTGCGTTCTGGCCCATTCCCACGATGTGTGTGCTATGGAAGTCTGCATTTGCTTGATCCAGCAAAGCTGGTAGGTGTGCTTCAGGGCCAGCACACTTATGTGTTGATGCTGTGTATAAAAGGACTCTCCTAAGCCCAAAACAAAGATGAAACAGCCTGACTGGCTCCTGAAACTGGAAGGCAGGAAATGTGATAAGTTAAATTAAGGCTAAAAAAGGAAAAGGATTTAAGGAAAAACAAAACAAAGCAAAACAAAACAAAAAACAGAACCTGGAGATTTCAGATCATCAGGCTATGGTAGACTCTCATGTTAACCTCATGGAAATGCAAGTTTTTGGCTAAAAATATTGGTTTTGGAGATGTTTAGGAAGACAATGCTGGCCAGATCAGTTCCTTGAGCTAGCTCACTATGTGGCTGTCCAAGGAGAGGGAAGCATGACCGGGAACAGGGAGGAGGAAAATAACAACATTCCTTGAATGTTGTTATTTTCTAGCCTGGTACTGATGGAGCATCATACTCTAAACCTCAGCGACCTTGTGATGTTTTTATATTATGATGTGTTTAAAGTAGCAATTGTTCCCCAGTTTCTGATTTTTTTTTAGTTCATGTGTTCCATTTTGCTTAGCAAAGAGCAAACTTCAAACAATAATTCCATTCACAACTTGAATCAGGATCAAGAAGACATATTAATCATGGATTTACGATTAACTCTGATGATATCATGTGACTAATCAAGCTCAAATCCCTATAGAGGGGAGGTATTTTAAGAAGAAATAGCATAAATCTAGCCAAAGCAATAAAGACATTTATTGTCTTTGTCATTTGTTCATGAACTACACTAGCACATGATTCATTAGTACTGCAAAAAAAGTGCTCTAGGGGCATCATGTTTTATTTGCTGCATTACATATACAAAGGTCAAATTTTAATATGAAAGATTTCCTCTGAGAAAGATTCTGATTCAGACCAGTAGAGGGAGAAAGCAGGCCAAAGCCATAAATTAGTGGATTTCATAAAGATTTATTGTGGAAAAAAAAATGTAATTTATCAAGTGCAAAACTGTTGTTCAGCTTGCTGCTGCGCTTCTTGCTGTTGCCCATTATTATTTGCTTTACTAAAACCAAATGAAGATTATTATTTGCTTTACTAAAACCAAATGAAGCATGTATATGTTGTATTTTCCTATTTTGACAGGGAAAAAAAGGAAGATTCAATTTGAGAAGCAGAGTTTTAGCCGTCATTATCTGAAACCTGCTGAAAACTGCTCTTGTAATATTTACTTAAGAAAAAGAAAATAGTTGTATGTATGAAATACTTGCTGCAACTCAAGCAGGTTGATTTTATGGATGTATAAGATGTAAGGTGGCAGGAGACCATTCAGTTGAAGGAAAACTTCTTGGGTTCTACCAAGTGTTTCCATCACCAGGATATCTGACTTGGTGTCAGTTCGCTGGCTGTTCTGAAAAAAGAGGGGGAAAACAAAGAGAAGCATAGTTTTAGTTTGACATTATGTTAATGTGATAGTGCTTTTTAATAGAAAATAATAAGCTCTTAATATTTGACCAGTTAACTTCTTTTACATTAGTTAACGTGTTTGAGTGATTAACTGTATATGTTGGTAGCTGAACAAAATTATAAACCTAGTCATGTTAAAAAAAAATTGGAAAGACATTGGTTCATTTTTCCTAGAAAATTATTTCTGCCTTGAAATTATTGGTGTCATCCATAACAAATATGGCATGATTTAGGCAGAGAAATGCATAAAAACTCACACAGTCAGAACATGGAGGACAAGGAATGGTAGTAGTCACACCTGAAGAGTGTCATGTTAGACTGAAACTCACAGCGTGGGTTTCAGTGTTTTTAATTGTCTTCTCCATACAAATTCAGACTTTATTTTCATCACACAGTTTCTCCTCATTTGCCTGTAAAACATTAAACGATGTGGCTAACATCTCCCATGTGCAATCCATGACCTTCATCCTTGTAGTCTGTGGAATGCACCACAAAGTGTTCAGGACTTATTACATGTATTTAAAATAAATGGGAAAAAAGTTGAGGGAGCAAAATGCTTTAACGACAGAATGTAGCTAGGTTTCGGACTGTGGTAGTCCTCTAAGAATTGGCTCCACGTGTGAGTGATACCTTTAGAAGGCCCTGGCTCCTGCTATCTAAACTGTGAGTAGTTGGGGTGTTTCAGCAAAATAAAGTTGGCCTTTCAGTCCAGCCCAGAGCCACAAAAGAGATTTGGATGTGATGGTTTGGGGTCATTAGGCATCTGGAAGAAAGGACTGTGACTATGAACTTCACATGCCTTTCCATCATAGACGACAAGGCAACCTGTGGGGCTGTGGCAACCTGTGGGGCTGACAAACTGCACAATAGACCTTTCTTGGTCTGGCTAACAGAGTACAATCCTTCAATATCTATAAACTATTATTTGTCTTTTGCCCTTTCCTGAGTCCCTGATTTGACCTAAGTTTTAGACACTCTCTTCCGTAAGTATGTGTACCTTTACAATTTTCCTTATAAAGAGGAAAGGCTGCTCAGGGCCTGGAGCTGGTTCCAGAGAACCTGGTGCAGAAAACCAACTCCTGGACTAGACCTTTTCTACAAATTCAAGGAATTTTACTTTTATTTTTCATGCACCTGGTAAAAATCTGTGTATTTCTTTACTGCTTTTTTATCCAGAATTCATCCTTATCTTCACCATCATTTAACCCACAGAGCCTAACCTCTCAGTAAATCTTTATTGAGGGGCTATAGGGAATCTTCTCTGCATATCCCTTTATGGTACCAATTTACTTCTCCACTGGCAAAATATCCCTTTCCACTAAGTGAAAAGCCTGATAATGCCTTCAAGGATACAGCACTTTTCATCGTTCAGTACTTGATACGACATCTTTTATTTGTTTGTTTATGTGTCCAGTAAAGGTTAAGATTAAATTGCAAGAATGGACATTATTGTTGCAAGTGAAATAAATGAACATCAAATATAAAAGCTGAAGTCTTACAGGAACAGTGGTCTGACAATTTATTTGGTGTTCTGTTTTTGCTTTTGAAAGGGCTATAACTTGCAATAAAGCTATTTGTGTGAGTACCTCAAGTGGGATTTGGTATTAAATCTGTAACTGAATATATTCCATTAGGGTTGTTTAATGTAGACCATAGAATAGTTTAGAAGTAATGAAGTCACATAATACTTATGGTGTATACTGGGTCACCACTAATAGTTGCTGTGGAGACCATATCCTCTCTTATCTTCTCTTTTGCCGTAGTAGTACATAATCATAATGCTTTTGTTTTTTCAAGCATTATATTCCATGACATTTTCAAAGAAAATGAAAAAATAATGACCTTCACCCGAGGCAGTTTAAATAAAGGAGGGGGAACTCTTCACTTTTCTGCACTAGACTTCAGAACAGGAGTATGGAGTTTTATTTCAAATTCCACAGCACAATCACCCCTTCAGATATGGGTACATGAAGCTACAGAATTGGCAGCACCGAAATAGGAAGGTTTGGAATTTTCCGTAGGAGTTGTGGGCCATCAGTTGTTCCTCAGATCAAACTATCAAACAACCACACCATGTAGCTTGACTGCACGTATTGATGGAGGCCTGATCTAAAGGCGTGAGTGTGCACAGGGAGGATCCAGTCAACCACAACCTGTGTTAAGCGACACCGAATGCACCACACGGGAAAATTCAATGGCCCAGGAAGGCCATTCATGACAGGTTGCCACTTATAGCCATGGTGATGCATAAGTGATTTTAAGCTAATAAATGTTCTTTTGAACATTCAGATTTATTTTATAGTTGTGGTCAAACGCTTGTCCTCTCTAAGAGCCTTCATGGGCAATGAGTCTGTCAGTCCCGATGTGTCCTGTTACAGGGGAACACAGGTATCTTCCCAGTCATAAGGCTGCCTACCCAGCAAACAGCCAAGACATCAGAATAATCCCTTATAAGATCATCCACAAGGAGACAACTAAGAACCTCTAAACTGGATGTTGAGGAAGAAATGGTGATTTTACCAGAAAGACCGTCAGACTAAGACTTGACTGTAGGGACTTATATTCCTGCCATTGCAGATTGACTGTGCAAAACATTTAGACAAAAAAATTATCTAAGCAAGACTCTGCTTCAGTACAAATCATCTGTAATTGTTTTAATGATTTTATTAATGATGCACAGATACCTTCTCTGTACTATTTACACAGCTTTGTTCATAATTATACCATGGCCTATGGCAGAGATGCCACTGAGGAGAACAATAATTGGCACCCACAGAAAAATAAACAGTTTAGGGACTAATTAGGGACTAGTCTCTCCCCTTAAATTCTTATTAATTAGTAGATGGAGGTATTCGAAAATCCCAGTGACTATTATTTTTATATATTCACCAGGAACTTGCATGAGAAAATAAAGTTCAGTATACAAGTATTTGTCTGGAATGTCACACCCTGTTAGTTTTAGAGCTGAGCAGGGGAAAGGGGCGTATTTCATTTATTCCTGATGTACTGAAGTGCTGAAATACTCCACTTTCCAGACTGGAAAGGCAGTTCTCAAATAGATTTAAAAAATGAGAAATTAATGAAATCAAGTTTGCAATAGAGATATTTTAATTTTGGCAGATTTGGACTAAAACAGTTACAGATTAAGCAGAGCTCATTCTAGTCTTGCACAATAATGCATTTGTACTCTGTGTACGGCCCACAATCAGGATTAGTTAAGGTGAAATTAGTGACAGGGTCCTGTCAGAAAAAGTACCTTTAAAACAATATGGTTAAGTATAACAGCTAATGTGAGGTCCCAAGGCAGATGTAAAAACACAGGAACATTATTTAGATTTGGGACAATCCCCGGAGGATTTGATTTGCATAAAGCCACACAATCATTTCAGCAGCTTGTGAAATATATAATCCTGCTCCGGTACGTCCCATGCTATTTCAGATTTCTGGGGTAAGTTAAACGAAGAATTTTATTTGGTGTGTGGGGAAACAGCAAGGAACAAACTGATTATACAAAATACAGGGAAGGGAATTAGAGCATTCATAGGTTAAGCTCTTTGAAAGAAGCACAGTGTGTTTTCTATGGGTTTGTACAGAACTTAGCTCAAAGGGTACTCAGTGTAATCATGGCATGTGACAGGTTTTGCAAGAGTACATCTAACAATAATTCGATTAGATGTGCCAGAATCTGACACATCTACCTTCACAGTACTTTGACACCGTTCTTTTCTAAAAGGGGTGCTGGCATGCAGCCTTATTTTAATTGCTGTAATTATCCCTACCATGTGTCTGTCTTGGAACTTTTGTTTTGGTGACAGAGAAACTAACTCGATGAAAGAATCATCACAGAAGTATTTTTTGCTTCATGTGTTTTATTTTAATAGCCATCTCTTGTAGACATATTGTACAGAGAATTTCTTGCAACATCTGTTATTACTCCGGCTATGTAGATCTTACTACTGGTCAATTTATCTAATTAATACAGTTTGTTTCTCTAGCTCTGAAATGTTTATGAACTAGGTTGTGTTATTTGCAAAGAGCTGGTCCCACTGTCACTGGGTATTTTCGCAGTTCACTACATCCATTTTTTCCTTAGTCTTGTGGTTTGGAATAGATGAATAACAAAGAAATAGGGACTTAAAGATGTCTGCATACAGCTTTCAAGAATGTGTAAATACTTGTGTGGGTAAAAATTTACATGACTATTTCCATATAGTGGTCTAAGGGAAAGGAAAAAGTGAGTAAACTTGACTGTTTGGCACATCTGAGAAGTGGTTATATTCTATAATGCTCAAAGAAAAGGCTGGAAAGCTCTGCTTAGCTAGTTTTCTTAAACCCGTTCTCATGCAAAAAAAAAAAAAAAAGTCAAGATCAGAGTTTCTTTCAAAAAGTAATTATTCAAAATTACCTTATTCAGGGTGTGGTAAAATATAACATGTTAATATAACATTTTTATTTTGCCTATTCTTGCTTAAGGGAATTCATTTTTCTTGTGTGGCATAAGATTTCTATGACTCTCTTCGTGAGGATTCATTGCACTATTGCTGTGATTTTGCTGGTCAAATATAAGCAGAGGATCATACATGGTATATTTTTGCATCTAAGGATAGCTTGTCTGCATACAGTTACCAGAAGGGATAAAAAAGCCATCAGCTGCATCAGCTTTAACCCACAGCACTTGGACTGATTAGAGCTTCTAAAGTGTATTAATTTAATAATTTAATGATTTCAAATAACAAAAAACTCCATTTATTTAAATAAGAACAGCATTTAATTTGTGTTTCTTTGAAAAACAATCTACCTGAATGTTGTAGATCTGGGTCTCTGGGGATCAAAGCTGTTGAGTAAAGTTAAGTTTAGAAGCAAATTAGCAATTTTTGGCACTACTAAATGACTTGAGATGACCTTTTTTTTTTTTTTTTCTTGTATTTGTAAAGAACAGAGTAGCACTTGATATAAAAGACAGTACCACACCCTCAGCACTGCTTTGCATTGGATATACATAAAGCACTGAAGAAAAACTTCAGTTTATCACATCCTTGTGCTGCTGCCTGTCTTTGGATTGTGTTGGAGCGAGAGGGAGTTATTGCACAAAAGGTAGGGCTAAATGGAGAAAAAATGATAATAATAATAAAAAAATAAGACTTTTCCCTTTGGCATCTCAGCCAGCATCACAAAACCGAGTTCTTTTCCAGGGAAACTGAAGAAATGAGAGCCTTTCTAAGAACTTTTTTTTTTTTTAACTTGTGGAGTGTAAGAGCCAAATCTTGTCTTCACCCACATTTGCTGGCAGGTGAAAGTGAAGAGCACTAAAATCCACCAGTGCTCTGCAAGCAGCTCCTTCAGACACTTTCAGGTTTTCATTTATACATTTCGTATAAATTATGAAAAATCTATAGTAGCAGTGGCAGAGCCAGCATCATGGACTCTTTTTGAAATATTTGAATAACTCTTTCAACTCTATTATCCTTACACACCATGTTGTATACACCCTTTATAGAATAAATTAGCATTTATGAAGTTCTTTGAGACCCTAAAGTAAAAGGTTACAATGAATTGCAAATCGTTATTACCAAATTATTGTTCTCTACATTTTATGGAATACACTGAGATCTTAACAGATCTGCTGAAAGCAATAAAGACTTGATTACTTGTTAACCTCTTTATTTTCTGCCCTGAGATGGCAATAGGCCAAAATAAATTAATAATTGGTCCCTATGGTTAACACAGTTACTTGGGTCTTTCTAACAGGTACTGTCCAAATCTGCATGTCCAATTTCATTACTCTGACTGCTTAAGAAAATCTGTGTCAAGAAGGTGGGGACGCTAAGGAAGCTCTTTGCAGAGTTGGGACCCTCCTTCTTATTACATACAGGAGATAGGCTAATATGTGAGCCTGAAGGCCAGAAGCCTCGTTCCTATTTCACTGAAACAAATGCAAAGTGGGACAGTTCCTGTGAAGGTCCTGGTCATCTGCCTGGCCACCATTATCCCTTCCCTGCAGGGTCCTCCAGCCTGCCAGGCTTCTCCAACAGCAGAGGTGCGGGAAGGAGTCAGCAAGAACAGCCGGTTCTCCTTCCCAGGAGGGACTGGGCAACCTCATGGACCTGCATCCAGGAGCCAGAGACCCTTGGTTGTCCAATTCAGACACAGTCTTTTGTTTTGCAAATCTCCCTGCGTTCATTTAATGTGTTACAGAAAAAGAGAGCTTCCTGCACTCCTGGAGTACTGTGCTATTGTCAGCGAAGCTCTTTAAATAATCTGGTGTGAATGAATGAGTTTGCTAACACTCTCTTTCTACATCTCAGTATATATGCTCGGAGGATATGAAACCAGCGTGAATTTTATTTGCACCTAAGCCTACATGTTTGCAGGTTTTGTGATCATCTCATGTCGTCAGAGGATGACCAAAGCGCCTGACGATACTCCGAAGTCTTCCTGACAGCCCCAAGACCTGCTACACAAACACTGGTGCAGAGGGTCGTTCTCTGCGGGCCGGGCTGGCTTCGCAGGCAGCCAGACCTCATGCTGCGTGGCCAGGGCAGCTTCCCGCCCGCCCAGCAGGTTTGCCGGCTCCTTCCTCCTCTCAGCCTGTGCTGCCCCACGCTCGAGGGCAGAGTGCCGGCAGCCCCAGGACGGATGCTGGAGTCGCATATTGGCCATTGGCTGCCTTGAATCGTGCATAGCTGATGCTTTGTCACCCCTCTGAACTTAGCTCTGAGATTTCCCAGGAAAAACACCTGCTTATGTCAGCCTGCATTTACATGACTTTTTTTTTCTTTATGAAAAATGCTGTGTTGTCACAAGAGAAACTTACCACTAATAAAACACCTGTTTTCTTGTCCTGCATTGCATTATTATTACTTATCTTCTGCAGGATTTTTTTCCGTACTATAGCTTATTTTGCACCCTGCAGCACAGCAGAATGGTTGCTGTCCTACAGATGCATACTGGAGGTTTGACTTCTTCTTTAGTTCTTTCCATACTGAAGTTACCGTAACTGCATAGCCTGCAGGTTAATGCAACTCTGCTGTGCATGTAAGGAGGACTGTGAATTTCAGAGGCGTGAGAAGTGACATAGCTATGAAAAGCATTCCCCTTTGACCACCTCCACCTCTCTGTTTCTGATATCACTCATACCTGCCCTGTGCCCGTTTCTCTTTGCAAAAACCCAGACTTTGGTCTTCCTACTCCTACTCTTCTTTGTTCCATAAGGCAATTTCTGTGCGGGAAAAGGGTCAGGCACATTTTGCCCACTTGGCAAGAGTCCCTGTGCTACCACCTGCGTCTCATCTTGGCAGTACAGATTCTCTCCTCTAGATGTCTGTTTATTTTACTTTCTTATTTAGATACATATTTTAGTTTTTAATGGCTGCTAAAGAGCATCATACATGATTTTAGGGCAAGTCTGGTGTATCTCTTTTGCCTAGCAGTGCTTTATGCTTATAACAGTGAAAAGATTTTTTTTTTAACTGTCAATGATATGCAGCAGAAAATACTAATGCAAAGAGAAGTTGATTTCTTTGGAAATCACCAAAAACATGAGAGGGGATATCCAGCAGATTTGAAATGACGACAAATACAAAAGACCAGCACACTACCCCCAAGGCTATTATCCCTTTTCCCTTGTGCATTTCTCTTTTCCCTCTCCTAGTTGCACTTTTTTCAGTTGCTAATGGTTGTTTTAAGCATGATACAAGTTAATATTTCTCCCATGAAGTAATTTTGCATAACAACAATATACTAATTACTATATTGGTATGGAACAAATCAGCCTGGAGTCCAAAAGTTTGTCTCCAGCGGAGTTGAACATGAAGTATCATAGAGAAAGATTAAAAAAAGAAAATCTCAGTTTGCACAGTAATGCTGCAAAGGTGAAAACTTATTTCTGAATTCAACCTGATATTAGCTTGAGTATGAGGCGTGATGGCACGATTCTACCTGCTTGATCTGACGCTTGTGTAATCATAAACATTATGTTTAATTCATATTGATGGCTGACTTTAAAACAGATTGTTCTTTCAGTAATTCAGCTAGAACACTGAAGATTGATTTCTGCTCAGGTATTTTCTCAATCATTAAAAATGCTGGGAGCATGCTATTGATTACTCTTTAATATAGGCAATGAGTGACCTATCGTTTCAGTCAGTTGCTGATTTGTTGCCATGTCATGTAGCACNAAAACTTATTTCTGAATTCAACCTGATATTAGCTTGAGTATGAGGCGTGATGGCACGATTCTACCTGCTTGATCTGACGCTTGTGTAATCATAAACATTATGTTTAATTCATATTGATGGCTGACTTTAAAACAGATTGTTCTTTCAGTAATTCAGCTAGAACACTGAAGATTGATTTCTGCTCAGGTATTTTCTCAATCATTAAAAATGCTGGGACCATGCTATTGATTACTGTTTAATATAGGCAATGTAGCACTTGAAAAATGCCACTGTCAAAGATGATTTGCTCTTTTTGTAGTTATTAGTTTAGAAAAAGTAATGTTTTTCTATTTGGGAAACACCCAAATGTGTATTCAGGTATGTGTATGTGTGGGAAATATGAGAGAACACTTGGTAAATCTTTTTTACTTTTTTGACATGCACTTCTAAATAAATTCTGTCTGTCTTACAGATTGGTAACCATTTTACTAACATAGACAAGTGCAAGTTAGCATAGAACTAGATGTTTGATAAAGTACTTTATTTGTAATACCATAATATTAATGTAAACAAAAATATTCTCCTAGAAAATATTTTCCTTGAAAACCTGCCAGGATTTACCGAATATATCTGCCTTGACAAAGCACTTCAACAGAGATCAAACAAAACTGTACCTTGCAGTGAACAGCTGCAGCTATTTTAAAATAAAATTAAACAAGCATGAAAAACAGTGATGAAAAATAACACCGGAGTAGAAGTAACCAGTCTGATACAGTGCAATCTGCAGTGACACAGGATGTATCAAAGAGCTCAGTCCAATTACAGCAGTGACTCATTGATTACGTGATGGATGGCCAGGCCCCACCTTGGTTACGATTACCCAGTGCTCTGGATCCACATGGCACCGATTCCTGTCAGTTTGTACCAACCCGTCTCCTCTGCTTCTAGAAAACACCTCCACACGCGGCCTGCGGAGACTCACACAAGTATTGCCTGGCAGCATCTATTTGTTTCTCGGCTTTATGTGGAGAAGGAGCATTTTCTTCACAGATGAGCCCCCAGTACTGCTTTTGCCAACATTTTGAGTGTGTGTTTGTGGCATTATCGGGCATTATGTTCGAGATACACGCTCAGCCCTTACACTGCTGCCTCATGGGCATGCTGCAGACTGGCACCAAGCCTTGCTCCTGCATTTATAAGGCGAGGGCACGAAACATGAAATGCCTTTTTTTAAGGAACAGAGAATTTAACAGCATTTACACGTGTAAAGGCATCGTAATTGGATCAACACCTGTCTAATGACGCAGCAAATTAACCCCTGGTACTGCCGTGGCCGCTTCGGAGACTGCAGGGTCACAGATCCGTTTTGTAGGCACCACTCTGCACCTTCCACGGCGCTGGTGACTGAAGCGGCCAGGGCCAGGCCATGTTCGAGCAGTCCTTCCTCCCGTCTGCAGCCTCCTCTGGGCCTGCAGCCACCCGGTGTGTTTAAACCTTAACAGGCAGAGACGTGTTGGGATCCACTCGCCACAGCTGGGCCAGGAGGGAGAAGGACGACAAAGTGACAAACGTTCGGGCCCCTCTTCGTGATACCGGCCAGGAAAACAAAACTGGGGGGAAAAGGAGGAAAGGGGGGGGCGGTGAATGTCGGGGTTTTGTCCCCCCCGGCTGGGTCGCGCCAACGGCCGCCCGCGCCCGCGGGCCGTGACGCAGCTCTCGGGCGCCGCCGCCTCGCAGCCGGGGCGCCCCCGCTCCCGCTCCAACCGCAGCCCCGTCCC
>VWPW01011980.1:183690-222798 GCA_013389825.1 Crypturellus undulatus | reverse complement strand
CCCGGGGGCTGCGGGGCCGGGAGGGCGGCAGCGCGGGGCTGGCCGCGCTGGGGCAGCCCCGCGCAGGCGGCGGCCCCGTCGGTGCGTTGCGCCAGGGCTGCTCCAGCAGCCAGAGCTGCCTGGGCAGCCGGGCAGCTCCGTGCGCGGCTCTCCGCGCTCCGTCACTGCGGACCTGCGTTACTGTCGTTACCATCATCGTTATTTTCCTCATGGAGCGTTTCGCTCTTGATTAACTTCTCTGCGGATACCAAAGGCGTCAGCCTAGCGTGTCCCTGGCACGGGCTCTGTGCAATCGCACAGCTCCGTGCTTCTCATCTCCTCTTCCTACGGAAGAGCGGGCCTCTTTTTTTTTTTTTTCCTAGTATCAAGGTCAGTTTGTTGCAACTACTGTGGGAAATGCCATATGGTAGAGGCAGGCTTGTCTTAGGAAATGTAATAAAGTCGGGCTGCGCTGTGTGCTGTGGTTTGTGTTATATTTTAAATTAATGTAACCAGATTAGATCACCGAATGCCTTGGAGTGCTTGTGCCTCCCGTTCAGTGCACGTTCTCAGCCAGGCGTGTTAACTGTATCTAGCAACCTGCGCTGGCTGCTTTCGCTTCACTTTCTACTTACTCTTGGTTACTGCTCCCTGCGTTTCTGAAAATGAGCAGAGCTGTCTGTGGCGCCTGGGGTTTTCCACAACAGGTACAATAAGAATTTTAGGAAACGGAAGGTTTTCCTCATTCTTCTGACAATCTTTTTTTAGAAGGAAATAGAAAGGAAGGAAAGATCAGTTTTCATATTAATATTATCAGACACTTTTATGGCTTTGAAGATAGTGCTGCCAAGCTGGAAAAAGTGTTTTTTGTTTGTTTTTCTTTCTTTCTTTTCTTTTTTTTTGGAGTGGGAGGTGGGGGTGTTGTCCCTTGATTGTGGTACCAATTCTCTGAGAGTTGTGTGCAGATCATGGACTCTGCCCCTACAGGTAACTACCAGGCAGTGATGGTTGCTGACCAGCTCCAGCCCGAGAAAGTGCCTTGATAAAACCCAGCGTGCTGTGCCCTGTAGCTCATCCCTCAAATTGCCGCTTTAACCCTAACTATTCATTTTCTGGGTTGTATCAGAGTCTTTGTACGAAACACTTATGCCCCAGCGCTGAAAAAAAAAATATACAGCAAATCTACATCCTTCATCTGGAATTTGTGAGATAGCTTATTACAATGCATGTGTTGGTTATGAGCAGGCAGGGACAGTTTACAACAGCTGTGACATCCTAATTGCATATGAGAACTACTACAGCCCATTTTACCCCAGCCTCTCCTACCCCCTCCTGCCATGAGGATAATTTTGAAGAAAAGCATTGCCCGCCTATGACAGCACTTGCTTCTTGAAGCTGTTTCTGGTCATTGTGACACAAAACCCATCCTTTCAGATGGGATAATGTTTTTTTTTGTTTTTTTTTTTTTTTTTTAAACAGTCTGTCTTCATCCTAGCTACTGCTCTCTAGGAGTGATGCAAGATGACACTCCAGAGCAAAAAATTAAGGCTAAATCTCTTGCTTCTTTTCCTGATTAGGATTATTGCTTCTACTCTTGTGTGATGGCTCCAACTGAGCTTGCTCACTGCTAAACCAGTCTTTCTGGGTTGTATAGGGTGCACCTGAGTGTGTGAATACAGCTGGGAATTCATCTTTCTTAACGTCTACAGTAAACAGAACACTTGAATAAGTTGTAGTGAAACAAAACAAAGATCCCTAAATCATGCATGGCTGATACCAAAGAAAAGCAGTGTATGACAAATACACTATTGTTCATAAATACAATACATAAATAGTACATCTATATGAAAATATTGACTGCCTCGCACTGCTGCCAACGTTAATATGCCCTATTGTGTTTAGATTAGAACTGCTGCTTGGCAGTGTAAACCACTCCAACTTGCCCTTGGAGAGTTGGGCAAGGTGAAACAGACTAGTTAAACGGAGATCCGTGAAAACCATAGGGGGATTTTTTTTTTTCCTCTTTGAGAGAACTTTTAATGTCTTTGAGTAAAGTTACTTTCCATGGCTTATTTTGTTCTCTTTCCTTTCTGGTCCATGCAGGTTAGTAACTCTGTAATTTATTAAAGACAGTGGAGACTTCTGGTTTACTCTTGAACTACTGACAGCCAGAAAATAATATTTAAAGTGTACTTTAAACCTCTCCTAATGCCAAGTTTCTTGTATTTGTGGTTTTGAAAGAAGATTAAGTTCAAGGGAACAGGAAAACAAACTGTCCTGTACTTCAGTTTGGAAGGAAGAAAACCATCTTGTTGCCCAACTTATCAAAAACCTTAGTCTCTCCACAGTATAAACATCTAAATATAAATGGAGATGGGGAATTTTGTAGAAGGGCTAAATACAATGTAATTTGGTAAGATTTCAAGCCATTGTTCAGTTTTAGGTATCTTTTTCTGAGAGTAGGCAAAGATGCACGTCTCCCAAATTTTATGTGAATTTACACAGGACC
The DNA here is from genome assembly GCA_013389825.1 of Crypturellus undulatus. Taxonomy (NCBI): domain Eukaryota; kingdom Metazoa; phylum Chordata; class Aves; order Tinamiformes; family Tinamidae; genus Crypturellus; species Crypturellus undulatus. The sequence goes on along the minus strand of VWPW01011980.1, from coordinate 220,310 downwards.
AAGAGGAAGTCTTACTCTAACCCCTTATATGCTGACACTAGCGAAATCTGCTTTTGGTGTGGTGAAGGCTGCTAGTTGTCACCCACCTGTTATCTATCTATCTATATTTCTTGTTGTCTATATACTTTATTTACCTACAGGTGATTGTATAAGAGCAATGGACTTTTATGTCTGGTTTTCCAGTTGCTGCAGTTACTTCTGTCTCCTAGCAACTTTAAGATATAAAATATTGTTGTGGGACATTAATTTTGTATTCTTCAAGGTGCAGTACACCTCCAAATAAAATACTGCTTATTGAAGTGGAGGAACAAACCTCTGTGCAGATTAATCTTGAAAATGAGATGTTTTCAATTCTTTAGTTGACCCATGGTAACCAGTTTAGTCCTCCCTGTGAGTTCTGTTGCTGCTGCTGGCAGGCAGGAAAGGAAATAACTTGCCCTACCTTGGGTGAAGACCCAAACTCAAATTCTCTTCTGCCCAAGTTGTCTGGATTTGTCCTTCCAAAAATGTCTTCCTGGACTCTTCCTTGTAACATATGTTGCCTACTGAAAAATAAACAGGTAACTGACCTGATGCAGCCTTCTGGATCTAGTCAGTTTAAAGGAAACTGAGTTAATTTACTGTAGAAAATGAGCTGGAGTCTCCTCTTGTGATAGCGATCTGAAGTACAGTCTCTCATCCAAAGCCTATTAAAGTGTATGGTATTCCCACTGATTTTAATGAATCTTGAAGTCAGGCAGCAGCCTGAAATCTTCTTATATATGTGTGTGTGTATGTGTGTATATATATGTGTGTGTGTGTTGCTTATGCACCAGTCCTTTGCTCTCCTACTCCCCATACAGAACAGTCTTCTGTTGTAAACCAGCTTTCTTTTCTGTCCTTAGAAAAACATATTTCAAAATGTTTTGAATTGCAATGTACTACTTTTTCTAATCATCATTAATCTTGCGAAAGGATTTTTTTTTAATGCTTTTCTTCTCTCTGAGAAGGACTGGCTCCTTCTTTCCCCTTCTTCATCATCCTCAGGAGTGCTTGGTGTGGTTTTCTGGATGTTATCTCAGCACTTGTATCCTGCTATCATAAGTGCTTTGACATTTCTATGATAGACTGTAAGTAGGATTTAAATCGAATCTTAGTGTCCCTTGGATTCATGTGGAACCTTTTGAAAACAAAGAGCTCTGAGGAGGGCTCTAAGGGGTATGTTCTAGTAGTGCTGTTCTGTACAGCCTCAGCTGGGCTCAGTCTAGATGGCAGTGAAGCATTTCATTTCCGCAAGGCCAAAATTTCTCTGTTTCCATCAATGCAGGCACAAACATCATGAATTCAGTACCAAATATGAAGAAACCAGTTCATGTCTAGAGGAAGATTGCTCTGAATGTTTTCCTTCTCTTTTGCCATCTAAAACGTTGGCATTATTATTCACAGAGATCCATCAGAGAAACTTGCTGTTTTGGTGTGTTGTTACAATTGCTTAAAATTTTGTGAGCAGGCCTTATTAAAGGGAACTGCTTTAAAAAAAATAATCAAATGAGAGAGACCTATCTAAATCTTCAATATGGTGGCTTAATAACTTGCTAAGTTCACTAAATAATATTTAGTGTAGGACCCCCCCCCTCCCCCCCCCAAAGAAAAAAAGCATCAGGAATAAAGGTATGTCTGTGCTGTCTGGATGATCTTCTAAATTTGCAACAGGATGAGCTACTTTGGTTCTCTAGTTTAAACTAGAGGAGCTCTGGAGCTGCTCTAGTTTGGAGCCAAATATCAATGAGCCAGAAGTCAAAACGCTGCCACTGAAGCCTGCCTTTGAACTCCAGAAAGTGCCTTACTGTGTCTTGGGCGTGCATGTTCCTTGTTTGTATAAGCTTGAGATCCAAAATTACAGGTTTGTGCCTGCTGGACAGGGCTTCGATTTCCTCCCCATTGTGCCCTGTAAATGTGGAAAAGTAGCCAAGCTCAGACTCAAACCATGAGCCTCTTCTAGACATGGTTGGGAGTCAGTCCCAGAACCAAATTTGTGTGAACAAACTAATCCATTAAGTGTGTTCTAACCCAGCCCCCAGTTTAGTTCTCAGAGGCTCTAGATCTAGTGATCTGGCTGTTTTAGATCTCTTAAGGAATATTTATCCTCCAAACCCAAGGACTACCTGGTTCTGAAGCCGTTTTCTCTATGCGTGGTGTGCAATTCTTGTGTCAACCTACTGCTGTTCATCACTAAGACACTGCGACATGTGGCTTCACAGATGTCACTCTTCGCTATTATATCTCTTAGGATTCTTGCTTGCTCCAGTATAAATCAGAACTAGAAGTACTTTGCAGTTGTCAGAGTGAATGTGGAAGGCACAGTCTTGTGACGTTATTCTTGTTTTATTTTGTTCATTTACTTGCTAATCTGGTAAAATTCAGTAATTTGCAGTGGCTTTTTATATCAGTGGTTTGAATTAGCAATGATTTACTGTATTAAATTTGTTTTCACATCTGGCACTCCTCGCGAGTACTGCCTTATTGTGGCAACTGCAGTTGGAATCATGTTCTTGCCTCAAAAATACAAATTTCTGATTCTCTGGTTCTGCATAAGGCATTCTCAGTTCCAAAATATTTTTTGGATGAAATCTGAGGATATTATGATTTATTTTTAGTTTGAGGGGTGTAGGGTGTCAATTAATAATATAATACATTTCTGTGGGGAAAGAATCCTCTTTATTGCATCCTGTGAAGTAGTATATTTTAAGTATGCCTGTGGTGTTTGCATATTGCATGGATTTTTTTTATAGATGGCTTGGTAGCAGCCAAGCAATACATTTAGCTGTGTACTTTTGTTGTTTTTTATGGGTTGATTACAGAATGGCTTTCAAATTAAGATGAAATTTTAAATAATTTATAATACCTTTTTGCCTGCATTAATAAAATGCAAAACTAAATCTCTATGCAGATATAAAATGAGAACTGCTTCCAGAACTGCTTCAGGTTTTACAAAAGCTTCAACCTTTCAGTGTTTTCTTCCCTAAATTAAAAATATGCACAACTTGGATGAGAAATCTTATCACTGCTTTGTATTAGTAATGATACTTTGGTGTCTTGACCTTGCAAGAACTAACTTGATAGATTTGTGAGGTTGTTGTCACTTCTGTCCCTGAGTTAGCTCCTCTGTAGCTGTTTCTGCAGCTAGAGACTGCTGTAGTATTAGAGAAGGTTTTTAACTTTAAGCTATATATTAACCAGAATGCTTCTAATGGTCTCCTGTGGTGTGCTGGAGCTGCTGCATTGTTCAGTTCCTTCAGGCCATACAGAAAATGGGATGCAGGCATCTGAAACAGATCTGCCACACTTACGTGCTGCTCTTTGTCCATGAATTCAGTATTTCCTGGAAAATACTTCTACTTAACCTCACCTAAACAGAGTTGGGGCCAGTGTAAGGATGTGGCATATGTAGCCCAGCACCGGTGGGTATGGCTATTCTCGCAGTCCCTACACAGAGCTAATGCTCCAGAGGGGTAGGAATAGGTGAGCTTTGTGATTAGTCTTTTCTTTATGTTGGCTTATGCTTAAAAATTCAAATATGAAGAGTTCTTTGCTAGTTGTGGGGTAGCATTTGTGGGTTTTTGTGTTGTTTTGTTTTTTGGAGAGCAAGGTGAAAGTGAAGGAAAGGAAAGATGGAGACTTGCTTTTTTTGCTGTACAAGGAAGCTGGATGTCAACACTAAGTCCCAGTTGCCATTTTTTTTGATCAGGCACCCAAGGTAAATTTGCTGCAATCTTATGTCTGCAAATTTGCAAATCCCTGGCTGGGTCAGACCCTTCCTGATTGTTTTCATGCTCCAACTCCACATGTAGGTTTTCTGCCTGACCTTCAGTGATTTGCCTTGGGGTTATTGACTGCCCGTTACATTAGCATTTCATACTAAAGGTTGAAGGCATGTGGAGAAGAGGCCAGTCATCCAAGACAGTTGTGTGTCAGTGCACAATCACAGCATTTTTTTTTTCTTTCTCTCCAAGCTGTCTTCCTCATTTCAGTGAAAGTAAAATCAACCTTATGCAGTTAGCATACTTGCAGATTGATAATCTCCTACGACATGTTCCTTTATAAGACAATTGCTACCCAATAAGAAAATAGTTGAACATGATTTGTCTTATTCAGCACTATAAAAACATGAAAAGTGAAGATGGAAGAAGAGACTGAAGTAAAATGAGATTATACAGAAACTAAAATGCCATTGACAGTGAAATACGTGTGGATATACACCAAAAGATCCGTAATCTTTAGAGGCTGTAGGGCCATATTCTGCAACAGACTTTCATTAGGAATATGCTTTTGCCACCGAGCATATTACTTGTGGTAAAGGATGTGGGTTTTAAATCACATTATGAACTTTCATATGCTTTTGTATTAGTTGATAGACCTAGTATGCTGACGTGAAATGGTCATGGTTTATTTTAAAGACTTCTTTTGAAATGGTGCTTGTTTTTATCTACCAAAGGTAGATAGAAGTATCTACCAAATTAATCTTTAATCTTTTCTAGGAAAATATCTTTGCCATTTAAATAAACTGTTTCTAAAACCTAGAAACTTTTTTTTAATATGTTATGCTCTGTCTTTGGAAGAGTGCCATCTTTAAGGGAGATATGTCTTTTTTTCCTTTTTTTTGCAACAAAATAAAATGTGGTTTTAGTAGAGCTTCCATGCTTCAAAATTTTTCAGATTAGAGTAGTAGTGCTAATGTGTTTCTGCTAATTTCCTAAATAGGTTACAAATTCAAAAATATAGGGTGCTTACTGTGTCGTTTAAACCTTAAAATTCCTACCATTGTGGTATATTCTAGAGCTCTTCTGGACAAGGTGCACATGGTTATTGTAACAACTTACATTAATATCAAACAGCTCTTCCAGAAGGAACCAAATGAACTTCACGGTTTCTTTCACATCCCCAATAAAATAAACCTAATTTTATTCAGGAACTTGCAAGCTATTCAGTTTTCTAAATAAATCTCTCAAAAGGTTAGCGTGAGGCTGAAAGAAGAGTATTTTCTGGTTTGGTTGTACAGCAAAATGCATGCCCATTTTATCTGAAATGGTTTGGCACAAAAACTGCTATGCTATTTCATGAGATCTTTAGTATATGTGTCATCTAAGATATGTTACATATGCAGATTCTATTGTTATAACAATGAGGCTGTATTTTATGTTAAAACGGTTTTTATTTATTTATTATTTCCCATCAGTACGTCTTTCATCTGTCATTTTGGGATATTTGTTAATTTGTAGTGAAAAGGGAAGAATGTCCACAACGCTGTTTACTGAAGCATCTTCAGTTTCTCAGAGTTTAAAAAGAGTGAAAATGACCATTATTAATTACGATTTCTTCAAGATTTAATGACATGCTAGCTGTGGTAGAAGTGAGTTTGGACAGTAATGTTGTGTTAGTGCTTTTATTTGGCTCAAATTTGCTTTGCTCAAGTGTACTGAGATAATCCAGAACCCAAGGGTTTCCTGTTCATTTGCAACCGTCATAGTTTATTTTTGTCACCAAATAAAGTGTGACAGTTTTGCATAATGAAAGTAAATTTAGCAGAATGGCCTTGTGCTGGTAATGTAATTACTTCTTTGGCTTATTATTATTTTAAATATGAGATACTGTGAGGAAGCTCTGCTATGAACAAAGTACCTGTGTTCTCAGCTCTGGCTTAGAAAAATTGTTGTTGCATTATCAGTAACTTTCTTCCATTTTAACACATCTATAATTAAACATATAATCTTTTTGGTAATATTCAAACCATATCTCTATTTTCACTGTAGTCTGGCATTATGTCAACTTGTACAGGAAATTCTGTCAGTCTATCAAAGAAAATAAAGATTGGTTGCTTAGTCACAGAATTGAAAATATATTTTTGAGAGTTTTATTTCCCCTCAGTTGCCTACCTAGAAAATCCTAAAAGTAGTAGAGTAGCTAAACAGAGTGGAAAAGCTCTGGAGTCTAGTTTAACTGCTATAAAGCTGGGAATGAAATATTAAAAAAAATCACTTTTACAATTGCAAATATGTGAATTGAATAAGTTTGATTGTGACTCCTAATGTATCACTTATTAATAAAAGTGAATCTAGGAGCAGCAATAATTTATACTTTAAAGCAAAGATGATAGTACATTATGGAAATGGGTGAAACTTCAATAAAAACTGCTCATATGTGGGAGGCATTTTAGGATATTCTTGTCTGCAATGCCAGGGGATCGAAGGAATCTACTTCAGATTCCTCTTTCTTCCCAGATAAACTAATAGAAACTTGTGGATGAGGTGAAGCAATGTGTGTGCCTGACACAGAGCAGAAAATAGCAATAAAAAGGGAAGGAACAGTGAATATCCATAAGAAGGAAACCCAATCACATTGACAACACTTTTCTTAACATTGTCAAAGAACAATCTTTGAGGGATTTCAGTGGGTCTGTGTGTAAGCAAGTGTCTGAATTCTTCATTCTAGCATTAAACTAAAGAGATCTTATTGCATAATATTTAATGAGACCACTTGTATAACTAACTTCATAATGTGTTTCTCTTTCTCAAGCATAAGGTCTGTTGTAAGTGTTACTACTTTAACACCTCAAGCAGCTTATCTATCATATGAGTGACTGGGAAATGTGCCCCATTTCCTGTATTTATGCTCTTGACTGCTATAAAATGCAGACAAGCACTATTTGCAGTGCTTTCATTTTGTTAGGTTGAAGATGTGGATGTTGAAAGGGTTAAATTAAGTAAATATTTACTTAATGTGGTGTAGTTTCACATTTAAAACAGATTGTAAGAAATATTAACATTTAGAATATTATTTAAGCAATTCCATGTATTGTAAGTCTAGGCAGTGTTGTTACTGTATGTTCATTTTTTCTATGTAACTTATGATGCTTGTTTTAGAGGATTTGCCATGTGAGTAATGTGAGTTTACTGGAAAAAGATATTTGGGGCATCATGCATAAGTATTTAAACTGATGTGATACATCGCTTTTGGGATGTAGTAGTGTGAAGAAAAAATAAATTCTGGAAAAAAAAATGAATTCTTTAAAGAAATATTGGCAGACACACTTAGAGTTTGTATCAGACGTTATCTTTANGTGATACATCGCTTTTGGGATGTAGTAGTGTGAAGAAAAAATAAATTCTGGAAAAAAAAAAAAAAAGAATTCCTTAAAGAAATATTGGCAGACACAGGCTTAGAGTTTGTATCAGACATTATCTTTAAAATATTACATATACTATTATGTGTGTATGTGTCTATAATGTGTGTGTATAATGTGTATACTCTGTATAATGTATGAAAGTCAAAGCTTCTGCTAGCTTATGAGTCTTAAGTATACTGGAAATAAAGTCTTCACTAGCTGACAAAAAACCATATAAGGGCTACATAAGTGAGAGGATTTAGAAATAAATTGTTCCTTATAATATATGTTCACAGCCAGCTTTGGCTGCTGAATCAAAGGGATGTTTTTCTTTGCAGATAGACAACACAGGTGGGGTGTGTGTGTATGTGCATATAAGTATTATTTTTAACATTTTCCAAAAAGATTATGATGAAGACCCGGAGGAAAAGCTTGTAATGCCAATGCTAATTCTAGTTGTTAACTTGATGCTGAAGAATAGGAATGGTGTCTTTGATCTCCAGGTATCTTCACCATCTTGTGTCTCACTGAACTGTAACCTTACAATGGGCAGGAATCTTTCTAATGTCTATGTCAATTACTTAAAAACGGTTTATTTCCTTTACTGTTGTAGGGCGCTGCGGCGGTGCTTTACTTTACCTTTATATCCTGTCCTCCTATTTTTCCCATTTTCCACCATTTCCATTGTTGTGAAAAAAGTTGACTGGGAAAGTTTTGCTTCTTGCCCTGAGTGGAGCTGCCAGCGCATCTTTCCTTTAGTGAAGCACTTCATGTGTTTTGCAAAGTCAAGCTCCATACTGAAGTGCCTCCCATGGGAAAAACTGCAGGGGTAGAACGTGTCCCAGAGTACAACTACGAGTTCTGTCTTTAGGCGGCAGTGGGGACGCACAACCTTGTTAAGCAAGTTCTTTTGCTTGCCAGTGCCTGGCAAGGCATTGGTGTAAGGAGCTCAAATGAGAGGACAGTAGAGTTTTGTGTGTCTGGTAAAAATTTCAGCACGAGTGTGTGCAAAACAGAAGAAAATTTTCATAACTATTCCTGACAGTATTTTAGATAGATTTCAGTTCTGACATAGGTCTTTGGCCATGCAAGTGGGGGACTAGATAGTTCTTTGTTTCTACAGAACTTTTTCCTATAAAAAACAGTAACTTTATTTTTTGAAATACTTTTTCACGGGCTCTGACTCGTTGATTATGTTCTAGTTACAGAGTAAACCTAAAGAGCTAAGCAGAACGTGTGCTTTCTGTGTGACCTTTGTTAGATGAGTGTTTGGAGAACATCTGTCCCATCGAGGGATGTGAATGTGTCATCTTCATTTCACTTTCACTTCTCTCCCATCTGCTTGTTTTTCTTCAAGTGTTGGTTTGTTGAAAGAGTGAATTCTAAACTTCCCTAACCAAAATTGGGGAGAGGAGGACAGCAGTGCTTCATTTTTGCTTGTTTTGTTTCAAAAATTGCAACCGTATATTTTGGTGAAGGAAATATTGTAAAAACAAGCAAATGAATCCCCCCACCCCCATTGGAGCAACTGATGAATTGGCTTATTTGGGAAATTAGAGTGAAACAAACCTTTTCGTACTATTTAGTGTATTCATTGGAGCACTTAATTGCATGCCATAGGTTTAGCAGTATTGCTTAGAGATAATTAGCTCACATATTTTATGTAGCCTCATCTGCTTTGCACCCATAATGGATAAAACGACAGTAATAGTTGCCTGTTTAGTATAAGAACTTCTGACTGTTCTTAATGATTATATATACTGCTGAGAGCTCAGAGCTGCAAGAACTGTGCTGTTCCTGAAACTATAATTTAATGTGGAGATAGACATGTTAATGATTGCCCAAATAATTCAAATTATAGAAATTAACACTGCTAGATGAGGTTAGCAGCATTCAATAAAACAAAAACAGAAAGGGAAACGTTTGGTTAGCTCATGGCAAAGAATCTTACAAAACTTTCATAATGTTCATATTTTACGCTTTTTCAAATTGAGAGTGAAAATACTTTCAACACGCGAAATAATTCTGCAGAGAGGGATTTTCTTCTCTGTTTGTGGCAGCAAGTTCTTTCCATTTAAATAGTATGCTTATGATTTAGACATGCTCGGGAAAAATATAAGTGCTTTTGATTTATTTTGCATTTTGTTGTGCTTTGTTTTCAGATATTCGTCTAGTTTTTCATATTCAAGATAGAATATATAATGGGGAGAAAACTGGATCTTTCTGGGTTGACTGATGAAGAAGCAGAGCATGTACTTCAGGTTGTTCAGCGAGATTTCAGCCTCCGTAAGAAAGAAGAAGAAAGACTGAGGTAAGATGAAAAACATGATAAAAATGATGATAATCACTTTGTTATAAACCAGTATGGACAAGGAAACTGGAGAGCACGTTTCTCTCGGCCTATTCAAACAGCATAGCTCGTATATTCTGATGTTAGAGGCTCACTGTGTAATGCTTGGTAAGTTGTGCTGTATTTATTAGGGATGTAACTTATGTTTGGTAAAGCACAATTAGACAGTTTTTCTTGGGGAAAAATGCCGATGTGGTAGAAATAGCAGGACTAAACTTCTACAGTAATGCTATCCCAGCAGCTCACTACACTAATCAGTGAACAACAGCTCAGAGTAGACCACCAACCAGTAAAGACCAAACAATCTGAAAGCGTCTGCCTCCAGCCTGACCAGCCTCAGCCCCAAGGTGGGTGGTGTGACTCGTATCTTTGGGGATGCCTCATCATGGAGGACCTCAGGGACACCTAGGACCAAGTTCTTCTGGCCCAGACCAGTGTGCTTAACACTGTTCTACACCTGACTGCTGGTAACAGTTGCTTCTACTGGCAAAGAAAGCGGAATAGAGATAACCCATTTTCTCTAACTTCATATTTTTCTATGCATTAGCCGTGACACCTTCACCAAGGCAATAAATGTCAAACTCTTTCACACAGACCCAATTATGGCATAGGATTCCAACTGAAATCACAACAGTGGTTCCTTCAGCATCTGTGCATGTGTGCTGCGGAGCCTATACAGCAACTGTCTTGAATATAAACTTTTGTTCACAGAGAATTATTTGTTTGCTACGTTATGTGCTTTTTTGCTCTTGTAGCTGATTTAGTGTGCCAGCCTTGGTCCTTACATGGCACTTGTTAAGCCCTTCACATGCACTATTTATAATAACAGGATTTCTGTATACCACTTTGTATCAAATATATTTATTTTTTTCACACCTACACCACTCTTTTGTGCATTACTCTAGGATTGTTCCAGTTAATAGCACTTTTTTTTTTTCCTGAAAATCAAGAATGGTTATGTTAGGAGAAATATGCAAGCTAAGAAGACTAAAGGGTTAGTATCTGCAATTTCACTTTGCCAGGAGAAGATTAAGAATTTAGAAACATACAGGTAGAAAAGTTTATCTTTGTTTTTAACAGATATTTTTAAGGTAAAATGAATCATAGAATGCCTAAGGTTGGAAGGGACCTCTAGAGGTCATCTAGTCCAACCCCCTGCACACGCAGGGTCACCTAAAGCACGTGGCACAGGACTGCATCCAAGCGGGTCTTGAAGATCTCCAGAGAAGGAGACTCCACAACCTCTCTGGGCAGCCTGTTCCAGGGCTCTGTCACCCTCACTGTCAGGAAATTTTTCCTTAAGTTCCTGTGGAACTTTTGATGCTTCAGTTTGTGGCCATTTCCTCTAGTTCTGTCAGTGACCACCAGTGAAAAGAGGCCGGCCCCATCCTCCTCATTGCCTCCCTTGAGGTACTTGTACACACTGATCAGATCCCCTCTCAGCCTTCTCTTCTCCAGGCAGAACAGGCCCAGCTCCCTCCGCCTCTCCTCATAGGGCAGATGTTCCAGGCCCCTGATCATCCTCGTGGCCCTGCGCTAGACTCTCTCCACCAGCTCCGCATCCCTCTTGTACTGGGGGGCCCAGAACTGGACACAGTACTCCAGATGTGGCCATGAAAAACCATTCCAGAGCTAAACATAAGATCCATGTTTCACAATATTTTGTTTGGTCAAATGTTGATTTATATTTCCAAATGCTTATAAAAGACATAAGTGTATGGAAGTTCTGTGTTCTTGCCTGCGTAGTTCCATGTAGCCATTTTTAGTCAAGTGTGTGACCTTCATATACCCAAGGTAGCGGTTTAGCTCTTGGGAAACCTTGCATTGATGTAACACTACTGTAGCTCTTTTAAAATTGGGTATGAGGTAAAAAATCAAGAATCTTCCTTGAGGTCTTTTAAAATATTTTTGAATAAAACTTGCATATACACTAATATTCTCTTTATCGTCATATAGTTTTGTCACCCCTTAGAGAAGAACAAGACAAATTCTGAAATGAAATGTAACACGTGTAAGAAGTCAAGTTTGTATTTGTATTTTCTGCTGCAAAGCTGTCTTGCGCATCTCTGCATTGAGAATCTTCAGTGCTGGTTCTCTAATTCAAATGTTTCTCCTCAGTTTATGTTGGTGTTACCAAGCAGACTCATTCTCTTCTACTTTTTTTTGGTGAAACAATTAACCTGGTAAATGTAATATATCTATAGGATAACTATATGTAATTAGTTATACTTAGTGATTAGTGTGGTTTATGCCTTGCTGCTTCGTATCTATGCAGTTTCTTTTTCTTTGCCATGGCTGTCTGCCTGGCATCACATTAATAATGTTTACTGTTCTTTGTTGCTTGTTCACCCATAATCTTTTATTTGATTATGTGTTCGTTCTGTTCTTTGGCAGTAGTGTTATGTTTTTATTTACTCCAATGTTAGTGTAATCATTCAGAGTCACTGTGGCTAAAATTACACAGACTTGTTAATAGATGGGCTTAGTTTTCTCTGAATCAGTCAAGCAGGGCAAACCAGTCAAATCTGGTACAATTATAAAAGGTGCTTCGTTTGAGTTGTTAAGAATGCATGCTCAGAACTAAGCTGGTGTTTCTTGCATGCTTCACCTCTGCTGCAGAAGCTCTGCAGGCAGCCAGTGATCTACCAGGATGTTAATTTGCTTTCAGAGCAGACTAGCTGGAAATGGTCATTAGTTTGTGTGTTTTTCATGGAGGGAATGTATGTGTGTGTGCGGTATGTTTGTTACTATTTTTCTTTTTAATTTCGGGCTTCATGCATGTGCAAAATGACAGCAGTGGGGAAGGCAGAATTGGTTTGGAGGTTGAACTTTAACACTTTGCCATGTATAACTTTTTTTTTTTTGTCATATCCATAACTTGTTTCTTTTCTTTTAAAGAGACCCTAGAGGAGTGCTTGTTGGGACTTACAAGGCTTAATTTATGTTTGTGAGAAAGGTCTCATTAAATCTGTAAATGTGTACTGCCTTGTATTTTTCTACTTATTGCCGGTGTATTTGGCTTTCCAGACTTCAGATGTGCCACTGTGCCTTCATGTCCCCAGCTGCGGCCAAAATCAATTCCCCATCTTGTTAGTTTTTTACTGTTACTACTCTATAAATATGCTAGTTCATTTGGTCAGGTTAGGAATGCTGTGAAGTCAGAATGTTTTATTGTTATTGATCGTTTTACAGGGGGGGGGGAAAATTACCATGTCACCTTATTTCTTGTAGAAGTTTTTAACCAGTGCTCTCTGTGTGGATGAATTACAGGGTGACTGTGCTATGCTAATACTCACTGGACCATTCAGAACAACTGCAAAGAAAGGAGAACTCAGAAAGGAGACACAGAAAGACTTCCTGGGTTGTCTAGGGCAGGAACCTTCCCACAGCTAATTTATTTTAGCAGGTTATGGCCTAAACCGCTTATTCCCATTTTCCTATAGCCCCTGGCTAATAAATTGCCTTTGCCATATTGAGTGAATGCCAAATCAGTTATTTGTATGGTGATATGCTAATGGTAAACCTTAGAAACTTGTACTGGTGAAAAATGGAAAATGCTTGTGAGTGAAAAAGGTTCTAATTGTTCCATCAATCTTTTTAATCACCTGGAACAAGGAAAACTTACTGACCTTTCTCTTACATGTGAATGTGTGGTCATAACGCTGTGGTCATTTAATCAAACTATATGGACTCACTGGAATTACACGAGGGAAGCAATACAAGTCTAAACATCCTCTGTGGCCCTCAGGCAGGACATGTCACTGTCTTGCCTAATGTGTCTTTGGTAGCTTGTTGGGGAGCATCAGCTTAGATATCTTTCTGCATTGGCACATTCAGTTGTGCTAAATAAAAGGTCATCATTGATCAAAAAACATTTTCCAGGATTGTTTTATTTGCAGGAATAAAAATGAGTGTATGCACTCAAGCAAGTCTTTTATTCTCTGATTGTTCTGGTTATTCTTTCAGCCCCAAAATTGGCGAGGTACTGCCTAGTGCAGAAGAGGATGAAACAGTTTTTTAAGTGACAATAGCTGTCTTTACCTGCTCTGTGTTTTTTTGTTGTTTGTTTGCTTATTGGTTTTCTGCTGCTATAGCTCACTGGAACATAAGTTGGCTCTCAAAGAGGCTTTTGGAGAAGTACCCCATCATATCTGACAAAATCCAGAAATTCCTTTGATGCTGCTTCTTGTCATATTACAGTAGGCTTCTGTGTATGCGTGTGTCATGAGTCTGTGGTGGATGAAATATTAAAGTCCTCCCAACCTCCCTTTACTGAAATGTTTGTGAGTCATATCAAACTGGCAAAATGCCAAGACAGACATTTGTGTAGAGAGCTGCTTGTTGAATCCATTGATTCTGCATACTAGTTCCTGTTCCACCTTTCTATAGAAGGCCTATCGAGCACACACCCTATCATTCTTGTGCTCCCCTTTCCCTCCTCAAACTGAAGCAGTTTTAAAGCTATTTTCCAGGGGAGAAAGTAATGAGAGGTTGGTCTCCTCCACAGAGTAGTTGCAGCAGATAAACTTCTCATCAATACTTTGTTTCCTGAAGTGATTTCATGGGAGTCTGCCTGTTCTTTAGTGAAGTGTGGGGAAAGTCCGAAGGAATTTCTGTCCCCTACTCTGATTCTTGTAGCATCCAGGCACAGCTCTGGCTTCTGTGTCTGCTCCTTAACTCTGTGAGGAAACCAAAGAGGGGGAGGTAATATATAGCCTTTCCCTTTGCTACCTGTTAGTTCTGAGATCAAGGCAACACTCTGCTAAGGAGAATGATCAGCAATTTATGGGCTGTCTGGTCACCTGTGATAAAAGGGCTGGGAGTGGTTCACTGCCTCTCTGAGGGAGTATTCTCTTTGCTGTTCTGAAGTTAGCCCAACTACATACTGCGTCAATGCAAGGCTGTGCTGAGTTGTCATAAGCTTAGTATTTGTTTATGTAAATTTGTTTTTGAGTGTAACAAATGATTCATTAGAATCTTGGCTTCTGCTTAATATGTTATTTTGCTACTTCAGAGACAATGTTCCTCACATCCTTGTGGAATTTATAAATATGAGTAACTCTTGCTTTCCTTTACTAGGTAAGAGTAAAGTGTATCTAGGGCAGTATCACTGTTTTGGGGATAGCATTGACTAACAAAGTTAAGATCAAGGCATTTTTATTAATATTTGCATCACAAATTTTACAGCAAAGAATCAAAGTTGCTTGTCAAAAGTAGTGACCTGAATGAATTTTGTATAAAAGCTGGGTAGATTCACTGTCGGTAAGGATATGCTTCAAATGCTTTTAGAAGTAGGCATCCGAGTAATCGTATAATGTGCAGCTTTGTTTAGTTGAGAGTCCACATGTCTGACTGTGATTTGTCCCAAACTCCATACTCTAACCTAAATGCGAGGTCCGATACAAAGATGGTGTGTAGGTTCTGCTATTTCAGCATTGCTCCCTGCCCTGCTTATGAACAGAGAAAGTGGCTGCAGTTGTCAGTATGAGAGGACCCAACTTATGCTTTACGAGAGAGAAAACTGGGGGGAAAATAAGTCTAGCATTGGTAGCAAACAACTGTCTACTTAAGGTTTAGGTTAAGCTTTAGGTTTTGTCGTCTTAAGGTTAGGTTAAACCCGCAGGTTTAGGTCCGGTTTTATTCTATCTGACAGTAAAAGGCAAGAGGCCAAATATCAGCTTAGACTTAGGTTCCTCTAAAATGGTTCTGTGCACATTTTTTTCATGACTTCAGCGGAACCCCCTGTGAGTATACTTTGTTATCCAAATGCCTTATGGGTGCCATGGGGAAAGTCTGGTCAGACCTGCTCAGCAGCAGTCAATTTGCAGGTATGGGACCCCACTTCTATGACTTACATTCTTGAGTTTTGAGACATGTGTTTTAGTAGAAGTAAAGCAAAATTTATACCTAGAACTGCTTTAAATGTGCTTATAAAGACAGCCTTGAATGATGGAAAATATTGATGAAGCAAACATGGAAAAAAAACCTGAGATCCTGTTCATGAAAAGGTGCAAGAAGGAAAAGCACTCTTTTTAGCAAGTGTTAGATAAACTTGTGAAGAACAAGTCCCCAGATAACACCGTCAGTACTGAATGGCCTGTGAGAGACCCAGCTGAAGTAGAGCCCATATTCCCACAGACCATGCAAGTCTTGCCCAGTGTGTGTATTGAATGAAAAGGCAGTATGGTGTTGTAGAGACATTATCAAATTTATTGCAAGCTTAATGTGGTCTTTGTGATAGGTTATGACTGTTTGAATTAATACTCCTATTTTCATTCAGAAGAGAGAGCACACTTAGTGCTAATGAATAACCATAGCGTAAAATCAATATTTAATCTTGGACATCTTCTGTATGAAGATTCTAAGCTGTTAAACATGACTGACAGGAATAATCTTTTCCCACCTGAGTAATCCTACAGTGGAAGGGAGGGAGTTCTTGAGTATGGACTCCTGTCTATGCAATATAGTTATACTGGAAATACTGGAAACGTTGTCTTCTACAAAAGTGCTTGAACTTTGAGAAACATTATACCAAACATGTGAAATACATTACTCAGTATAAATGTACTATCATTTAGTTCATGTTCATACCTTGTTAGGGGAGAAAGTGCTAATGTACAGTTAGTAGAAGAGTTTGCTGGGGAAGCTGTAGGAATGTCTGTTAAAGCTTTCCATAGGGTAAGTAATCAGCTAAGGATTCCATTAGATACCAAGGTATAACTGAAATGGGCACTACCTAAGTTTGTGCTTCTTATTTTTGAAAAATGTGAGGTAATTATCACTTACCACTAAGGATTTAAGAGATTCATGTTTAGTTTGGGGCAGAAGCATGCATATTGATGGTTGCTAAACAGTAATTTATTTACTTTTGTTTTTATTATGAACATATTACCCCAAATTCAATTAGAGTAAAAATAATGTTCATCTACTGTTGCCCTTACTTGCAGTTGATGTACATCTGACCCTGAGGTTAGTGGAAGTGGTTTTTTTTGCTGAACCGTATACTAGATTACATGATAAAATGACTTTATACCTATTACAATAAATTATGTCATCCATTCTAATTTGTATGTTTGACTAATATCCAGACACCACAATACCTAAATCTCTTTTTAAAGCTGTCTTACAATAGGACTAGTGTCTTCAGAAATTACAGTACTTTTGCATTGGTGTAGTTCTTCAGGGTATTAGAGATGCAAGCCTGTGCCTTGTGGCATATTAGTTGTGGTTCTTGCTCCTGCTCAGATTATAATTTGACTAGTAAATATTATAATAGACAGATATAATATGTAAATGGTGTTCTGACTTCTCAGCGCTTTCTCCGTTAAGGGATAGTCTCAAATTTAGTTGGCTTTTGTCAGGCCTGTTGGAAGTGAAGTAGTTTGGAAACAGAAAGCAAAATTCTCCATTTTCATCTCAATCAACAAAATTTAGGAAGCAGTTAGAGAAAGAAGCCTGCTCCAGGTGGTAGGAATTTGAGATGTGTGCTACAAATTGATGTCAATGCAATTGATGGCAAGATGTCACATGTGACACATCTCCTGAAAACCTTATTGAAAAGGGTTGTGGATTAAAAGGAAAACGGTTGTACTTGACCGGTGTGCAATATCTCTTGTTAGATAGAAGACCAAAATCTAAATAATGCTGTCAAAAGTAAGGAAGTCTGTTCCGTACTGTAACATATCATCTGAAGCTTATGTGCCTCATAAACATTGTCTATTGATTTATCAGTATTTTATTACTTGTAGCTGCATTTAGTGTGTAAGAGTAGAATGAGGTCTGTGTTTTATAGCAAATATCTGTATCTGAATATATTAAAACTTTACTGTGAATTGATTAAAAATGGCTATGAATGCCATATTCCCTTTCATATTTTTGCCCTTTCCAATTCTGGAACATTTCTTTATTGCTGGCACAGAATGAACAACTGTCTGCTCACAGGTAGTAATGAATAACTGGGCTTTAAGTCTGTAAGTCGAGTAAAAATGATAGCGACTTTACATTCAGAAAGGAACTCTTGAGCAATTTATATAAATTAGCCTAGGATTGGTGGTCTGTGTCTAAAAAGAGAAATTATGGTAGCCTGATCATTGTTTTTCCTTCCATCGTGTGTACTTGCATTTCTTTTCCCTTTAGACTTTGATTGCTGGTATTGTGCTTAACTTGATCAGTACACACATATCATTCACTCAACAATCAGTACAGTCACCCTGGCTAAGTGTCTCTTCTAGAGTGCCAAAGTGGGTGACAGTTGTGGATGACAGCTGTGGAAATAAGACATTTATAGTAAGTCAAACGTACGTTTTTCTTAATATGGGTTAGACTTTGAGCTCGCCAAAGATACAAACTTGGGATTTGAAAAGCTAGGTTATTTCCAAGTGGCCTAGTTTGAGAGGCTAACCACCAGCTGACCAGTACTTATTTGACTTTAACTTTCTTTGGTCTAGGAAGCAGTCCCATGCACTCTAGAGCAAAAACTTTCCTGCCCTTGTGGTAGGGTAAAGGTGTGTGTAAGGTAAAAAGACATAGCAGCTCATTTAATCAACTCTAGAACTCAGTTTCATAAAAGGACAGCAACTTCATCTACTGCAAACAGAAGTTCACTTTGTACACTGCTCACAAGTACTCAGTTTTGACCTATCTGACCCTGCTTTGGCGCTGGCCTTGGTACTTTTTGCAGCAACGGGGTCACTTCAAAATCATCCGTTTGCCCCCTTTTCTACTGGACACTATAGCTGAGTTGATGTGTCAGCTTATTTAATCAGTCGCTTCTGTTAGGGGTGGAAGTTGGAGGTCTTGGGATTCATCAGTTGAGCAGTATGGCAGGAGACTGTTAGCTTGGGAATTCCCATATTAAATTATTTTTCCACTTAATCAAATCCTGGTCAGGCAACACCTACTCAGAATAAATTAACAAAGACGATAATGTTGGTAAAGGAGGATATGACTATCTGGTGCCATCTCTTTGGATAGAAATGGTGATGTGGGTTGTGTGTGTGTGTGTTTTACTTATTTACTGTAGGCATTAGTGCTTTAGCAGTGATGATTAATGTGGTGAGTAAATACCCAATGTGTAATTGTAGTGTATATGAACAGGCAGATATTTTGGAAAAGGCTATGATGCTTTCTTCACATAGTAAAGTAATCTCCTAATCCCGATGTTTGCTGTTGGCTACAGAAGAGTAACCTCTTTGAAAACTGGCAGAAGGTTTCAGGCATCCCTTTGATGTTTCCACACTTAATTTGCTTATTGCAATGGGATTACCTTTGATTTTGTTTGCTTCAGCATTTTAAATGCTTTGTAATGGGGACTGGGGTTATTTGAGACAACGGAGGTTGGGAAGAAAGATGAGGAGGAAAGAAAAAAAGAGCATTGTAGAAGCCACTGCCATCTGGTGAAACCAATGGTTCATATTCATTTTATTTTGCACATTTATTTTCATGATTTGGCTATAGCTTATGAATCTAGATAAAATTCCTTTATTGAATTTTTCCTTCATTTCCAGACAAATGGTTTCACTGCAGGTAACAGCAGTTAGAATAGAGGATTTAAAGTTCCGCTTTGGCCTCTTTTATTTCTGAATAGTTTAAAAAGAGCCAGGGAGGCGCTTCCTCTTCAAGAGGCTTAGGCATTTAGGTTACTGCATTTTGGAATCTAGTCCTACTTTCTACAGAATGTTTAGGTGCCTAATCTAGTAAAACTGATGAATTAGTTTATGATAGAGATTCTAATGGGTATCAGTTTTTGTGAAGCACTCTGTTGACAAAAATAGTAAGTGTTATATATTTTTTGGTATGCTGCCAACTATAAAAAGTAAACACAACTCTTCCACAGATATATGCGACTAAAAATCTCACGTGTTAGCTGCAGGTTCAATGCTGTCGTTTTATGAGTAAAACGTTACCAGATAGCTTTTGTTTGAATATATATTAAGCCAGTTTATAGTAAGGAGTTCTGTTTACCCTTTTATTCAAGATAGCAGAAGAAGAATTTGAGGATATTAAGAACTTCCCAGACCTCCCTTTCTTTTGTTAAGTCATTGACTTAAGGGACAGTCAATCTGATGGATTACTGTTAGCGAAGAACCTGGTCAGCCCTGAAAACTAGACATTTAATGAAAGGCTCAGTAAATAATATCTTTGGTTCCTTCACGTATCCTTCAGAATGGCCAGTAGTGCTCCATAGCCCTCCACAAAGCAAAAAGGACATAATAAACCTGAAACATAGGATCCTGAGATGATTTGCCTATCATATTTCATTCAAATAATCATATTTAGATTATTCTCAAAAAACAGCATGTTGTAATACATTTCATTAATATCTTGAAATATTAGGATTTTGGGAGTATTTTGGATTTTTTGTTTCAGTGGAGGCTTTATTGAGGTGCCGAATAGATGTAACTATGCATATATAGGCTTGCATATCATAAGATTCCTCTCTTTCCTTCCCCTCCACGCTTCCTCTTTTAGTTTTTGATTATTTTGCTGCTTGGCAAAGCTCTAAATCCTGCTAAGGGGTTCATCTTTCTACCTGGGTCATGAGCTATTATTTTCCCTCACTTGATTTGGTCACACATGATGCACTTCCTGGAAAAATATTTAAGATTTGTTTTAATAGGTAGACAAATGTTTAGAAAATTGTCACATCTTGCCACAGTTCTGTAGGTTGAGGCAGTAAATATTCTGCTTCTATAGCCATAATAAACCACACAGATTGCTTATTGTGGAACACTTGGTTTATATAACTACTGTCTGTGCATTATCGACTTCAGTAAAAGCAACATAACGATTCTTTTTAAACAAAGCCCACAGTTTCACTGATGGTAAATTAATAAAAAGCTGACTGCTTTCCTGGCAAGAATCATTTGGCAGGGTATCTGCTTGCCCTAATGATTTTTGTAAATCCTTGCAGAATTGTTCAAAAAAAAAAAAATGCTGCTGGAAAGAGAGCCTAGCACAGTAAGGGCCCTGGTAGAGCAAATTCATTGGGTCAACAGTAAAAGCAGCAGTGTGCTCTTTCGTGAGGACCAGACCCTGGTTTGTGTCAGCACTGTGGCAGTCTCCACTGTCAGCGTAGAGCACTGCATCTGCAGGAAGCTTCTCTCTGTGTCTGGCTTTCATTGGGGTACTTGAGCATCCTGCCATTTGCCTGGCTCATGAAGTGCGTGGAGGGGGGCCAAATGCGTGCTAATTTCAAAGAAATGTGTGCCTGTGTGTACAAATTCCTTTTTCAAGATAGTCTTGAAGCTGTCCTGTGTGATGCTCCACCGTGGGGAAGCGAGGGAAGTAATTTAAAAGCCTGTAGACAAAATACTGCAAGACGTAGCACGTATGTTTGGCATTAGATGAAGTCCCATGTTTAATGTTTCCTGGTGATCAGATGAGCTCCCTGTCAACTCTGTAAACTTTGCTGCTGCTGCTGCAGAGATTAAGCTGAATTCTTTTTATTTCATGCCTTACTATCCTTAAAATCTCTGCAAGGTTAGTGAGATGGTATCACTTGTTCAGCCTTTTTGTCACCAATTGCATGATTGAGAGTAATGAGTTTTTATTTATTTATTTATTTATTTATTTATTTATTTATTTGAGATACTGCACAAGGTAATAAAAGCATCTGAATTTCAATTTAGTGCTGTTGTGTCATCAGAGCTTCTTGGGAATAAGAAGTTATGCTTATTGCCATCAAACAAGGCTGATTATCAATGTGCAGTAAGAATGAGTCTGCAGCTTAAAAAAAAAAGAGTTGTATTTCAGCAGAGGTTAATGTTTCTGGAATCATCACATTGTGAACCCATGCCTGATGCACTAACACCTCTATAATTAAAACTTTACACATACAGAACCTCTTATTTGAGGTTTTAAAATTATTTTATCAATATTTTCACTCTTCCTGTGACTTTCTGTAAGAAACTTTCCCTATAACTGCGTGCATAAATCTTTCTCATATTCAGAGAAAAAATCATTTATTTGAGTTGAATTTTGTACTTCCACTTACAATTTCATTTGAATGTTAATGATTAAATCATCATTTGAAAAGCAGATTTCAGTTGATTAGAACTACATATGTACTGGACAAAACCCAATTTCTTCTGCTTTAGCTTGTTTCCAGTAGTGTTGATGGGCTATCCACTGTTAACTTGGTTGCAGAAAGTGAAGGATTTCTATTCTGTAGGAGTTTCTTTTGCAATGAAATAAAATCTTTACTGCATTGTTTTAGACTATAAAAGAAAATTATCCTAAATTTGATTTTATCAGATTATAAGGGAAGAATGCAAATGATTTTTCTTTAAACCACTAGGGAGTGTAATCCTTGCCCTTTATTCCCCCTTCCCCTCCAATGTAAGGACCTTGTTTCTGCATTCTTCTCTGTTTGCAGTTGAAGGTTTTCTATATTTGTGCTTTAGGTTTTCTATATTCGTGCTTTAGGTATATATAATATTTTTATCTATGTTCTGCTGTACATTTCTGTGTACAGAACAAATTTTCTGCTTTTTGCTTACAAATTGCAGCAATGCAGTGTTCGTTGGCGTTTGACCTTGGGGCAACTTCTCAGCATCTCTATATTTGTCCTCTGTAAATACGGGTAAGGTTATTTATCTGTCTGATGTGCAGTATTGTAAAACTTTATTGGTTGTCTGAAGAGGGAGAGTGGTGAGGGAAACTTAATATCTGAAGTCAGTGCTCGCTACTAGATGAATGCACGAAGTTCATTTATTTACGCAAATAAATGGTTTGCAGCTCCATATATGGTAGCTAAAATTCCCTTACTAGTCTTGCAAGGCATAGACATCCACTTGAATGCACTCTAAATATTGCCATGACTAATTTTCCAAATGGGTTGGGGTCTCACTCTCTCCTCTTTAAACCTCCTGTGCCACAACCCTGTTGCAGAGACAAATCATTTCTTGATTCACTCAAACACATCTTTCTGTATTTCTTGCCAGGTGTTTTGGTAGTGTTTCAGTAAGCCTGAACACTGGAGAGATCAAAAGATCATAATCAGGAAAAGGATTCTGAATGGTGACTTGGGAGAGCTTTCTTGCTTCCCACTTGTCTCTACATAGTGATGGAAGTGAAGAACCCTTTTCTAAGAGGCCTTTCTTATGTTGGCTGCCAGGTGCTCTCTGACATCCTTTCAAGGCTTTCCTTGCCCTTATAGATCAATTGGCCAGCCTCAGTGAGTGGAGAGGGTAAGTGGTAGCTCAAGCCCATGGGCATTGCCTGTATCCCTTGCTTAGGGAATACCTAAGCAGTGAAGGGAATCCACTGCTTTGGGCAGTGACGCCAGCGGAGACAGCAGTCAGCGAGACCTCACTAGTGCCAGATGCCTCCAGCACATCCGTACCTGCTGGGCTTCCTGGAGACTCTGGGGACTACGCTGCTTCTGNCAGGTGCTCTCTGACATCCTTTCAAGGCTTTCCTTGCCCTTATAGATCAATTGGCCAGCCTCAGTGAGTGGAGAGGGTAAGTGGTAGCTCAAGCCCATGGGCATTGCCTGTATCCCTTGCTTAGGGAATACCTAAGCAGTGAAGGGAATCCACTGCTTTGGGCAGTGACGCCAGCGGAGACAGCAGTCAGCGAGACCTCACTAGTGCCAGATGCCTCCAGCACATCCTGCTGGGCTTCCTGGAGGCTCTGGGGACTACACTGCTTCTGACCAACGGCAGATGTGTGGCACTTCTTAGTGTGCTACACCACAGATATAGCTTTAGGAAAAGCATGTTCAATGCTCCTGCCGAAAAAGGGCTGTTCAAGTGAGAACCACTTGCTTTTGTGTAAATGATATTCCTTCTCACTGGATGGAAAGGAGAAGCTAAATCACTCAGTGTTGTCAACCCAGATATTAGAAATACAGCCTACCATCAAGGGAATCAATTCTCAAAGCCCTCTGGTTAAAATGATAAATGCAAAATTCCTTTTATTTGCTTTCTGACAGGCCAGAGTTATTAATCTTCCTTTTTTTCAGTCAGAGTAGTGTTCTGCACTGTATATGTAAAAATTATTTCGGCTGTTCCCTAGGGTACTCAGACCTGTATTGTTGGGCATGTTCTTTGGGCAAATAAACCTTTGCTTTTGAGGAGTCTTTCTGTCATCTTTCATAAACACTTGCAGAATATAAAAGTGTAATGTGAGCTTCCCATTTCATAGTTGTATTATTTTGTTCTTGAAGAACTACATATGTGTCATTGGTTTAAATCTATATTTGATTTAATGAAAGTGAACTTGGCTTTTTTGAATGTGCAGAGTAAAATCTGGCTTTTTTTTTTTTATTACTGCAAGCAGTGTATTCAGACCTCCAATTGCTTTAATTAAGATTATGATACCTCTAAACTCACTGAACTGGAAGGATAGACATTTACAGCATATGAAGAAAGCCTTTTAATTTAATATATTTATCTTGAGATAAAACTATAGTGCAGTGATAAGTTGGGTCCAATATATTAAGCCACCAAGTATATTTTTATGGTGCCCTCTTTGAAATGCGAGTCACACATACCTGGCAGGATAAATGCAGAATCTCTCAGAGCTATTTAATACCTATAAAATCCCATGGAATATGTTTAATAGTATATATGGAACCATAGGTGTCAGAGGCCTGATTAGGGGGAGTTTAAAAAGGTTGCTTTGTCCTTTTTTTTTATTTTATTTTTATTTTATTTTATTTAATACCAGGTTTCTGACAGTATCTTTTCCCGTAGAGAGCTGTGGGATAGTTTCATAGGTATTGCAGTACGTTAATTTCACAGGACCAAGGCAGCTTTCACACTTATGAAATGGCTGTAACTGCTCCTATTTCCATGAAATGCTTCTGCATGTTACTACAGCAGCACTGCCTGCTCTGTCCTCCCCCTCAGCTCATCTCAGCATCGAGCAAAGTTCTTCAGAGCAGTCATGTTTACAGTGTATGCCAAACCTTCACCTGTTTGATTTGTGCATGCATACTGTCTGCCTCCTCCTCTCTTGTTTGCTTACCCCAAGGGCTGCGGCTCCTCTTCCCTGTACTTTTTGGCACTAGCCAAGAAGCAGGAAGGAAAGAGTTAGAGCCCATCCATGAGCAGGGTCTGCTTTTCTTACTATAGCCTAATGGCAGCTCAAATACAGTAAGTCACAACTTTCATCTCATTTTGAAGTTGGCTGTTCTGTTAGCTTTTATTTTTAAGCAATTTGAATATATTTTAAGATTTTTCCTGTTTCAGTGGAGTGTAACCAGTTCAGAGGAACTGGCCTGCTTTCATGTGTCTTTAATCATACTCTGCAACTGGCAGCCCTGCTCATCTCAGCACAGTGCTGTTCCTTGGATGTCTCTTTTTGAGTTACTATCCCTTTATATAAAAGTTGGACACTTTATAAAGAAACTTGAAACTGGGCAGGATTGTAATAGTTTGCAAAGAAGCTGAGAGCTGCCCCCTGCCAAGCACCCTGGGAAATAAAACTGATCCTTTTTAACAGAATTACAAGCAGAGGTAAACCTGTATTAGTCCTGAGGGAACCAACATTTCCCAGCTGGGTACAAAGCAAGGTGGAGACCTCTTAGCAAGGGATTAGCTGGGCATGGTGAGCTAGGCTCTAGTTGAAACCTTGCTGGGAACAATTCTTTAGCCTTGTGGATTTGAGTTATAGCTTTGGCATTCCTTAAGAGGGCTGTGTATGTGGTTTAACAGAACTTTGTCCTACCATTTGTAGTAGGAGGTATTAATAAAAGCCAGGAGTTTAATCTTGGGAATGTGGACTCTGCACAGTCTTGGGGATTGCACTGCTTTAAGCCTGTAAGCATCCTTCTCAGCAGAGCATAAGATGACTATGGGTGCTTTCTTGGCTGGTACTGTTTGTATATTGTAATAAAGGACCCAGTGTTTTAACTCTTTTATTCATATATTAAATATATGTCAATAAGCTGTCAACTTTATTTTGATGAAATCATGTACGAGCAAGTATTCTTTTACATATATTGCCATCCTCCAAATTAAGAACACTCAGTAAAAAAGAAGTGTTAGAAGGGAGGCTTCTGGCAAAAGCATGTAGTTTGTTGAGCCAGAACCGTTTATTTGAGATAATAGGCCAAGAGAGGCAAGTAAGTTTTCCTGTGTTTGCCTGTCAAAGAGCAAACAAGGCAAATCAATTAGCGTTGTGCTTTGTGGTTTTATCGCTCTGGAACGTCCTGTGTATCTTAGATGCTAATATCTAGAAAAGTTGAGAAAAAATTCTGGGTTTAATCATAAAAGCTGTGGGTCTTTTCTTTTATTCATGAATTTGTTTTTTGGTTCACTTCAAGCTGAGTATCATTCTGCTCTGTTTTGGTGCCCTTGTTATGTCCATTTTATGTAGCTGTTGCGACTTCGTACTTCATCTCCCATTCAAAAATATCCTTTTATAAGAATGTCTTTCAGTTTTAGTACCTTTGCTTTATTTAGATGATGACTCAAGCGTTTGTTAAATCATGAAAATTGTAAATGCAGCAGGTCTTAGACACACATCTTTTTCTGTGCATTGCAGCAAAGGAACATCTAAGATGCTGTATCTCTTGCTTTGTATTTTATACGTGGACATGTGATCTAAATGAGTTTTCTTTTTTTTTTTTTTTTCCCCCCGCCTTCAGACTTCTCAGAACTTAGGTTGATTGTTCTATTGAACCTGTCCTCCTTTACGGTCTATGAGTTGCCTTATTCCTTTCAAAAAGGAAACTGCATATGTATGTGCACATACCCAA
The DNA here is from genome assembly GCA_013389825.1 of Crypturellus undulatus. Classification (NCBI taxonomy): domain Eukaryota; kingdom Metazoa; phylum Chordata; class Aves; order Tinamiformes; family Tinamidae; genus Crypturellus; species Crypturellus undulatus. The sequence goes on along the minus strand of VWPW01011980.1, from coordinate 194,111 downwards.
GCATCATGCAATTTATACTGCTTTTAATATAATTGTATGTAATGTGTTTTTCGTATTGTTTCAGAGGTTTGTAGGTCTATGTGTCAGCAACTACGACTTCACGTTCACTCCTAGCTGGGTTATGGCATATTTTACTCCCAAATATTGATATAAGTTAATGCTTTCTAGGCTGTCTTATCTTCTGTGTTTGACAACCTCCACCCTAAGCTAATAGCTTTCAAGTACAATGTTCTCTGGGCTGAACTGATGCCTGTAAACCTGAAGTATCCAGATCCTGTTTTCAGAGTAGGTATATTACAAGTAACAGGCTGTCTATAAGGATATATGTTCCTTTAAAATTCGCTTGGGACGGCTTTTCTGCAAAGTTGTTCGCTTTGGTGCAAGTACCTCTGTTAAAAATTAGAACTTGGAATAGATTTCACTGAGCAATAGTTAAATTTCCTTCATAGCTCCTAAACTAGACTTTGAACCTTTCATTTTGTCATGTTTCAGAGGTGCTTTAAAAGGATAACCAAAACTGTCAAAATAATTCTGTAATCTGTCCAGTAAACTGAAGCAAACACTGCAGTAATTCACAGCAGGCAGAGGTACAGTAATTTTTGATGGGCATTTAACCTTCATAGAGATCCAGTAGCACCATTATTTCTGCCCTCTTTTAAAAACAAAACAAAAAACCTTCAACCTCATTAGATGAAGGCCACAGAAATAATGAGTCTTTGGTCAGCTGTGTTTATGCAACCTGTTTTTGCCAAGCTGTTAAGCCCCTTATAAAGATGCCACAACATCCCGGTTGTCTCAAAAGGGAGCACGGTCTCCACGGTAGTTGCCTTGGGTGCAGCTGCCAGCTACCTTTGCACTGAGTGGGTTTCATACCATTTCGTTTCAAGTGCTGAGCTTTTAATCTTCTTTGCTGTGTCTAAATCCATTTCCAGAGCTCAAGTCAAGCCTACTTGTTTGTGAGCTCGCTTGGACTTTTTTTTCTTTTTTTGTCTTGTTTTCCAGAGGCTTCTGGCTGTGGTGAGGGAATACCCGTGAGGAGGCCTGTTTGGGAGCCCGGTGTCCTGCAGAAGCCGTTGCCCCTGGCGTTTGCCTAGTCGGGGTGATGGTGGCCACCCTGCCACTCACAGGGGTAGCTNCTCCCTTGGGCTTTTTTTTTTTTGTCTTGTTTTCCAGAGGCTTCTGGCTGTGGTGAGGGAATACCCGTGAGGAGGCCTGTTTGGGAGCCCGGTGTCCTGCAGAAGCCCTGTTGCACCTGGCATTTCCCTAGTCAGGGTGATGGTGGCCACCCTGCCACTCACAGGGGTAGCTCTGGCAGCAGGAGCGCAGTGCATTGGCCTGGGTTTGTTCTTAGGAGTGCTGGTTTGGGTAGAACCCTGGTATTTTGAAGGAGCAGGGGTCAAGGGTGAACAGATATTTTTTGACTAAAAGTATCAGAAAGCAGATACGTTGAGTAAAAATGTATGCCCCCCTCTCCTTTCCGTGCTGCCTTCTCCCTCTATGTCATTTTTCAGGAAGTGGCTGTTCTTTGGGGCTGTCTGACTCTGTCATGCATTATTCATAGTGGCCAGATTAGTATTATTAAAGATAATTCTCTTCAGATAACATAGAAAAAAAATGCTTATATCTTTGTGGAGTAATGGTCCTGAACAATAGCGCTGATATTGTAGTCTTTCTCCTTGTGTTAGACTGTATGTTTTGTTTCTTCTTTTTAAAAGGAGCTAGAGCCACTTCCGTAACAGAACATGCCTTTTGTCCTTTCTAAATGTTGGAAAGCTCCAAGTGGTTAAATGAGGACAGCACGAGGTGTGTAGCCAGTGTGAGGATTTAGGTTTCTTTCTCATATACGTGTTGGAGACATTTGCTCTGATAATGGCAAGAGCAAGGAGGCAGAAAGATGCAGAAAAAAATATAAATAAAAAATATTCTTCAGTTGGGAGCTGTTAGAATATTTTAAGCATAATAGTTTCTAGAGCCTACACAAGGTTGATCACTTTGTTATAGAGACCATGTTGACAGGTATTAATATTGTGGTGTCACTAAATGAATCTTTAGACTTCTGATTGAACAAAAGACTTTACATAGTACTCTAATAGAAACTGGATAACTTTGTGTTATAGTGTAGTTTCTCTCATATTTGTAATATTTCCTGTTATTTAAAAGCTAATGAAATGGGAAGAACTAAACCCCCAGGGTTTAGGTATAAAGCTGAATGGCACTACACTAGGTGCTATCTACACTGTTTTAGTACTATGTTATTACCCTTAGTTCTGAAATCCATCAGCTAATAAAGTATAGACTTAAACAAATATTTCTAAACTAATGAATGTTAGGAACTGATGTCTTGTTGTTTGCATGTATGTATTGCTCTGCTCTGGAACAGATCAACAGCTTCAGAAAGTGCCATGGAAAATAGGGAAAGTTTCGTACTAGAACTGCCTGCTTCAGGAATCAAAAAAAATACTCTGAAGGTCAAGACTATGTCAGGAGGAGAGCATCAAGGGTATCTTGAAGCCATAGAATGAGTTAATGTAATGAAAAGCTGACTCGTTTATGTATTAATACAGTCTGCATGAATTTGTGTGTTTTCTGATTTTTGTTTAACTGTGCAAATACAACAACCTGTGATTATTTTGTTTAATAAAGGTTCTCATTTGTTTTCAATTTGAAACCAGAATGAATTTCAGCATTGGAAACAATTTTCTTGCTATCATCTTTTCCAAACATTGTGCTCAGTGAATGAAGCCAGGGATACTACGTCTTCCTGCCTCATGGATAGATTCAGAGAAGTACTAAGTGTCCCTAGCTCTGATTGGCTCACTGGGAGCTGAAGGTGCCCAGTGTCTGGCAGACAGACACAGGGTATGAGAGTAGTTCTGTGACAAGATGGATCCCATAGATGCTATTTTTATGTTTAGGATGGGTACAAAACCATGAGTTGCACACAGTCTATGAGAAAAAAATACTTTTTTTTTTCTCACTAAGGACCTTGGGCACTGTAATCAGGAACTGTAGGATCAGTGGGATTATGTGCAAATTAAACTCAACAGCTTCAGCAACTATCTTAAGTCTAAGCAATGTGTTGTTCCCTGTTGTTCATTTCACATGAAACCTTCCACTAGGTCTACTGGGCTGCTCCAAAAGCCTTGCAGGCTGAATGCCTCATGCCATCCTTCAGACCCTCCTTAGCAGAGCACAAATGTATAAGACCATTAATTTCCCTTCTTTGACTGGAATCTTGAAGTGGATTGTTGGAATTTTCACAGAATCACAGAATGGTTGAGGTTGGAAGGTACCTCTAGAGATCATCTAGTCCAACCCCCTTGCTCCAGCAGGGACACCCAGAGCACATGTCACAAGGTGGCATCCAGGTGGGTTTGGAATATCTCCAGAGAAGGAGACTCCACAGCCTCTCTGGGCAGCCTGTGCCAGGGCTCTGTACCCTCACAGGAAAGAAGCTCTTCTTCCATATGCAAGTTCCATATGGGGATAGAACTTCCTGTGTTTCAATTTATACCTGTTACCCCTTGTCCTGTCACCCTGCCCAGTGACCACCACTGCTTGATCAGATCCCCTCTTAATCTTCTCCAGGCAAATTGGGTGATGACAGTGCATCGTTTGAGGGTGCAAAATGATGAGGGTGCATTCTGAAAGAACATTTCTTTATTGTTCATTTGTCAATTATTTGTTTCCGTATTTTTATCAAATAGAAGGTTGTTAATTGGCATTTTTAAACGGAATAAAGCATGATATTTGAAATAGTGCACTTCGGTTAGTTTTATTCAGAGGCAGTTTAATGTGAAAACTGATGCATTGGAATTACTACGTTGCTAAATTCCATTTTTATTTACACTACTTTTGTTCAGTTGACCTTTGCTCACTCAGAAAAACTATCTGGTCCTTGCCGTCAAGTTTTTAATGGCTATTGTATTCTGTATTTTGCAGTAAGTAACAAGTGTTTCATGGCACTTCCATATTCCATTCTTATTACCTCACTAATTAAACTTGCCAGAGTTTATTAACCACTCTGATTCATATTTAATATCCAAACATAGTAAGAAAGTGGAGAGTTGCTGCCTCATTGCTGCTGAAGGGAATTGAGAAACCTACCTGAATGCATTTTAATTAGAGTGATGTTCTCCAGAACTCCTTAAATCTGTATATATTGGGTCAGGCTCTAAAGAGTGTGTATTGATGTGAACTGCAGGTCCCCATTTAATAAGATTGCTGAAGTATGATCATTTTGTATGCACTCTTGTACAGTTTCTTCCAAAAAAAAAAAAAAAAAGAAGAATTACAGTGCCATTTTCTTACTCAACTGATGTTTCTTATAGACTTTCTGCATGTCCCATCTATTTCCAGGGCCAAAGTTCACTTTTGTATGTGTCAGCTACTCAATGGTGTAAGCTGATGGTCTTCTTTCTTGCAGATTGTGAAGAATTTCAGGATGACTTTTTGGTCAGTTGCAGTTTGCCTGTAGCCACAGGAGCCCCTGTCTCCTGTGGGTTTTTGTTTTTTTTTTTTTCCCTTGCTTGGAAGAGGGGAGTATTGGTCAATGCCAGTTTGATAGGAACTAGTAGGCTTGGTAGGAATGACCAGTACTTTGCCTCTGTGGAAAGGGAGTTGCGCTGACACCATGAAGCATCTTTTTGTGAGTAGACAGTAAGGCTGTTTTTTCAGGAGTGACAATCTGGGGAAAGTCTCTGAGGAAAGATGTTTCTTCTTCACTTACTAAGCAATCTCATGGAATTACATTAATGACAGGATAAAAAGATCTGACAGATCTCAACTTACCCTTTCTTCCTTTTATTGAGGGTTTCAAAGGAAAATGTGCTTGGAAGTGGAGAGGGAAGCAGAGGCTGGATGGAACAGACAGGCCTCAGTACTTGTCAAGTCTTCCTTAATGACAGTCTCCAAAGGTTTTTATGTTTTAAGTTTTCATAAAGACAAAAAGGCAACTTCTTTCTTGAAGAGCCTTTAGTAATAAAATAATAGCCTTCAGAAGACAAGAGAAACCAAAGCTCAAAAGGACCTGGAGTATTAAGCCCTTTTGATGTTAGGGCCTTCCTGTTTAAGCAATTACTTCGAGAGTAGCTCTGTTGCAGGCCAAGAGTTCCTGCTGTGCTTTTGCTTCAGGTGAATGGTTGATGCTTTTGGATTGCACATCTAAGGACAGACTTGGCAAAACTTTTGCCATTGGCTCCTCATGCACTGGTATCCTACATACTGTTACAGAATGATGAAATCAAGGGGCATCTCTAGGTGTAACGCTGTCTGAACTTGCAGTTTGATGCTGGCTGAGGAAAGGTTCACGAACGTTGTCTGTCTTAGCTAGTAGCAGGCTTTTTTTTTCATAGTGGTACATCCATGTTACCCTGTTTTTGCTTATCTCTGTGTTTTTTGAAATTATTACAAAAAATCTATAAAGTAGAACAGTTCTGCATCTGCCATATCTTTTTCATGTGCTTTTCAGAATACAATGTTCTTCACACAGAAGCAGGATTGTTGTTTCTATCCATTCCTGATCACTTCCAGTACAATATAATCTTCAACACATGACACTACAATCCTTTGCACAGCACCCAGTTGTGAAAAATGTTCACATGATTCAAAGAATTATTTTAAGTACTTTTGAGACCTGACTACTTTGATAGTAATTACACTCTATTTTTATTACTTTTAAATAAGAGATTTTTAAAACACGTTTCAGTGATACCTTGTGCTTACTCTAACATTGACAAGCAGTCTCTACTGTCTTTCTTTCATTTATTGGACATTTATTGCTTTCCTGGGGCAAAGCTACTAATTTTGGAGATAGCTGTAGGAGCAGGAGTAAGAAGAGTGCAACTTTGGATGCAAATATGTGGTTTTAAAATAGAAATTATGAAGACTTGATAAAATGAAAAAAATAATATGCATATGGTTCCACAACTTCAATAAGTAAATAAAAATGTAGAGTAGTAAACAGCCTTATACTTCCTACCAAATTAAAAAAAAAAAAAAGACTCTGTTAAACTGTTGGGTATATTTATTTGTTAGTTATTTACCCCATAATAATTCTCCATTTTTCCAGCAGCTTACTAGATTTTTCTGGATTTTTGAAGGTCTGACCAAACTTACTTCTGGGCGTAGTAAAACACAACCTAAAATGTTTTTGAAAAAATGTTGGTGCTAGATATTTTCAAAAGTCTGAAACACTTTAAGCCATATGAAACTGTAGAATTGTTGAACTGTAGAAGCAAAGAATTATGTTTAAGTTGCATTGACAAGCAGGACTCTGCATGTTTTATCTTTGCAGTTATCATCATCTGAAAAGTGTCCCTGATTCCCTGATTTTTTTATTTATTATTATTTATTTTGAGTACATCTTGTGTGAAAGCGAAACTGAGCTGAAACTGAATAACAATGGATGTTGAATAGAGAAGGGCTTTTCCTGTTTGCGTAGCAATTTCAATCAAAGAGATGATGCTGCACTATGTCACTCCCTTGAGATACATTTTGTCTTATTAGTCCAATTTTTAAGTTAGAGAAAATGATTTAGATTATTTTTAAAAGGAGCAATTAAAAAGGTAAAATGTTTGGAGGAAGGATGAAGAATATTGAAAGGCAGAGATTCACAGAATCACAGGAATCATTCAAGGCAATGTGTCCTACCAGTTAAAAAGAGTGAAAAAGGATTTAAAAAGCAGAATGAAAGATCTGTTACAAATAAAAAGACAACCTTCAAAAACTGAAAATCAAGAAGAAGAAAAAAAAATGGCATTTTAAATGTAAAGCCACAGTAACAAGGACCAAAAAATATTTTCTAGACCGTCTTCTTAAGTGCATAATAGCTAATAATAAAAATGCTTTTGAATACATGATAAGAAAGAAAGGAGTCTGCCAGGCAGTCACAAAGTTGATAATTGGGATAAAGAAGAGGCATTCCTGGAGGATAATGTGATTGCAGCACAGCTAAATTACATATTTTTCATCAGAGTTTATGTCTGAAGAAATGAAGAGAATTTTTTGCACTTAAGTTTGCAATATTTTTTCAGTTTTTCATTATGGAGAAAGAGTCTTGCAAGTCTAAAGCAAATATAAAGACTTCTGAGGGACCTTGTCTTTTAGTAATTAAATGCTGATGAAATTAAATATTGTTAAGTTCCAAGTAATGTATGTGTTGAAGAGGAAAAAAACACTTAGTCTTTAAAGTAATGATTGTCTGCAACTTAGCTGTTGCCAAAAAAGAAGGACTTAATATATTAGAAATTGCTTCAGTACTTGGTGGTCTAAAATCTAAAATGTTATTGAGATGGGAAAGGGATAGAGAACAAAACAGAGAACATGATTTGTGCTAATGTATAAATATGTACCTCAGCCACTTCCCAGAATTTCTATAATGCTGCACTTAACAATTTTTAAAATATAACAGTAGTAACTGAACAGGAAAGAAGAGAGTTTTGATCAAAGGTATTGAATAGCTTTGGTTTGGGTAGACTAAATGGATTAACAATCTTCATTTTAGAGAAGAAACAGCTGTAATGGGGGAATTTCAAAGTTCAATGTTTCTTACTTATATACATAATTATTTGTATCTCCTGAGTGGTATATATGTGAATATCGGATTCAATGTTTGCTGTTTCAAATTAGTGTTGTAGTGCAGGTACACAGTTAAATAGCAAGAAGCACATTGTTTAAGAAGAACAAGTAAAAAAAACAAACAAACAAACCAAAGTATACTCTTTTTCATACATTCCATAATCAAATGGTTTCCCAAGACTATCTAAAGAGAGGAAAAAAAAAAAAGGGGGGGGGGTGTTTCTAGGAAGAGAGGATGACCTTTATTAGACCCAGAGATAGAGTTATAAAAACTAGTCTGAAAGAGGTGCTCTGTGCTCGTATAAATGTTTCACTTCTGCTCCTGCACTGGCTGCTCTAATACTCCAGTTGCGGAAGTTACCATGGTTTAAATAAGCAAATTGTGAAATTGAACATGTAAAGTCTGAAAACACAAATCTTGAAAATGAACAGGAGGAGCACCTGGAGACTAGAACCATTGGTGGTTGCTGAAGGCAGTGCTCAGTCTGCTGATCATGGCTGAAAACCAGCCAACTAGTCAACAGAGTCTGGGAGGATTTACCATCATAAATGTTAGTCTGCATCTGTCCTGCGTCCTTTCTAAGCATCTAAGTTACTTATCTAAGTTACTCATCTAAGTTACTCATAGTTCAGTAGCTCAGTCAATAGAAAAACACATATTTGCTTGCAGATTTGTTTTAGAGATGCCTTACACTTAGTTACAATATGAACATTATGTAAAAAAACAACTCTTTTTTCATGGGGTTTTGAAATCTTTTTGCAAACAATTGCATCAGAAGTGTATTTTAATCTAATATTACTTTCACAAACTTTACCTTTCAAGTAGATCCGCGTTTATGTCAAGCTGTAATGAGGTAAAAATTCCTATGGCCTTTGATTTGTTTGCATGTTTTCTTCAAAAAGAGCTGCAGTGTAGTCTGAAGTCTAGACTTTCTCTGATACTGTTTTGTTTTCCACACGGCATGACTTACCTCAGTGTATTTACAAATGGTCATTTTAGTTTTGATTGCCTCAGCTGGTATTTACTGAAATGTTATTAGGTGAATTATTTGAGCTAAACTGGGGAGCTAAGTAAGAGCAGGAAATTGAAAGAGAGCCTCAATGATGTGCATCTTTGAAAATATCAGAAGACTGTTATGGAGGAGAATTAAAGGAAACAGTGATAAGTAGGGAAGGCTGTGTGTGTGTGTGAATCACTTCACCCTTATTCCAGCCTTTATATCGAATATAAAAATATATTACAGTGTCAGACATCAGGAGGATCTGCACTCTGTAACCTATGTCAGCATCTCACTATTATGTATTTATTTTCATTCACTGTTCACAAGATCTACATGCCTTCTAGTCTTTTAAGTAGTCTAATGATGGTGAAACTCTGCATTGATTTTTTTTTTTTAATAAATGAATGTAGCACTGGTATTTTTGAGAACAATTAAAATAGTCCAAAGAACCCCTATTTTTGAACAAACAACCCCCTGTTTTTCCAAAGAATATGCAGTGTGAATCCTTTTCAAAAAGAATACCAATGTCTTGTTTCTCCTTTTCAACTTAGTTCTGCATGCTTATTTCCTAAAAGAGAAACAAGACAACTTCAGTACCCAGCATAAGTCCCTTTAACCTACTGTTTTAATGCCCTGCCAAATTTCAGTTACATGAATTTTCCTCTTTTTCTCCCTATATGTATAGGATTGTGCTAGCAGTTTTTTGTATTTGTTCGCCTTCTAGACAAACATAATATTTTCAGTTTTCCTTTAATGTTTCTCCTTAATGTTTTGATTTTCTGACCTGTAATTGTATGTGTTTTTCCTTGTTTTGAATTGTTCTTCTGCCTTACAAGAAAAACTTCTAACTTGTGAAATGTTATGCCTAAGCATTTCCTTCCTCCAATTGTAGCTCACCTCGCTGAGAAGCAACAAAAATCTCTGCTAGGAAGTTATTTGACCCTTTCGCTCACTCACAGACTAATTATCAATATTTCTCAGGTTGAAAATTGACAGTACCAGTACTTCTGCCAATAATCTTACAGTTTGAGAGAAGCAAACTGTGGAATTGAGTTCATAGTTTATATTACCTCCTTTACCCACAAAGTGTGAGCCACCTTTTTAATGTTGTGCAGCAGTTGTTGTGTGCAGAACACAACTGCTGCCTCGAAAGGGCTGAGAAGAAAGGAACAGAAGGGCAGTATTGAAGCACTGGTTTGGTGTGGAGCTGCACTGCGAAGAGAGAAAATATTTGGTGATCTTGTGGGATAGAATCCATCTCCCCAGTTTAATTGCATGGGCATAAAGGGAATAAATATGTCCTCCCTCACCCTTCAGAAGGAGACAGTCCATCTGTGAGGGGAATGCTGGCATGGTGAACTACAGCAGACCTGCAGTGTCTTCATTTTTCCTACCTCACCACATACAGCCTCACATTGTCTGTTGCAAACGTCTTTTAATAGTGGGAAGCGTTTATGTGCTATTTTGAGGATAGAAGATCAGTAATGCTTTTATATCCCAGCATTCAGATCCTGTGTCATGACTGCAGTACGCGAACAGCCTGTCACACTCTTCAGAGAGGATGGCCTGTGGATATTTGAGGATATTTTAGACCAAAATGGATGGTATCATTATTAAATTAATGACTGAATTGTGGAACAGGCTTATTGCAGCTGATGTTTTCAATTGAGATGTGGTATATTTAGTGTTGAGATGTATTTGTTGTTTGTTTTCATTTCACCATGTGGGATTTGCAGGCCAAGTGAGCAGTGAGGCTGGTTAAAAAATTATTCAAAGCCACAGCAGTCATCAAGAACTCTCTTTAAGCGTGTGAAGACAGCATTTGAGTTATGTTAACAATCT
>VWPW01011980.1:0-183542 GCA_013389825.1 Crypturellus undulatus | reverse complement strand
GTTTCTAGGAAGAGAGGATGACCTTTATTAGACCCAGAGATAGAGTTATAAAAACTAGTCTGAAAGAGGTGCTCTGTGCTCGTATAAATGTTTCACTTCTGCTCCTGCACTGGCTGCTCTAATACTCCAGTTGCGGAAGTTACCATGGTTTAAATAAGCAAATTGTGAAATTGAACATGTAAAGTCTGAAAACACAAATCTTGAAAATGAACAGGAGGAGCACCTGGAGACTAGAACCATTGGTGGTTGCTGAAGGCAGTGCTCAGTCTGCTGATCATGGCTGAAAACCAGCCAACTAGTCAACAGAGTCTGGGAGGATTTACCATCATAAATGTTAGTCTGCATCTGTCCTGCGTCCTTTCTAAGCATCTAAGTTACTTATCTAAGTTACTCATCTAAGTTACTCATAGTTCAGTAGCTCAGTCAATAGAAAAACACATATTTGCTTGCAGATTTGTTTTAGAGATGCCTTACACTTAGTTACAATATGAACATTATGTAAAAAAACAACTCTTTTTTCATGGGGTTTTGAAATCTTTTTGCAAACAATTGCATCAGAAGTGTATTTTAATCTAATATTACTTTCACAAACTTTACCTTTCAAGTAGATCCGCGTTTATGTCAAGCTGTAATGAGGTAAAAATTCCTATGGCCTTTGATTTGTTTGCATGTTTTCTTCAAAAAGAGCTGCAGTGTAGTCTGAAGTCTAGACTTTCTCTGATACTGTTTTGTTTTCCACACGGCATGACTTACCTCAGTGTATTTACAAATGGTCATTTTAGTTTTGATTGCCTCAGCTGGTATTTACTGAAATGTTATTAGGTGAATTATTTGAGCTAAACTGGGGAGCTAAGTAAGAGCAGGAAATTGAAAGAGAGCCTCAATGATGTGCATCTTTGAAAATATCAGAAGACTGTTATGGAGGAGAATTAAAGGAAACAGTGATAAGTAGGGAAGGCTGTGTGTGTGTGTGTGTGTGTGTGTGTGTGTGAATCACTTCACCCTTATTCCAGCCTTTATATCGAATATAAAAATATATTACAGTGTCAGACATCAGGAGGATCTGCACTCTGTAACCTATGTCAGCATCTCACTATTATGTATTTATTTTCATTCACTGTTCACAAGATCTACATGCCTTCTAGTCTTTTAAGTAGTCTAATGATGGTGAAACTCTGCATTGATTTTTTTTTTTTAATAAATGAATGTAGCACTGGTATTTTTGAGAACAATTAAAATAGTCTAAAGAACCTCTAATTTGGAACAAACAACCTCCTGTTTTTCCAAAGAATATGAAGTGTGAATCCTTTTCAAAAAGAATACCAATGTCTTGTTTCTCCTTTTCAACTTAGTTCTGCATGCTTATTTCCTAAAAGAGAAACAAGACAACTTCAGTACCCAGCATAGGTCCCTTTAACCTACTGTTTTAATGCCCTGCCAAATTTCAGTTACATGAATTTTCCTCTTTTTCTCCCTATATGTATAGGATTGTGCTAGCAGTTTTTTGTATTTGTTTGCCTTCTAGACAAACATAATATTTTCAGTTTTCCTTTAATGTTTCTCCTTAATGTTTTGATTTTCTGACCTGTAATTGTATGTGTTTTTCCTTGTTTTGAATTGTTCTTCTGCCTTACAAGAAAAACTTCTAACTTGTGAAATGTTATGCCTAAGCATTTCCTTCCTCCAATTGTAGCTCACCTCGCTGAGAAGCAACAAAAATCTCTGCTAGGAAGTTATTTGACCCTTTCGCTCACTCACAGACTAATTATCAATATTTCTCAGGTTGAAAATTGACAGTACCAGTACTTCTGCCAATAATCTTACAGTTTGAGAGAAGCAAACTGTGGAATTGAGTTCATATTTTATATTACCTCCTTTACCCACAAAGTGTGAGCCACCTTTTTAATGTTGTGCAGCAGTTGTTGTGTGCAGAACACAACTGCTGCCTTGGAAGGGCTGAGAAGAAAGGAACAGAAGGGCCGGTTGAAGCACCGGTTTGGTGTGGAGCCGCTCTGCGAAGAGAGAAAATATTTGGTGATCTTGTGGGATAGAATCCATCTCCCCAGTTTAATTGCATGGGCATAAAGGGAATAAATATGTCCTCCCTCGCCCTTCAGAAGGAGACAACCCATCTGTGAGGGGAATGCTGGTATGGTGAACTACGGCAGACCTGCAGTGCCTTCATTTTTCCTATCTCACCACATACAGCCTCACATTGTCTGTTGCAAACGTCTTTTAATAGTGGGAAGCGTTTATGTGCTATTTTGAGGATAGAAGATCAGTAATGCTTTTATATCCCAGCATTCAGATCCTGTGTCATGACTGCAGTACGCGAACAGCNTGTGAGCCACCTTTTTAATGTTGTGCAGCAGTTGTTGTGTGCAGAACACAACTGCTGCCTTGGAAGGGCTGAGAAGAAAGGAACAGAAGGGCCGGTTGAAGCACCGGTTTGGTGTGGAGCCGCTCTGCGAAGAGAGAAAATATTTGGTGATCTTGTGGGATAGAATCCATCTCCCCAGTTTAATTGCATGGGCATAAAGGGAATAAATATGTCCTCCCTCGCCCTTCAGAAGGAGACAACCCATCTGTGAGGGGAATGCTGGTATGGTGAACTACGGCAGACCTGCAGTGCCTTCATTTTTCCTATCTCACCACATACAGCCTCACATTGTCTGTTGCAAACGTCTTTTAATAGTGGGAAGCGTTTATATGCTATTTTGAGGATAGAAGATCAATAATGCTTTTATATCCCAGCATTCCGATCCTGTTTCATGATTGCAGTATGCGAACAGCCTGTCACACTCTTCAGAGAGGATGGCCTGTGGATATTTGAGGATATTTTAGACCAAAATGGATGGTATCATTATTAAATTAATGACTGAATTGTGGAACAGGCTTATTGCAGCTGATGTTTTCAATTGAGATGTGGTATATTTAGTGTTGAGATGTATTTGTTGTTTGTTTTCATTTCACCATGTGGGATTTGCAGGCCAAGTGAGCAGTGAGGCTGGTTAAAAAATTATTCAAAGCCACAGCAGTCATCAAGAACTCTCTTTAAGCGTGTGGAGACAGGATTTGAGTTATGTTAACAATCTTAGTTGAGGCTTTCTCCCCATGCCCCACCATTGGTTATACATGTTTCTTTAGTAATTAGTACATATGGGATGTCGTGTTATGTGTGTGAATATGTTGAACTGCAGGGATCACATTGTATAGGCTTTTTTACTGGGATGTACCCATGGGGATGCCAGTGAGTTGTGTAGCATGAGAATAAGATGCCTTTTAAGCAGTGAGGGCATTTTTCCTACTAAGAAAAAAGGCATTAGCAGCTAAAAATGGTACTGATAGAGAAAAAGGATGACTGTTCAGAGACAACCTAGCAGGACTCTGCGTGGGGCATGTGAAAGCTAAGCCTGCTTTCTCCTTTTTCAAGAGAAGGTGGTGCTCGTGCCTTCACACACCTGTGTCAAGCAGTACCAAGGGATGTGAGAACCCGTGGCCAGAAAGGGCCTGAGCAGAGGTCCTGGGCCAAGCGGAGGCCTGCTGCTCCTATGGGCAGCCAGAGACACAGTCTGCTGCTTTGTGCAGCAGAAAACTCCAGGTTTTGTGTGTATGCTCTCCCTTTTGGGGCTATAGCCTCGCAAATACAAATAAGCACTCCCGAAGCATCTTCCGTATCACTTTATGTGAATAGGTAACATATCTGTTGTTGTTCTCACAAAGGTGAGATGAGAAATAGCACTGTTGTGATAGTACAGCTGAGAGGAAAGACTGTCCCGGAAAAGACTGCGTGGCAAAATACTGGAAGAGGGAGGAGGTCAAAAAAGAAATGGATGTACCTGACATCAGTTGACTAGAAGCATAATGTATGAATTATCTTTGTTTAGGAATTTGTTGTTTCTCCTCCCTGTCTTTGTGTGCACCCTGAGGACTTGCTCTTTGCTGAGCTCTCGGCTATGCTGTAAGTGGAGAGCACTGGAAGGGCCGTGGTGGACACACTGGGGCTGAAAGTCCTGTTCATTATCAGTCAGCAAAACTGTGCTCAGCTGAGGTACTCTCATGCCGACTTTATAGGCTCTATTGATTTTTTTTTTTTTTTTTCAAAAATAAACTTTCAGTTGTTATCCTGTGTACTTGAAATCAGTGCACTATATTTAAACATGGGAATTATAAATAGAATGAGTGTGTTGAAAGGTGTGGTTAAACACAAGTAGTGGAGTTGCTTTGCCCTCTTCCAAAAGAGAAGAAATAAAGTGCACTTAATGCTTGGCTCAAATCTTAGTTCAAAAGACACTGTCGGCACTAGAACAAGGTATTTAATTTCTGTCACAGTTTAACAGTATGTCAGGTTTAGCATTTATTTATTTATTTATTTAAGACCTGATTGGTGAATTCTGATAGTGGTTTTGTTGTTTGTTTTTTGTTTTGTTTGGTTTTGTTTTTTCACTGGACTTTTGTAATTCTTCAGAATTGCCATGTTCCTCAGAGTATGAAATGTTGGTAGAGGTCTGACAGTACAGGAAAGGTTTTCTTCCATCTCCCTACCTTAAGAGACAAGAAAATGCCTAGCACATCTACCTGCTTTTTCATTTTTAGCAATTTGTCCATCAGACTACTGCCAATTTGTGGTATTCAGAGCTGGCAATTGTAGAGGAGTTCTCCAGATGTGTGTCATTCCCTTCCCTCCCTCCGTTATTGTGCATAACTTGAAAGTTCTTATTTTTGTTTCATACTGGAGCCAAAACAGATTCTAGCATTTTCCAGAGCATGGAAATGCCTTTTCTGTCCCAGCTCTAGTACAAGTTTGTACATGTGTAAGACGACTGCATCCATTACATGTTTTCCTGAGCTGCTGTGTGAATTTTAATATTCCTGAGTTGAGATTACCATTTTGCTGGCTATGGTCCTGTAGTTTTGGATCGTGAAAGACTTTGCTTTTGTGCAAGAAGTTGTAATGATCTTGCTGGTAATGTCATTCAGTATCCATTCTTCAGACTTCAAAGACTTGACCTTGGGGACTAGCTTGCATTATGTTGTATTGAATTTAAATGGAACAAATAGGATCCAAAAGGGCAAGCTGTTTAGTACTATTTTATAGCTCTGCCAGGTTTGATTGTTAAACAAGTCGGAGTACTGAGGCCTTGATCTACTTGGTCACACAATAAGCAATCACGAAAGGGAGGAAAAAAACACAAAAATCTACGTAACCCTTTATTTAAAGAAAGAAAAAGTATATATAATTAAGGTCTTTTGTGATAGTGATGTTTCATTATTTCATATAATGAAAATCACTGTGTTTGGTTACTGTGGGCATTAACTGATAGTTTTTGGATGAAAGGAGAAAAAAATCAGCATTAAGGGGCAGGGTGGCTGTTGCTGTTTGGAGAACAGTCTCACTCCCTTAACCCAAAGAGAGGAACACATGAAGAATGGGACAAAAGAGCAGACTGCCCACTGCTGCAGGTGATTCAGTGTTAAAGGCAAGTGCATAGCAGGGAGGCTCATTAGCCTCTGCTTGCAACTTTGTATTGCCAGTGAATTGCTTAACACACTGATTTTTAGCCCGGTTTTTCTGAATTGGTGACTGGCAGCAGTGTTGCAAGGAGGAAACCATCTTTGTTAGTTAGCTGAAACTTCCTTAAACTGAAGCCCAAAAGAGGGTGGTAGGGGATGACAAATCCCCAGCTTTAGGATTTAGCCGGTTCTTGGTAGTTATGAACCCTTTCCTTTACCCTTCAAATGGGGAGGTTAAAAAACAAAAAACAGCAACAACAAAAACCCTTGTGACATTCCTTTGCTGTGTTACTGATAGATGCTCTCTGACAAAGTTGGGAATTTCTACAAAACCACGGAGGATATATAATGACTGTAGCTGTGGTAAGCAGCATTTCCCAAGCCAATCTCTTCGCTTCTGTAGCGACTTGTACAAATTTACCTGTATTTCCAGGATAGCACCTCATGAGTCAGCTGGTTTAGCTGTGATGTATTGGTCTAGGTGCCCGTGCCAGTCTGGCTTTCCATTCCCCTGCTGGGCCAGTTTAGTTGGGCCATCCACGCATGGAGTCCCTAGGGCGAGAGCATTTGGAGAATTAGGTAGCGGTGTGATAGCGGGGATAGAGAGTTAGCTATGGCTCTTGGCAGATGGCATGAATTAGAGCAGCCTAAATTTCAGAAATGAAAGGAAATTGCAAGGAGTAATAAGCACAGCGAGGGATATATTCCTGAATGTATTTTAAACATGTTTGTTTCATGCATGACTTGAAATAGGTAGGAATATTTTCATGGCAGAAAATACATCATGGGTAGTAGATGACATAATTAAAAACCACTTTCAGATAAGTATTTTCTTGTAAACTGAATTAGTTCTGCTACATACAAAGTACTGTTTACAAAAAAAGGGTGATGTTTCCACAGTAATTGTGGAAATTCATTAGTGTCAGTTTTTGAAGAGCGGTTATTAAAATTTGCTTGGCAGATTCTCTGCTGACTTCCATTTGTTTAAAACTTCACAGGAAATGTTTCTCCCAGGTTTGCAATACCAAATTAATTTTTTGATATTTAATGAATGCAAATTGCTTGTTTTCTGCCATGTCCAAGTATTTTACAGGGTTCTTAGGAAAATCTAAGCTTTCATTTTTATTTCTTATTGCTTTCCTAGCTGATGTCAGTGCAGATTGCTGTTGATAAAAACAAGGTGTGGGGGGGGTTATTTTGTTTTAAACTCTGCAGCACACACTGTCAATCACAAGCATTTTTTCGAGGGCGCAGTTTCTTACTGCATTCAGGTTCTGGTCAGGCTAGGGTATGCGGGTGATATTTGTTTCTCAGCATCGTATTCTGAAAAAAAGGCCCCGTTACTTTTGGCACTGAATCCTTTTATTGTGTGTGCACGTACATGCAATAGGCTTTTCATTATGTGTAGTGAAAAACATTTGTTATCTATAGTTAATGTTTTATGAAATTTATAGGTGCTGGAATGACTGAAATATACATTTGAATTCCCTTTTTCTTGAACCTACTCGCCTTTGCCATCTACTGAAATTGTAGAAATTGTTGCTTCAAGGTTGCTAACATGAATTATTCTTTTGATAATCTTTTTATAGAGGTCTTTAAGCTTACTTTTCCCCTTGGGATGAATGCTTCTTGAGAAAGAACAGGATAAGGCCATGGAAGTGTGTAGAATTAAGAACTAAGGAAGAAAGAGCCTACATGTTTATTACTTTGGATTCAGGCATTATTCTGCATGGGAAGTGAGGTCCTTTGAGCTATATGGTGCTTTAAATCTTTTTGACCGTTGCGCTAGGAGAGGGAGTGCATGCATATCTAGCTAAGGTGCTTCCTACTACAAACACCATGTGCCACTTTAAGCAGCGATAACCCTTCTCTGCCTTGCTGACACATGAAGGGAAACATGGTTGGGAGAGCGGAACAGCCCAGCACTGCCTGCTGCAACAGAAGGGCAAGGTGGTGTGATGTGGGGCTGACTGCGCTGCTTCCTACAGCCGTTTATATGGGCTCTGGGCAGGAGCAGCGCTGGCAGAGCTGCCCTTGGGGCCGGCTGTGTGCCCGTGCCTGTCCCCAGACCCGGCCACCTGCACAGAGCTCAACTTTCCCTTCTGCTTAGACAAAACTAATGCCGTCTCAGAGCGGGGCTGATCCTTGGGGATTAGCAGGCAAACGCAGTGTGATCCTTAGGAAGGATCGGCTCTATTGGTGAAAATTTACTGGTTCTCTTATGATGTTCTCTTGATTTTACTAAAATAAAATTGTTTTCTAAATTCTAAAATGTGTTAAGAATAGAGAGACAAGTTGCAGTATTTTCCACATTGAAATTTAATGTATATAGGCATAACTTACACTGTGTCATGGTGTCTTTCCTTTGGAGTTTTTTAGAACTAGAAATTATGATACTCTTAATTACTCCTGTAGATATCTCAAGGAATTGTAGTCTTTCTGCTTATCTAATTAGGAAGATGAAACAGTCATACATATCCTATTATTTTATAATACAAGATCATTAAATGACTGTTTCATAAAACATCCTAAGGTTCTAATGAAATAAGAGTAACTTTTGTGTAGTTTTACATCATGCCATTATTCTTAGGTTCTGTTTATCTGACAAACTGCCATTAACTTTTAATTTCAAAAAGTAATTTATGCTAAATTTTTGTGCATGGTCAAGATGGCTCTGTAGGACTTCAAAATGGAAAAAAAGATTCCATGTCCTCAGTCCATACTTTCCATAGAAGACATACAAATATTCTTGTAATTGCTATGCCTTTGGTAACATCTATAGGCAGTAACCTTTATTGCAATGTTAGTAGAGTTGTTGTAAGAGGAGCTTGCAATCCAGTCTTAAAAAAACCCAACCAACCAAACAAACAAACAAAAAAACCCTGGGTTTTCAAGCTTCTAAATAGATGCTGTCAGTAAATGCCACACAGTCATGTTAAATGGCTATGTGAAGTTGCACTCCAGAAAAATGACATGAAAACACCAAAATTAAAAGGGAACATAGTGGTGTAGTGCTACATCCAGAGTGGTAGGCAAAAAGGACAGGAGCATGTATACCTATACAAATGAATGTCATGTTCACACAGGTTTTGGGAATTTAATTACATAAAGCATTTTCTAATGGGGAACACTGATTAAAATTAATTGCAGAAAATAAAAGTTTAAAAAATAGATTTGTAACTTTCTTAGGGATAAAACTAGTGACAAAGAATTAAATTGCTAGTAATTAAGCTGTACAGCAGTTTGAAAAGCTCACTTTAATTGAGCAGGGTAGTACTTTGTATTAATTAGTAAAATGTGAGGCATGTTTCCTCTGTAGTCTTTCAAGCTGGAGAAGAAGGGATGCGATGCATACATGATTGGTTAACCTTAAGGTGAGAGCAAGAGAGATGGCACGAATATTAATGACAGGAGCAGAAAAACTGAAAGATACAATGAGTGGTTCAAAAATCTTGTGGTATTGACTCTATAGGTTGCTTTTTTGATTTTTTTTTTGTTTGTTTGTTTGTTTCCCCTGGCATTGCTCTTTACATTAGCTTGCCTGTGTTTGACAAAATGAATTATTTTAAGATATTGGTGACAGAATATGAAGTGTTTCACCTTGAGATCACAAGTTCAAATTGGGATGTAATTGCCAATGACGAAGTAGCTGCCCTCTGCTCAGTGGCCTGGCTTGATGAGGGCTGCTTGTCCTAGCCTGGAGCTCTATGGAAATGCATCCGTGCAGCTAACACTGGGAGCAATGAGGCTTGCCAGAGCCAAAGAATTGAATGGGCATCTGGACACTTAATTACTCTCTGACTCCTCTACAGGATAAATACCTTGCTTTGCCAACGTGTGGTGAACGGTCAAACCCAATTGTGTTGGCTCTGAACACTTTCTTTTCCCTTTTTCTGAAGCTGAGATATAGTATGATCTCAGAGTTGTTAATATGAAGTCCACAATATGTTAAGAATGCAGAGAAACACGAGAATTAGAAGTTAAATAACAGATCTACAGGGCTACTCTATTTATTGACCGATTTTTCACAATTAAACTACTTTCCAGTAGAATTCAGAGCTAGAGAAGTCTTACTTTCCTTGAAATTTTAATTTGAAAGAAGTAAGGAACAATTGCCTTATCCGAATTTTCTTTTCCTAAGTGTCCTTTTTTTTCCTACCAGTTCTAGTTCCATCTTCTCTAGGGCATTCTGCAAGAACTATTTGATGATCTTGTGTATGCTTTATCGTAGGATTACTGTCTTTTTATTGGTAATGCAGTGATCTAAATCTATTCTAGACCACTTTCCTTTTTGGCCCAAACTTCAGCCCACCTCTCTGCCAAATGCTGAAACAGTGCTCCTTGCTAGCCCTGCCTCCTGTGTTCCCTCCCTTCTTGACTGCAGGAGATTTACTCATCATCCTGCCCCATCACTTCGGCTCTATTCTTGAGTATCATCCGTGACAGGTGCTTTCTCACAGGTCCTGGTGTCCGGGCTCATTCTCTCTCTCTCTCTCTCTCTCTCTCTCTCTCTCTCTCTCTATATATATATATATATATATATATAAATATTGGCACATGATGTCAACTGATTGAGTTGCCACACATGGTATGTCTCTTTCTGGCCTTCCAAACTGCAGGCCATGCTATAATGGTTGCGTACACTGATTTCATCTGCCCCATCCTGATGCCTCTTGTCTCACATACTTCAGGCTTTCAGCTGCTTGCGTGGCTTCTTGCTTGCTTTGCTGATTTCCGTTCTTCAAGTTCACCCAAGTTTCTTGTCCTTCATTTGCAAAGTCTCCAGTAATAGCTGTCAGTACTGATATGATTAGCTAAGATTGGTTCCCAGTGCCAGTTAGGCTAGACATCATTTCTCACATCTTATCTATTTTGTAGCAAGTTCCTTTCCTCCCAGAGCAGCCTGGCCCACTGCTTTGAATCAGAGACCCTTGAGTGTTTTGATTTCCTTTTGCTCCTAAAAGGGAAATAAGCTTTTAAGCTTTTTTTTTTTTTTTTTTTTTTTTTTTTTGTCTTTTTTTTCTACTGGTCATCTCCAGATCAAATCTTATGTGTTTCCTTTGACTCATCATGTTTATTTTTCTTCATATGATTTCTGGGGAGAATGTGTACACTAGGAGCCAGAGCCCTTCTCAGGAAGGAGTATTTTAATGTGGTTTCCTGTTTTCTTCTGACTGCAGACTGGGTGTGTGACTTCCAAGATAGACAGTAATTTTGTTTCCTGCTGTAATATGGATCCAAGACACGATCTCTTCTGTATTTGTCCTGTGGCATGTCTACTCTGTCTTCCACCTTTTCTGGTAAAGGTCTGCAGGTTTGGAGTGTTACCTATAGCTTGTCATGTGTCCTATGGGTATATTTTTGACTTCCAGACTATCTATTCCGGACATCTATGTCATGTTTGTCTGTCGTCTGGTCACTCTGACACTTTTGTTGCTACAAAACATTATTATTATCTCATTGCAAGAATTGTCAATGCAATAGTTTTACTATTGTTTTACTTTCTTACTGTTAATGTTCTTTAATCAGCAGTTACCAGTGTAGACCAGTATTGCAAGTATATATGCACAAATCCCAGACAGAAGAATAGTGTCTTTCTGGCACTATGGGCTCTTCATCAATACAGATGATCAGTATTTTATTTTCACTCTCCAAGGGTCTGCAGCAGATTACAGCCCTCTTGTCTTATGCTTCCCACAGCAGAGAGATAGAAAGGAGCCTCATTCAACATTCTGATGATTCCAACACCTAAAAATAAACCAATATGAAGAAATTTGTATTATACAAGAATGCAAGGATTGGTACCCTTTTGGATGATTAAGTGGTTTACAGATTTGTATTGAAACTGTAGGTAAGACATAAGTACAAGAATTACCAGAAATTAAGAGTATGAAAGCTGGTTTTACTACTATCATCATGTTCCTAATACATTAACACCAATGGTTAAAAATTTTATGGGGGTTAATTTATTAAGGTAAAGACACATGAGAATAAAGCAGTTGAAGTGAAATAGCTTACTGTTTTTTAAAAACTGCTTATTGTGCACAAAAACAATAGCTTCCTAATGGGTATACTTTGGTCCCTGGTATTTTCAAGAGAGGCTTTGCATTGATCACTACAGAATAATGCAAGTGAGAAAGATGAAATAGCACAGATTTATTACTGTATTATGCTAAATTTTTATTATTTGATTCATTAGAGTTGAATCTAGGCTATTTTTAAAGTGTACCCATCTCTCAGGGCAAATCTTCTGCTCCGTCTCAGTTAAATCCTGCTAATTAAGTATCAATGTTTCATTAAATTGACTAGATTATTTGTCTAAAGGCATTTGATGTCTGCAGACTGCAAGACAAAATAAACCAAAATGCAGCAAAATACAAATTTCTGAAAACAGCTATTCCAATGAAAACTAAAGAGGTTAATTTTAGTTCACCTCTAATTTGGTTTTTCAGTATGTAGTGATATAGTTTAGATTTTGTTTTCTTACATATGTAACTTTTTCTAGTACTCCTCATATATCTGGATTGATGTAGCAATATATTTTATTTGTATAAAGAGAACAGTGAATGGGTAGTAAAAATACGTCATAGGACTAGCTAATCTATTAATAGGACTGGCTTTCTATTAGTTTGCATTTTCTCTGCATTCTCAGTGATCAGAAATATAAGTAATAAACTTTTTGTTGCCGTTTCAAATTAGTGGTTGTCGTTTCAAATTAGTGGTTATTTTTCAAATATAAATACGGCTTTATCACTATTCGACTTTACTTATTTTTTGTGAAGGACATGAGGCAACTGCAAGGCTTTTCTGTTCACAGAGACAACAAATTGGGCATAACTTAACCAATCATTTCTAGTTGGTCTCAGTTTGGAACACTGTCCATAGTAGTAAGATGGTTTATTTTTCCTGACTGCTAAATCTTTGTCCCCACAGTCATGGAGCTTTGGGTACTCAAGTGCTAATTTTTAAGTCAGGTGAGGATTTTAATTAGGTACTTATATTTGAAAGCTAGAGAAGAAAATCACCCCGGTGCAGATGTCAGCATGTGGCCAATAATGCTATTAGGGAAAGACTCTTCAGATATCTTAAATCTGTGAGTGTTGCTTGATTCTTTCCTTGGCTGTGGAAAGACAGGATCAGTTATTAACCACAATTACTCTGCACGTCCATTTTCTCCTTGGAAAATGATATATTTTCAGGATATACTTGAGAAAAAAAATATGATGAGATGTGTTTGGATGTGTGATTTGATTCTGAAATGCCGTCTATTCTAAGTAACAAACCTGTTATTTATCAAGGAATAAACATGTCTATCTCACAATACATTTCATAAGATCTGGCACTTTTTAAAAAGTACTTAAAAGCATCTGACTGTTCAAAGCCTAAGGAAGAAAAAAGGTAAAAAGCCACCTCAGTTTCTTTAGATAAAGATTAATTCCATGTGCTATATGAAGTATATAACAGAAAAATTAGTTTGTCCTTATCTTAGTAAAATCTTGCTTAAATTGTGCTTTTTTTCTGGCAAATGCAGTGTTATATATTACATGAGCCTGGCTGATTAGGTTGAATCTTGCTGTTGATTAATTAAGCTTAAATAGGGCATCGTGAAATAGTGAAACTGTTGCCACAGTTTTTTCTTGTGGTTAAAGCAGAGCTGCCCACCTCTGAAGCGTGTGCTTTGCAATCAGATTACATCATCTCTAGGGTCTGTATTAGTGATGGAGTGACCACAATGATCTAACTAAGATTTGACCCTAACAACATTGTTGCTAAACAACAATAAGGCACCAAGGATCTTTTGGTACAGACCTTGTAATAATAAAAAAGATGCTTTTTAAATATACTATAGAGTGACTTAAATTCTATGTTTCATCAAATTTTACCTGTCAGTCTGTATTAACTTGCACTTAAACACAAAATATCTGTTGTAGTCATTTAAAAATCAGATTTGCTCACAATAAGTCGAGTACATCCTTCTCATAGTTATTTGTGCTTTCTCTGTTTCTTGCAAAATCTAGGGGTATAGATGGGGTTGATCTTCACACAATGCATGAGCCTTCCAGAACTGGAGTTAAGTTTATGAAATTGTAGGACACTGGTGCCAGGCTGCTCAGCCTCCCACCCCATTGGTTTCTTTAACAACACTGGAAGCCAAAAGCATAAACTTGCATCTTCTTCCAACTTAACTATGTTGCCCACCATCTTCATTTGTGGATTAAGGATTGAAAGGGATTGATCAAATACCAGTTTCACAAATTCTGCCAACTACTACAGCTTTCTTTTCAAGCTGCATTTGTCTCCTGACCCGAATTAGAGAGCTTTATATAAAGTATTCCACTATGAAAAGTTTTGAAGACCTGCACAATTTTCTTTCTAGTTCATTTAAGTTAGGTTTACAAAGTCAAGTTCTGTTTTCCAGGTGTTTGAGTCTTGAATGGATCCGATATATTTTGTAGTTCATATTGCCAGCCAATAAGATATTTAGAAATGGCTCTGGAACAGACAATTCCTTGCTATACCACTCACCTAATTAATATGATGTCATTTTAAATTATCACCATTATGAGTAGGAACACACAGAGACAGCAAACATTGATCATTTCATTCCTTCAGTATTTATTGGGTAATATTTTACTTAATTAAAATTTAGGAAAACCTGGTTTGCCTGCAAGTGCAGTTCTAGTCTGTATGATATAATTAATAGTTAATTATATGAGGATCCCTATATAATAGTGTTACGCAACCCCATTTGCATGCAAATGACTTTCTACAGCTGATGTTTTAGCACTGGTAGCCTCAGGAAATGAGAGTGATTTGTGGTATTTTCAGCAGCCTGTCCTTTCTGCCAAGCTCAGAAGCCTGTTCTCCCACTCTTGCTGAAGATGATGGGTCTATTGCCAGAGACTGCTGTGGGTTCAAGCAAAACAATTTGGATCCAAATTGATTTTACAGGTGAACATGTGAAGTTCACCACCTATAGGTTAGAACCTATAGTTCTAACACCTATTCCCAATTGCAATATGCTTTCTTGTTTTCTAATAAAGCTTTTCTCAAGATTTTCTTCATCAAGATACATCAAGATTTTCTGTGCACCTCCTCAGCTTCAGTACTAAATCTTTAATTACAGCAGCATCTGAGCACTTCAGATTTGGTCCATCACCCGTTACCCATCTCTGAGTCCGTGTCACATCCCGGGCTCCTGGCGGTCAGAAGATGAGTGACCCCTCAGATGTTACCCAGGAGCTTGCTGGAGCGCAGGCTGCCTCCTGAGGCCAGCGCGTAGCCCCAGTCTCCAGACTGACCTTTCTCTGTCTTCATCGCTTTGAAACCTCCATTGTCCAGAGAATTGTGTTTCCCATGGGATGTGTGGCACCGAGTGCCACATAGGCACTTGGGAGCCACATTATGCTAATAATGCTTTGCTGTGGTCCTCAAAAGTGCTACTGTTAATAAATTCCTGCAGCAACTGGGTGAAGCAGGCCAGAAAGGATTTTTTTCCACCGCTTTAAATGTGTGTTTTTGTGTACAGAGCAATTACAGCACAGTTGATTTACAGAAGTAAAGAGTTTTGCCTGTATTTTAGATCTATTTTTATATACAGCTTTCTTTTCAAGGTCCTGAACAGCAGTTTCTATGGAGTTGTGCATATTCTGAATCTCAGATTTCCAGTGTATCTAACTTCATGTCCATACTAATGAAAGCATCAAAAATAATCCTTCTTTAGAAACCTGGCACATTATAGATATATAAAGAAAAGCGACACGGCCAAGTTTAGAATGGAAGAATTGTGCCTATATATTAGGAAATGAAAGCTAACTTTCCTTTGGGTTTTTGGCTCATAATGCTTTTGCTTTCTTTTTTTATTATGTAAATATGTTAATCCAACTCCTCTCATAGTAGAATAATTGTTATTTTGAAAACCAGTGCTTAACATTTTAATTTATTTTGAATTTGTTTGTGAGATATGAAACATAGAGGAGCATAGTGTCATAAAGATTATTAAAGCTGAAAGAATTCCAAAATTGTTTCTTTTTACAGCTCACGCATGTTTTAACTTTGCAGATCTCTGCTTTCTTTATCTAAGCTGCAATTAGTGGCTTCAGATTTTTTGTCTGAGTTGGGGCAATTTGGCATTGTATGGTCATGCAGCAGGGAAATGTCTTCCCTTTCCCACCTTCTGGCCCCTTCCCAATAGGATAATCCACCAATACCATCTTATTTAAAGAAGAAGGAGAAAAAAATCAGGAAATATGTGATCTGGCATTGTTTTGAGGAGAGAGAGAAAAAAAAGTGTTTGCAAACCTTTATGCCAAAATAGGTCCAGCAGTATTCTTCAACATTGTGTCCTTTTTTTTTCATTTGTCCCTTCTTTCTAATATAGAATTGCAATGGGCAAAGACTCAAGTTATATTGAGCATTTACATTAATAATCTAGGAATCAATTTAAGTTTATTGTTTTCTAACTCTAGCAACATGGTTTGATTGTAGTCTTTCCCCATAACTATGTAAAACAATTATAGTGTTCTTTAGCTTATACTTTAAAACAGGTACTGAGCAGTACTGAGCATTCTTACTGAAGTGGAGCAGGAGGGAAAGAAAGTCATGAGGATATTACTAGGAAATTAAGTATTTTCAGGGATTTACCTTAAGTCTGAGATCAATGCAGTGCTAATAAAAAGAGAATTTATCACACTATATTTTCTGTATAGCAGCTTTTCTCTAAAAGGCCTTGAGAATACATACATCAGTGAAGTGCATGGATACCATCAGCTCCATTTAGAGAAAAAAATAATGAAATGGATGTCTGCAGTGAATACAGGGTGGATAACACTGATTTGAATAAGGATAGTGAATATTTCTTTACTACCTTTCCATATGCCCTAATACATAGATCTTTTCAGTGATGATAGTGTCTCTCATTTCTTCTCTCTCTATCACCAGTATGTGATAGAAGTCAAAGAATGTGAACTGCCAAATTAATAAAGCAAAGGCCAGAGGAGTGGCAATCTCTAAAAGAGAAGGCATGGAGAGATTTTGCTTTTGTCATGGGTATAACGAGAGGCAAAAAGGAAGTGCTTTTGTTCATTATGATTGGGAATTGTCTCCCACTGAAGTACAGTGGTAAGCTTTGAGGGGAGAGAGTTCCAGCATGTTATTGGCAACACCTCTGTCCTCCCCAGTGATTTTCCCTGTGAGCTATGGGGCAGACCACAGAGTTTGTGGGCTGTGTGCTTGGGAAGGCTGACTGGTGCTACCATCCTATCTCTGCACAGTCCAGAGCATCTCTTAAAATAGCTGAGAAGCAGGCTTGTAGTTTGGTGAAGTTCGGATCACTTGAGCATGCGTGTGCATTCCTGTGTACATATGTGCATCTATTATATAGATATTTTTTTCAGGTGGGATTTACTGCAGGCATCATGCTATTTGGGACCCTGTAGCTGGTGGCGGAATAGTCTTGTTTTGCTGTAGAAGAGACAAAATGGCATCCTGAGCTTAAACTTCTGCAAGGAGGCTGTGGTCACTGATATTGAGGAAATAAACCCTGTGATTTGTCAATAGACAGCGCTGATACCCTCTCAAGTATTTAATTTTAATAGAAATGCTATTAATTTTCAGTTCTCCTGAAGTGATTTCTTTGAGGTTGTGTCTAGCTTGTGAAGCTGTGAGTATTTCACTCTTATCCTTAGAAAATTGCAGACTGCTGTGAGAATGTCACGACCTTCTTGATTTCTTGCTGCTTCCTGCCTTTTCCTGGAGTTTCAGCAAGTGCTAATGTTGGTCTCAGACTGTTTGCATAATGGAGCCCAAAATAAATAATGGAGAGAGTTTAAAAAAAAAAAAATCCCTTCTATTTTCTGGTTTATTTTTCCATTAGCTGATATAGGGAGAGATACCAAAAAGGCAAGAATAGGTCTTGGATCTTGTAGCACAAAAGAAATGATGCAAAAGATGCAGTATACACTATTTTAGCTGAAATTGGTGCCTTTTTTTTTTTTTTTCCCCCTCGTTCATCTCCACATGATTTAGGGCTGTGTAGGGCATGTTGCAAGTGTGGAATCATCTTGAAACTTCATATATCACTCTTCTAAGTTTGGGAACCACTTCCAAGAGAGTAGAAAGAGGAACTGCTCTTTATTCCTGGGTCCACAGTGTACTTGATGCTATCTAGTATCAATATACATAGTTCTGACTACATAATGGTAGACAACCAGCAGATAAGGTATCACAAGATCAAAGAGACTTGGAAAGCAGCAGAAAAGGTGTTTCTTCATCAGATTCAAAGATAAGGACATAGGCAGAAATAAACAAACTCTCTTCATTAGGAAAAAATCACTCGGACCACAAGATCCCAACTGCTTGCCAAATCCTGCTGGGATTTAAAGTGCTTGCAAGATTTGTGCTCTGTGCACCCATTAATTTCATTCATAATGCACTTTTCTTGGGAAAGTTAATCTTTGTGAGAAGGGGACAGTGTGACCCAGAAATGGGGCAGTTCTGGTCTTGAGAAAGTTAGAAGAACATTGTGGCCTCTGTTACCAAATAGCTGTGCGAGTCTTTGGCAAGTTAATTCTCCTCTTTGTTCCTTGGTGTTTTGCCTAACTAGATAGAGCAGGCGGGACAAGTACTGGCACATTTGCTGTTTCTTACTGTATATTTGTATAGTGCCTGGCACAGCATGTCCCTAATCTTAAGGCCTCACTGACAGAGGTAATGCAGGCTCTAAGTTATAAAAAACACCCTGTATCCTCAAATTCCTCATGAAAAGCAATACCAAACTGTACTTTTTCCAGGTTAGCCCAGAGGATTTCTGTCGCAATCACCAGAGTCTGGTGGTCTAAATTTTAACAAGGTATTGTATTCAGTGAAGTTGCTTATTGCTGCTAGCTCACTCCAAGCCCTCAGAGGTGCCCCTCTATCACTAGTTACACCGGATGAAGAAACTTGTGTCAGGGCTGGACCAAGGTCTTCAATGTACTGTCTGCTCTGTTTTTTAATGAGGTATGAGGCAGTGTGAAAGGACTTAAAGCTACAGGTTAGTTTTCCGCAGAAGTACTTTTAAGAGTATGACTTACAACTTTGAAGGCGGAACTGCACCCTATACTGGATAGGACTAGGGCTGAGGAAACAAGGGCTTCATTCTTTCGTAGTTGACTTCATTCTTGTGTTATCTATCACCTGTACATTATCTTATTTCCCCTTTCAAGGGGAGTCATATCACCTTTGGTAGATGTTTAGGGAACATTGAAGTTGAGCTGATGTTATGTTAATATAGAAAAACAAGTTCAGATTAAATCTGCACAGAAATCCTGACCTTATTCTCTTTCATGTGAAATCTCTTCTTATGCATCTTCCTTGAAGCTTGTATTGGCAATATGTGTTATATCCTTCATGCCAGTTCTCTTTCCAGAATTACTAGAAGGCAACTGCTCTATGGCAACATAGAGCAGTGTTTTCATTGCAGACTGTATTGCGTGAACAAAACAAACAAAATCATAACCTAAGAACATATTATTGAATATAATGAATCTAAATATAATGAATATAATGGAAATTTCCATACTGACTCGATAATCTATTCCTGCAATACCAGTCAGCAAAGGTGACTGCAAAGGTCAGTATCACATGTGTAAAAGTTTAAGCTATTTTCTATAAAAGGGATGGAATATTTCCATGAAGACTCAACACTGCATGGTAAGTATGTGTCACTGAATGATACTCCACGTTGACCTAGGAGGGGGTAGGGTTTATGTGCCTGTACACATGTGCAAAAGGATGTAAACTATGGTGTTATGTGATACAGTGAAACACCGCAGCGGTACTTTGGAGCAGAGAACTAATTCTAAGCACATCAACATAGGGTCAGCCTGTCCATGTTACAAGTACGCCATGGAGCAAGAAACAAACACGCTGCAGCTAAACACAAATAAAAAAAAAAGAAACAGGAAAATGAAAAAGTCACAGTTTGATCTTTGTATATTACTGAATACTACCACTTTGCTCTGATCCTGAAGAGTTCAAGTAGGTTTCCTTATTTTAAGGTTGGTTCTGGCAGAGTATGGATTTCCCTTTAAAATAATTTTACGTTCTTCCTTCCCTCTGACATAATTCCTCCCTCAGACCTGAGGTAATTTGATAGGATGTGGTCATGAAGGGGTGTCCACCACCTTACTACAGTAGGATTAGTTGCATGTAACTGGAGATCCTGACCAACCTTTCATCTTCATCCTCATGATGACCAAGATGAGGTAGGGAAGTACTCCTTTCTCCATTTTCATAGATGGAGACTGAAAAATAGGAAAGGTGATGCAGCCCAAATGTGGGCCAAGCGTATTCAGAAAAAAAACTTTTGAAGATGACTGAGTAG
This sequence comes from Crypturellus undulatus, assembly GCA_013389825.1. Taxonomy (NCBI): domain Eukaryota; kingdom Metazoa; phylum Chordata; class Aves; order Tinamiformes; family Tinamidae; genus Crypturellus; species Crypturellus undulatus. The sequence goes on along the minus strand of VWPW01011980.1, from coordinate 163,663 downwards.
ACATTTCCATATGGAGAAGAGATAGAGTTCTCAGGCAAGACAGGATCTCAAAGTGCAGGTCTGAGAGGGGCAGGTGTCAGGGAAAAACCAGCAGAGAAGCAGCCAGCTTACATATCCTACATGGAGGTTTGGCATCTCGGTGGTGATCTGGTTTAAACATTTTGTTCAAAAGTTAGATTCTCAAGCAAAGTGGGTTACTCTGCCAAGGGAAGGCTTTGTGCTGGAGGAAGAAAGGGAAACTTGGTCAGTAACAAGGCTTGACACTGGTTTAGTTACGTCCTTCAGCCCTGCCCCAGTAGACCTCTATTTTATTTTTTATCTGATGTGGGTTGCTAAAGTGATTGCTGCCCTAGCTGATGCTGAAGAAAAATGTGTGCCATCCTGAATAAGTAATAAATACACTGTACCTCTCTAAGCAGCATTCTAGTACATGAATATAGGGGGATTTATAGAAAAACTTTGCCTCTTTTTTATAGTCAAATAAATTTCCACATTTATGCGTCTTCATAAATGTAGGTGAAACCGAGTAGGTTTTTTTCTGGTCTAACTGTCTGTTTGATTATATAAATAATCCATTTTAATAGTTTTTTGATGCAAGCAATAACTAAAGTTTTATTTCTCTGAAAGATTTGTGTTCTTTCCCAGCTGCTGCTGTTTTTCTGCTGATTTACATGGAAACATCAAACTGTTTTTCTGCATGTTGGATCATTGTGCATGTTAGCTCAGAACAGCCAGAGAACAAGTGTTAGAGGATATATTTGTTAAAAGAAGATGCTTTTGTTAACAGTAGAATTTTTGTGGAAGAGAGATGATATTGTATGTGTATACTTGTGAGATAATAAAGGAACACTCTTAAACCGTATCTGGGAGATGATTAAAGCAAGTTCTAAGGTTTATTTCTATATGTTACAAGTAGAGAATGGTATTTCTTGAAAATGTATTACTCTTTTGGAAGGGAGCTGGGGAGGAGGCAGGGAGATATTTTATCCTCAAAGTGATTTTTGTTCTTTAAATGATATTTTTCACTCTTTTTATCTGTGCAGTCTGAAATGAAAGAAATATGATGGTCACAAGACAATTTACGTAATAGAATTTGAGAAATTCTACTCCAGTTGCTGTTATACAGGAATAAATAGAAAGCACACTCTATAGCATAATCAGTCCCCAATTACTTCTTGCTTAGGTAATCAACCCCTGAACCTGTTTACCCTGCAGAAAGGTGCAGCTGTTGAGAACGCGTGTATTCGAGTTCATGGAGCTTTGTGTTTGCTATTCAGGTGACCAGATTTCTCAACGTAAACATTGTTAGGCCATTCAGCAGAGGACTCTTAAGAGTTGCCAAAACAATGTAATTTCAAAAGTGATTTTGTATACTGATATATCTAGATATTATGCATAATGTATGCATTTTTATGCATGTGTGTGTTGCTACAGCCTACGTTGTTTTTAAAGACAATGAAAAATGCCTGGGTGAAAAATGCTTATCAAACGAGGGCATGCTGTTGTTTCCTGACTATAGTACTGTGATTATTTAAAATATACTGTGTCTTTATGTCTTCAGTTGGTTTGTGGAACTGAGACATATATGCTGGAGCCAATACATATATTTCTAGGATATGGGAAGTAATACTGGGTTGTTCTAAAACAAAATACAAATAAATCTCAAATCCTACTATTTAAGAAATAATATTTTACTCTGCTGTTAAATTGTGCTATTCTATTGTATTAATTTTTGTTTTGTTGAGGTGGGGCAGAGACTCCATCTCATGGAAAAATGCAATTAATTACTCTGTTTTCTCTCCATTCTTTTGGGCAGAAGGGTTGGTATCCACGTGGCATTGCCTGTCCTTTTCATAAAGTAGAAGTGTCTATACTGTGTAATCCTGTGTGTTTTCACCGTGAAACAGAGGATTACTGTGAATGGATCTTGTGGATTTTGGCACATTTTTTCACTGGGAGTCAGTCTTGAAAGATAACACTTCATGTAGCTAGCTCTAACTGTTGAACTAGCATGAAAAGCATGAATCATGCAATTCTGAAGTCAAATGTAAATTTGAATGTTTTAATAACTTGCATTAAGGTTTTTCTTTCAGTTTTCTCATAATGTCATGCTTTTTCACCAGCTTTTCTATTCATTCAAGATGGCTAAAACTTTATATGTACTATTGCGTGCTTTGAATATACTATGCTAATGTATGTTACAGACAGATGCTGTTTCTTTCATAACCTTCAGATGAATGCTGAAATAGAGTATCTTGAATTCAGCCAAACAGATTAAAATTCGAGTCAATTTGTAGCTTCCTAGTATATATTTTTCTTTTTGCTTACTAAAAACAATCTGAATTAAATATGGGCACTTGCTTCTCAGGTCTATCATTTAAGTAAACCCTAGTATGCTGCAGAAAAAAATGGAAACTTGTGAATATTAGTAACAAGACTTAACTATCCTATTCTGTCATGTATGTGCAAAGAAAATATTAAAATTTTCCCTTGCATCAGAAGTGAAGATAAACTAAATGACAAAAATAATAATTTGTTAGTAATACTTCAACACTCTTGGTTTATTCTGGAACTAGAACTCAATTAAACATTTGAAGTGGGTTGTGACCAGTCTGAATTAAAATGAAAATTCAGGTAAAATTTTGTAAAATTACTCTGTTGTCATTAATTAGTCCTCTAAGGTTCTCTAATAACTAGGAGAAATCTTAGCTTACACTGAATGTCTATAAAATGTACTAGGCCTTTATGATTTGACCTTCTTTGACAGTTTCACCTACCTGGATTTCGTAATTATAGGTATAAATAAGGGTGGAAAGTGGAAAAAAAATCTGACTATTTAATGTGAGATCTTTTTGCTCCGTATAAACAAAAGATACCTGCTTTGATTTAAATTATGTAGTTTGTTACCGTGCGATGATTATTCTGGTAGTTTTAAGACCATTTAGGCAAGTTTAGTCCAGGGTCTGAAGAAAAGAGAGAACTCAGGGAAATCTGAGTTTCAGACGAAGACAGGGGTTCTTCATCCATCCAAGTGTTCAAGGCTAGTTTAATGCTAGTGAAATAAAAAACATCGTGCCACAGTAATACTGATATCAGAATAAAAATTGGGAATCTTTCTTGGGATATATGGATACAATGGAATTAAGGATAGCCTGAACTCAGTCAATTGAGTTAATGTCTTCTAGAGTAAAATATAAACAGATTGCAAATTCCTGTTATGTATCTTTTCTGTTTCTAACTCAAAAGTATTCTGAATTTTAATTATTTTTAATAAGAATTTTCAGTTCATTGCTAAACAGAACTGAGTAAAAGTCAGGTGTTTTAGTCCATATGCAACTTAACTTTTTTTCTCACAGGCACTGTATTTTTGTATTACATTCTAATTGTGCGTTCAGTGCATCTATGTTTAGACACCGTAGGCAGAGGTTATACCTTCGCTTAGTCATTGACCCGTAATCTGGGTTCATTTAAAACCCCAGTCAGGACAGAGCTAAAGGTGATCCCAGCCCTAAGGAGATTTTTGAACTGTGGATAAATGTTGTAATGCGAGGTTGGAGCACCTTCATTGCTTTTCCTTCGCTTTGTATTGTTTTAATTGGGTAAGAGTTTTCAGGACAGACTGAAATATCCTAAGTCAATGGCATTTTGTCCGAGTCAGAATTTAGGACTTTACAGAAATGTTGAACTATTATTTGTGATTATTTAAAAATGAAGGTAGTTGTGAAACTCCATCATAATAAGATAGATACCAAATCAGTGACTTGTAGTGGTTTGGTTTTATCCATTTTTATCTGACTTGGGTGCCTTACTTGATAGCCTTACACAGTTTATCTCTGAACTGCTTTCTACTTTAGTACAGGACTTTCACATTTACCTCTTCTTTAAATTTCTTTCTGTTTTTCTGTTTATTTCTGTATTTTGGTATATTCTCTTCTATATGTTATGGTTTTAGCTTAGATGAAGGTGCTTCACAATAATCCAGTTCATGTGATCTGCTCAGGGCATGTTTTCATCCTGTGCTCAAAGGCTGATTAAATGAGCCACTCAGTGGGCTGCTTAGTTCAAAATGGAAAGCAATATCCTTAGACTACATAAAAACAGGACAAAGACTAATTTCATGGTTTGCATAGTAGAATGGCAGAAATAATGGTTTAGTTGTAGAAAGATCTATTAGATTAAAAAATCCTTCCTTACATAGTTTTTTTTTTAATTTTGTGAGGAGTATTACATTAAGTAATTATTAATAGGACATCTCATATCCACGTTTGTCTTGCTTTAAAAAGCTTAGTCTAGTTGTTGATGTGAGGTGTGTGTAATGGATGATTATGACCATGAGGTTAAGATGTTCTACTTCCAACCTCATTAAACTGTTAATATTGAGTACTGCTGGCCTTAGGCTGGAAAATGAGTGGTCTCAAACTATTCAGAGTGCATTTCCCTTTCCATTGTAGGCTTTACAAAGTGAGATGCAGGAAGCTGATTCATACAGTTAACAGACAATACATAAACTGAATATGTAAGAAGATTATTGAAAAAAGAAAAGAGAGAAACTATTGGCGACAGAATATTAATTAATGGATTTAAATTGGAGCAAGGGTAGACATGGAAAAGAACCCTTGAATACTGAGGATAATGAAGTCCTGTAATGCTTACCTGTGAAGACTCTGGGATCTCCAGCTCTGGAGTTGTTTAAGAATAAAGAAATGTGTGCTCGTGGCTATGCAGACATATGTGATTCTGTCCTAGCGATGGTGGGATACAGATGAAACTGTTAGGCTTTTCTCTTCTTTTCATGGGCTGCCTCTCATCTGTTTGTGTTTCCCACTTGGTCTTTTCATTTGTGTTTCATTGCAAGTTTGCTGTGAATGACCCGTGGATACTGAGTCTTCGTGGGGCTTCTCTGATGCTAGAAGAGAGTATGAAAGCACTGGCCCATTAAAAGCTGCCTGAGGTCTGCAAACGCAATGTGAAAAATACAGATGTCCCATCTCATTTCAACCATGCCAGGCAGAAAATAAAGCTGAAAGGGGAAACAGTCCAGAGCATTACTTTTTAGCAGGAATTCCCAGGAGTCTAAAATGGATCCTGGTTTCACCAGATGTTATTCCAGCAACATGAAATAAAGCTGCGAATTAATAACTGGATATTCCTTTCTTCATACAAATTTTCTTCAGTTAGAAATGGAGAGAGTGGAAAGCTTATGTACTATTTCTTTATAATCTGAGCTACTATCCTAATAATTAAAGAGAACAGAAGATCTTATGAAAGCACATATTCCAGAACAAAACAACTTGTATCCAGCATAGCAGTATATTAAAATAATGCAATATAATTTCCTCCTCTTCCTCCTGGAAAAGGTTTTCCTTTTTATTGGATGGGTCTGTATATGCAAAAATGACCACCTTAATCCTGCAGTGTCTGTATTTGAAAGTCCCTCTTGGCAGCAATGTGCTGCCAGTTTCCTGGTTAGGTTTCCTTGCAAAACTTGAGAAGGTGTTCTGGCTTTTTTCCTGGAAGAACTGGATTGTGGTTTATCACTTTTGTTTCTTTCTGAGCTGTGCTGCTTTTGGAATACTCTCTTATTGAGTGTGTGCTCCATCATTACTCAGCCAAAGCTTGTAGTGCCATCTACTTGATAAAGTGATAGATCCTAATTTAGGAACTAAAGCAGTCTCTCAAGTGAGAGTGAGACAGAGAAGTACTGCTAAGATAAGAATCTTGGCAGATTCATTATATGTTTGTGTTGCAGACTATAAGCCTTGTATTTTGATGGCTTGATTTTTGGGAGACGATATTTTACAGAAATCAGAGTAAAGTAGTCTTTACTGATGATTGGCTAACCTAAGGCTTTGGGGGAGGGCAGCCAAACCGTTTGAAAGAAAAGTTATTTGCTGCTACTGTGACTTCTGCTCTGCACATCTCTCTCCGTTAATGTCATTGCAGGATAGTCCAGTGAAAACAAACTAAACTGGAATATTCTGAAATTCACAGCGGAACTGTTGCTTTTGTTAGGTGTATTTGATTTATGACTCTTCATGCCAATTGGCTGCCATTTGATCAAAAGTTACTCTCAGCAAAATTAAATTATATGGAAGTTATTTGAATCGTCCTAGTCTTATGTGATTAAGGCAAAACTAGCAAACTTTTCAGTTGTTTCAGGGTTACTTTTTTTCTATTCTGCATGAAAGGTATTTTTTCCATCTTAACAACCGTACTAGTTACAAATCTAGTGGCATCATCCTGTCCTGCAGGGATAATCGATGATGATTCTGCTTTGTTGTAGTGTTCTGGCAGCATTTATGTTGTTTCCCAAATAGCCAGCCATACAGGTAGTGCTTTGCTTTTTTCGCAAACCTGTTAGTAGCTCTGATTTTTCAAAGGACTTTAATTAAGCCTGCTGATTAGGGTAGGAGTTATGAGTGAACTGTACTTGCAGAAATAGGAGCACAAGACATCATGTAAGGAGCATTTGTGTTACTTTTGAATATATTAAGTCATTGATTACATAAAACAGGAAACATTCTGCCTTTAAAAACGTTATGTTAAATAAACACCATTGATTTTCCTGGCTTGGACACTCTTTGAGGAGTCTTGTGAGTTTCAAACCAAAGTTTGGGACAGAGTCTCAAAGACTGAGTCATACTTTAAGTACCACAGCACAGTAGTGTCTCTCGGATACTTCAAAGGAAAGTATCCTTTCCTTCAAAGGAAAAAAAAAAAGAGTGCAGTTGTTCCTTCCTTTCCATTTTTAACTAATTAATTTATAAGAAGAGCATCACTCAGATAATTTAGTTTGAGTAAAAGTCTGGTCAATGCATCTTCAACAAAGGCAAGTAGAGGGTCGTGCACTGAGGGAAGAAAATCCCCATGCACAAGTACAGGCTGGTGGTTACCTGCTGGAGAGCAGCTCTGTGGAGAAGGGCCTAGGAGTCCTGGTGGACAACAACCTGACCATGAGCCAGCAATGTGCCCTTGTAGCCAAGAAGGCCGGTGGGATCCTGCCCTATGTTAGGAAGAGCGTTGCAGCAAGTCGAGGGAGGTGATCCTGTCGCTCTCCCCAGCTCTGGTGAGGCCGCACCTGGAGTACTGGGTGCAGTTCTGGGCTCCCCAGCACAAGAGGGACGTGGAGCTACTGGAGGAAGTCCAGTGAAGGCCTACAAAGATGAGTAGGGGATTGGAGCATCTCTCTTGTGTGGACAGTCTGAGAGAGCTGGGCATGTTTAGCATAGAGAAGACTGAGAGGCAATCTTATTAATGTATGCAGACATCTAAAGGGAAGGTGTCAAGAGGATGTGACCAGACTATTTTCAGTGGTGCTCAGCGACAGGACAGGAGACAGTGGCCATAAACTGAACACACAAAGTTCAATCTCAATATGAGCAAAACCTTCTTTACTGTGAGGGTGACAGAGCCCTGGAACAGGCTGCCCAGAGAGGTTGTGGAGTCTCCTTCTCTGTTGACCTTCAAAATCCTCTTGGATGCCACCCTGTGCCAAGTGCTCTAGGTGTCCCTGCTTGAGCAGCAGGGTTGGACTAGATCTCCAGAGGCCCCTTCCAACCTCAGCCATTCCGGGATTCTGTGAACAGAGCTGAAAAATTACTAAAGCCTAGGGCTGATTAAATGAGTTTACCCTTTCATTTAAGATGGTTTGGTACTGTGTTTCTCCTCTTGTCATGCAGAAGGCAAGAGCTGGAACCATCTGTTGATTTCTTTTTTTGAATACTCTTCCTCTTGCATTCAACAATTTTAAATATCAACACTCAGAAAATTCCCTAACACACTGCATCAAGCTTTGATTTGGGGTAGGTACCACTTCAGTATTTTTCAATTAGATTTACTTTCATTGCTTGGAGAGAGACACTGGCAGTGGCTGCCATCCTTGCTAGATGTCAAGAAGCTGGGACTGCCAGGGGAGCATCTCTGCCTCCTCTTGCAAGCTCCTGCTGCAGGCATGGGCCCAGAAAGCCCGTCACTTGGGTGGGAGCTTTTTCCTGCTTTGCTGGGCTGAGGGGCCCTTCAGCTCTCTAACAGAGATGTGAAGACCTGCAGAGCGGGACACTATAAGTCCTCTAGTCCTTTTCGCTTTGAGATTGAGGATCTTCAGGTATAGCCCTTCATGATGAAAGAACAGAGAGGATGTGAAGTTTTGAGAGACCTGTAATGCTTCCCACAGCCTGGAAAGGAAGATTTGGGAAATATTTTATTGATTTTGGGACAGTAGGTGGAGCTGTTTGTTGCACACTTGAAACCTCTTCTGCTAAAACAGAAGATTCTAAAATATGCCTAAGAAACAGTTTTCATTTTGACTGATTATGTATCACATCCTAGCATCAATTCTCTAAATAAATACCCCTTTAGAAAGGAGAAGCTTTGAGCTAATCTTGCCAAAAAAAATCAACAGCTTTTTGGAAGCTGATGTATCTGTCTGGTCCTTATACTAGCCCTCATCTAAATTTACACACCAGTCAAAAGAAAGTAGTTCTGTTCTGGTGTACCACATGCAGCTCCTTCAGCTTTTTGTAAAAATATTCAGACTCTTGCAGCTAAGACTTACATATGTCTAATTTGATTCATTAACATGTAAGAATTTTATATGTGGTACTTTGCAGTGGTACAATTGTCAACTTGTGTTATCTGTGTATTATATGTACTTTACTGTTTTAAATAATTGTTAAATAGCATAATTGTGGGGGAGATGGGAAAAGCAATATTCATTTTGGTATCACCATTTTGCAGAAGTGATGGAAGCTGACATTTCCCATGAGAACATAGTTAAAAATAACAACAAAGCCACCTTTAGGCTGTTTAGCTAAGTGTTCCTTGTCATAAAGAGGCTCAGTTTGATAAATTTGAGATGGAAAAGATAAGGCTTGGGAAGAATAGACCTATTTGTGTGTTAAACCTGCTTTTCAATTCATTCTTGAGTGCAGCTCAGGTAGATTCAGGGAGATGATCCTGTTAAATAGGGTGATCTGAGAGTTTTCATTTAAAGCTCGCATCCCTCGCAAGGCCCCCCTTTGGAGCCTGTTTGGCATGATGAGATGTTGTATACACTGAAAGTCTGTTGGAGATTTTCTAGCAAAAGTTTTTCAATCCATTCTAGTGCTGGAAAATGTTCTATAGCATTACAGTAAATCTGTCCAAATTATAATGTGTCAGATTAATGGAATTAATATTGTAATTGAATTTTCACCCTAAACTTTGATGGTTAAATTACATGTTTGCGTTGCCTCCTTGCAGGCACAGAAAGAAAATTAAATATTACTGAAATAAGTCATGGAATACTTAGTAATGGTAGACATTGCTGCTGTTTTCTTTTGCAAATGAAAGCCAGTAAAATTACAATATCTTTTGCCAATCTTTGTATAATGATAACCTTTCATATAAATTAGCTTATTTCATGTAACAGCCTTCTTTCCCATTTTGGCAGCTGAGAAAATTCATAGAGTAAGCATGTAACTTAATTTTCTGCGGAGGGTAATGTAGCAGAACATTACAGTACACAATCAAGAGCACATGCAAAATATTACTTGCAGTCTTTATTTTCTTGGTGTAGTTCAGGACCTCAGTTAATGAGGTTTATTGGTAAAATAATCATATTTACAGGTGGAGTAATAAAGAAGAAATAGCACTGCGTCATTTACAAGAACGCTTGTGTTCCTGCTTATTTAATTGTAAATTGAGGCACTCTGTAAAACTGTTAGTGGAAACCAGAGGCATCTGCTTTCACAGTATTGCCTAACTCCAGGCTGCACTCAGCACCCAGGAGGTTAAAAAAAAAAAAACAGAAGCGGCAGCAGCTCTGCATCCTATTTGTGACAATTTGAAATGGCCTAATGAGTTCTAAAGTGAATTACTCAGAAATGAAAAACTAGCAGTGCATTGCTCGTTACTGCTATTACTCATCTTATCATGGGTTCTGGAAGACTTCAGGATGTTGCCCAAATACATGGTCATGTTTTATTCCGTTCATGTGTTTGACATCTCCTGTGTAGGTGATGGTACCCCATCCAACACAGAAATCATCACCAACAGAAATGTTAAATTATTTCTTTCTGAAATATTTTTGGTATTTTATTGGAATGTGGTTATTTTCTGATGAGAATTTGCTACAGCATTTGGCATGTCCACTTAGGTTGTGAAAAACTGAACAAAACACTTAGACGCAGCTTCAATTGTTCATACTTTTCTGCAGAGAACAAATCTAGCTGCTCTATGGAGTAAGCATGTTTTGAACCTTACTGATTCAGTAATGTTTGCCTGAATTAGCAGAAAAGCTGAAATAATAATGTGGAGATGTTAGCCATCCCATAAATGATTTTAATGAGACTGTTGGTATTAACTATACATTTGTTCATTCAAACAAAGAGATTTGAAGTGAAAGTGAAGTTTCATTTTGGAGCCAACTAGGAATCCATTTTGATCACTTATTTTGGTTTTACATACCACAGGAAATAGAATACGCATGAATTAGGAGCCCGAAACACTTTGTGCAAAGGCTGGAAGAATAATTAATAATGCAAATGAAGATTTCTTGCAGAGATATCAGAAGCAGGAAGCTTTTCAGAGAGTGTTCTGGTGAGTCTGCTATTTAAAGAGGAGAGAGAAAAGGAACACTCCAGGAAGATAAAGCTAGTTAATGAATGCAAAATAAGTGTTTTGCATTGACTTTTTTTTTCTTAAGAGTTTAGAGCAGTTTTCACATGAGTCCGTCTCACTGTGTGAGAGTCTACCTTAATCAGAAATGGCAATAAATTTTAGATCGCATCAGTAACAACAACAGAAATCACCTCCAGGACCAGATGGCAGTTGCTCACAGGTCCAAAGGAATTAAATATATATGTATATTGAACTGTAGTAGAAAACTGTCTCTTTATTTGTTCTTGATTGTAGGAAAACATGTTTTTGACATGTGATGCTGGTTTCTAAAAGGATATGCAGGAATGGTAAAACTATAGAACAAGAAGTCCAACTTCTGCGTTGAATGAATGACAAAATTAATAAAGTAGATGATGAGATTTGCACCACTAGTACTGGGAGAAGTCAGTACTTGAGGAGTTGCTCCTTGCAAGTTGAATAAAGAGCCTTGAATGAACAGAGAATCATGTGGATTAAATGATCAAGTTGTTGTTCAGCACTTGGATTTCAAAAAGGGTTGGATGTGTTCCTCACTGGAGGCTCTTGAGGAAACTAATGTCGAGCAGTTTGAGGCATTTATTTCATGGATTAATTACTTTTTTAAAATAGGCTGGGGGAAAAAGTGGGAGTAAATCACTTTCCTTAGTATCAGGTTATCATGGATTTCTTTTAGGAACTGTCTCATTAATAATGGAATAAAAATAACGCAATGATCAAGTTGGATGAATGTACAAAATTATTATGAAAAAGAATATTAAGAGCTGAGTGACAAAAATTTCCCAAAGACTTCTTATCCTTAAAACCAGGGCAGCAGCAAAGCAGCAGGTTACATTAAATGTTTATTAATTTAGAATTTATATGTATGTGTGTGTGTGTATACACAAAACAACATACTAATTGAATACTACTGTATGTAAGATGTAGCCAAAAACATGCATATACAGCAAAAGGGCTCCACTAGGCAAAGAGATCTTGGCATCACTAACATTAACATCTTTTTGCAAACATAGACTGAGAGGTTAGTTATGATCAAAATGCAAGTGGAACATTAAAAGTTATTGTGAAAGAAAGAAAAAATGAGGACTTAGACTATGTTGCTTTGTAACTTTATAGTATACCCTTACCTTGACTAGTTGATAGTTACAGTTCTTGTAACTCTGCTTGGAGAAGACTGATAGAACTGAAAAGTGCACAAAAAAGGACAACAAGTTTGATGAAAGATGCAGAGAGGCTTTCAGACAAGGAGACAGAATAGATTGGGGACTGCACTACTCTGTTCACTGCAGTCTTTAAAGGAGTTGTGGGACAGTTCAAAGGGCCTGTAGTGTTTTATCCTGCCCTGGGAACTGTGAGCGACCTGCCCACTGGCAGCGATAGGGTCAGTGCTGTTATGACTGAGAGTGCAACCGTGCCTGTCCTTTTCCACAGTATTCAAAATTCTCAAGCAGTGAAAGACGGTCACCATAGCTGTTTGGATAAAATACATAGAAATCTGAGCTAGACAAAAGACAAGTCTATGACTTGATGGATCATGTTGCAGTTTAACCTAAAACTATCTGCCACACAGCATAGGCACATTCAACTTGTTGCTTTAAGCTTGATATTTATTCCACATTTTTTCTCAGACTGCGGGTGAGTTTTCAGGAAGCATGTAGAAATAGTTCTAGTTAAGTTCTACTTTTAAAAATATTCAATACATTTATGTGATAAGTGGCTTAATCAATATTTGGGGAAGCACCAGGAAAAGCATTTGTGATGAGTGTTCTGTAAATGTAACATAGTGGTGGCGTTTGGTACATCAGTGTGATTTTCTTGTGCCCTTTTTTTTTTTCTGTCAAGTATGAGTTCAGTAGTGTACATTCCAATCTGATGTGGAGAAGATTTTTCTGACTTTTAATGTTGGGAATTAGTTTCCCACACAGCTGTTGGTGATTTTTTTCATCAAGGCAGAGATTGAGATAGTTGAAATTTTGGGTTTACTCACAGTTCATGATATCCAGTTTTTGGCTGGTCTTAATTTGTGAATAAATTATTTTCCAAGATGGTATATCTGATATCTTGTTGCTGTATCATAAAGAGAGGATGTAACACTTTCTTGTTGTTAACATTTAGAGGGGAGGCTTGCTCCACTGAGTATTAAAATCATGTTTTGAACCAATAATCTGAGGGATCTTTTTTTCTTTTCTAAGAAGAAATCTGGGTTTGTTTTGTTAATCTCAAGAAAAGGAAAAACAACGAACAGCATTATAAATGTTTTGATAAAGAGAATGCAGTGCATGATGGAAAAAATATATTAACTAAAATAGCATACATTGAGCAATGCAATGTTTTAGTGTAAGTCTTTGAGCCCCAGCCTGAGTCTCATCTGAAAGATTTCTGGATCTGTCAGGAATCTTTCACCAACTTCAGCAAGGTTTTGCATAGATGTAAAACTCTTTCCTGTGCCATTGCAGCTCCCTCTAATCCCTGTTGGGATCCACTACAGCTCCCTCCAACCACTCGCTCCAACTCCAGCCGCTCGCTCCAACCCCAACCACTCGCTCTATAATGACATTGATTTAGATACTGTGATTTGAGACTCTATATCTGCTTGTTCTACCCAACATGTTTCTCTGCACTATATTACCTGTCTAGAACAGCCATCTAGAAGGCACCCCTCATGCTGGGTGTACCTACAGTATGCCACACTTTGGAAATAGGTCTTTCCTCTCAGCTGATGCACTGTTACAATCATGAGTGACAGAGCTGAGTGCCCAGCCTAAAACTAGATTTGTTTTTGGAAACAATATGCTAGGGCAGAGGCATTGCTACTTGTTCTTCCAATTTGGCCTGATGTCTGAAGATGCAAAAGCTGTAGATGGAAATCAGAACCAAGTTACATTCTCCAGAAGCCATGCAGTTTTCTGCTTCAGCTGGCCACGAATTCCAGCAGTATCCTGGCCTGTATTAGGAACAGCAGAGGCAGCAGGACTAGGGAAGTGATTGTCCCCGTGTACTCAGCGCTAGTGAGGCCGCACCTTGAATCCTGTGTTTGGTTTTGGGCCTCTCGCTACAAGGAGGACCTTGTGGTGCAGGAGAGTCTCCGAATAAGAGCAATGAAGCTGGTGAAGGGGCTGGAGCACAGACCTTATGAGGAGCAGCTGAGGGAGCTGGGGTTATCTAGTCTGCAAGAGACACACAGGAGACCTTATCGCTCTCTACATCTACGAGAAAGGAGGTTGTTGTGAGGTGGGGCTTGATCTCTTTTCCAGAATAACTACCGAGGAAATGGCCTCCAGTTGCACCAGGGAGGTTTGGTTGGATATTAGGAAAAAAAATCCACATATTAAGAGTGCTGAATCATTGGAACAGGCTGCCCAGGGAAGTGGTGGAGTCGCCATCCCTAGCAGTGTTCAAGAGACGTGTAGATGAGGTGCTTAGGGAGATGGTTTAGCAGACATGGTGGTGGTGGGTTTATGATTGGACTTGATGATCCTGAAGGTCTTTTCCATGATAATGTTCTGTATTTGCACAAGTAATTTCAGCCATTCTTGGAGACTGTTAAAATGTGCTTACCCTGCTCCTTGAATAAAATGATGGTTAAGTCCTGTTGCTTAGTAGATGTGCAAAGGTCATGACTGGACCTTGGGATCACAAATAGGAATTTATACAAATACAGAATAATTTATTTCAAGCTACACAGAAGCCCAAAATGGGACTTCTGAAATTTAAGGTAATCTTTTTTAAAAGGTTTTGATGGCAACATTTTTTTCTAGTAGAAACTTAACTGTGTGTGGGAAAGAGGCTTGGCATCTTCAATTTTGAGGGAGATAAATTCCTCTTTAGGAATATCTGAATACCAAGTTCAAAAGAAAGTTTGATGCAGATGCACGTGATTCAGGAGATTTTCTTGCCTTCCTGGTTTCCAGCAAAACATTGTGACGTACCACAGAACTCAACTTAGGGCATTTGTGTTCCCATTTTTTTTTCAGGCTTGCAGTGGGTTTCATATGTGTTTCTCTTTTGAAAAGTCCTTGAATGCTGTCATTCCTTTAACGTAGTAAAAAATGTTTTTAGCTGCTTGTGATGTTAGCCATTAGTTACTAAATTGTACCTGAAATTGCAAAATAATAATAGATTTGGAAAAAATGTTATAGTATGTTTAAATTACGTTTTCCTAATTTTATGTGATTATCTTTAGTTGCAAAGAAAAAAATAAAAGCATCTGTAATATGCCTCCTATGTCATGTTTCACTTGAAGATGTGATGGCATCTTCTTACAGAGGACTGGGTAAATGTTGCCATGTCCATATAGGAAATGGAGAAAGAAAAAAATTATCTAGTTCTCCAGTGTCATGTTAGGAATGAGATGCAGAATTTTGTTATGATTTAGAGGAATAGATTTAGCTAAATGTAGTTTATTAAAACATGCAAAGTAAACTTAAAATATACTGTAAATGCGGAAAGAAAACTCTTCCAAGTGTTTGGAAATTTCTATTTGTGGATCATTTTGTTATTTGCTCTACATAACTCCATAGGATTAATTCCTTTTGATTTCCAAAAAAACTTTTGAAAAAGAGTTTTTTTTGAATAAAAAAACAACTTTTAAAAAGGTCAGGTAAATGCCATAACTCTATCAGAATATTAGAAATGAAGAACTAGAAACTTATGGAAATAAAGGTAGAGGAATAAACAATGACTTTTCAACTTTGTCAAGAGGCATGTGGAACTTTATACTAAAGGACTTCTTTTCTTTGGCTTGTTAATTGATGATTTGGAAATACATGACAAAATGCTTAGAAGAAACAGAAGTATTTAATTATGTAGAGGCAGAGGTACCTGGCAGGATGCAGGTAGAGTCTTTGTGTCAGGCTCTGATGGTGGATTGGGAATGGTGAATAAAGGCCTCTTGCATTCACTTTTTAATAACAGCTGTACCATCGTCAAGTTTACAAGAAATATCTTAAAATACTTTCTGCATGCTTAAGCTATGGATTTCATTGTTCCAGATAATTTTGAAATTCTGATTTAGCAACATTTTAGGAGAAACAGACAAGCAAAATATTCTAAAAATTTAAAACACTTTTACGGATTTGAGCAGCTGCGATTTTAAGTTTCACTCTTTAAAGAATAAGAACTTTTCTACAGGGGGAAGCTTTCCACATTCATATGATTTCCTGGCCATCTGCTTAAAAAACACAAGTGTTTGAAGGACCATAGTCCCTCAAGGTTGTTCCTGAATTTACTTTCCAAGTCTGGAATCTATTACTTTACAGTTAGTGACTGAATTGAAATATATGAAAATAAAGAGGAATTAATGCTAATAGAAAAGAGGAGGTACACTAATCAAAGCAAGAGATAATGAATACATGTGTAAGCTTTAAAGTCTGTTGGAGACTTGACATATTATCATAATGGTGATAGGAGGTTTCGATTTTGTGCATTTCAAAAGAATGAGATGGGTGAAACCTAATTCTGGAATTGGGTTTTAAGTGGAGGCTGAATGGGAGAGCTGTTGGAGATAATTGTTTAAACAGTTCACCAAAACTAACAATTAGAGAAATTCAGTTTTAGGAACTTTTAAAGTTTCTGAGTTTCAGTGTGCATGGCTCCTAAGAGCCATTTAGATAACCAAACATGGAGGAAATTATAACAGTACCGAAAGGCAGCAATAAGACCATTATGTACTGTAAATCAGGTGTCTGTATGTCTCGTGCTTGGAGAAAATGGTTGTAGACTTGCTTGGAAAAATATGGTTTATATCAGAACAATATTGATTTTTTTTAACAATAATTTGCTACACTAGATGCTCTGGCACCTTTGCAGTATGGGGATTAGTACTTGTATTGCTGGCAAATAGTTCACAAGACAAGGTTCTCCCTAGTCAATACAGTGCAACGCACAGATACTTGTAAGACTGACAGAGGGTTTTATAAAGGGAGATGGACACTTGTTAATTAACTGAGATGGAGAATTTTGCTAGAAAAGGTAAGAGGAAATTTAAAAAATTAAAATGCTAAATTTGGGGGATAGAATATTAGGGTTTTTATTACTAGATTGTTTTTTCTGCTTCTAAATGATTTCTAATGTGGGGTAGTCATTAGTAATCAGATTTAAAATTCTTATGGGTGCAAATGCAGGAGAGGCGGACGGTGTTGTTCAATGGTTCAGTTAATAAGCATTTAGCAAGTGTGAAATTTATTTCCAGAGGGCAAGCCTGTAATGAGACCTATGTGATTCTTTTTCTGTTCCCAGCACATGGAAATGTGAAATAAAATGGGAGTCATTGCAGGTTAGGAAGGCCTATTCTAAGATGAGGTAAACATTAATGGGGAAATATTCCTAAGTAATATTGATGCTTGCAGAAATGCATCAGTTGCCATGACTTTCTGTTCAGATTCTCCAGCATGAGGCTCCACATGAGACCAATTGCGCAGTAGTTTTATCTCTTATGAGATGAATAGCTGTATTAGCCAAAGGTAGAAAAACAGGAAGAGAGCTGGTGGGAAGGCCAGTAATAGCAAGTCGCTCTGGTACTGTGCAGCAGTAGTTAAAGCAGCTTCTCCCTTCAAGCTCCGCTTGCTTTAGTGAGTTGTTAGGAAGCACAATATCCACTGGTTCTACCTTTCAGAAAAATACTTTTGACATCAGTGTTGTATCGCTTTGATTTTTTCCTAATGTCAGATTTGGTGCTTCGGAGTGACAGTTCAGTATTCTGCCCCTCCATCGCTCCCTAAAGCAGTTGTTAAGCTCTCCAATGAGCCTGGCCCCATATGGAACAGCAAAGGAACAGGGGAGTAAAAGGTGATTTTTGTCAAATATCTGTTCTAAATATGTATTTGAATCCTTGATATTATTGGTTCAACAACAGGACTAATTTTTGTTCATTTTTTAATTTTTTAAGCATTTTGTAGGCATATATGCTATCAGCTTCTGACTTCCAAACATGCAGGGCATTAGAGGAAAGTAAACGAACTGCAAGGCTGTTGTTAATGTGTTGGAGCTCTGGGAAGAACATCCTCAGGAAAATGTTGAATCCTAAGTGATGGACTTTGATATGAATGCGTGTCCAGGTTAAAGACAGACATACCCCCGGGCTGAAGGTGAAGTATTTTACTGACTTGAAAGGAACTTTTGATAGCCTGATTTTTTTGAATTATGTAATTGGCCTGAAAGATACACTTTCTATGGCTTGATACAATAGTATATCCTGGCCTGAGACACTGAGATGTGGCGCTTAGATACTACTCTCAGAAATACCCCAAATACTAATTAAAATTAATGCTCTTATTGGTATCTTCTTGCCATGTCTAGTGTATTAGGTACTACTAAAGTGTTAGAAAAGGTGAATCTTCTGCTGACACCACCCCTATTAGGTCACCTACTTTTGCAAAAAGTGTTATAGGTAACTCTATATTGTGCTCTTAATCCAGGGAAGAGCCAAGCTCCCATCAATCTTAAAAGTGAAGATCAGAGTCATAAACAAAATCAGGTGCCATTTTTATTTTTATTGATTTTTTTTTAGTACATAAACCACCCAGTTAAAAGCTGACTTATTTGTGCTCTGCTGAGCACATCGCAAGATTTCCTTAGACTTGCATGTTCTCAGGGGTTTAGTTGAGTTTTGGCTATTATAATTGGATACAAATAAATGTGTAGGCACATAATGCATATTTTAAAATGCTTTTGCAATTTACATGATTTGCTCTTTTCTTACTGCATGTGTATTTCTTTGATATTCTATAAACTTATCTTTATGTTCTTTTGATTAAATAATAATTTGCGCCTTCTTGTTAGTAAATATTTTATCATTTAGAGTTTTGAAGAGATTCAAGTCATGGAAGAATTTTGGAAAGATTTTGAAGATACTTCTCAGCTGTGCACAGTTTAAAGAAAATTAAGATTACTTCAGCACATTTCCTTTTACTTTGATATTTTTAGCATTTCCTTAATATTCACTTCCCATTTTCAGCAATTATTCTTGATTAGGGTCAGAATTCCCAGTGGTTTGGGTAGTCTCCTAATTCTTAAAATGCAGGAGAACTTGTAGAGAGATGATTATACTGGTAATGGAGGAAGAGGAGCTCTGGTTGTGGCCATAGCTAGTCCTGTTTCATTCCTCATTCTTTCTTTATATCTCTGTTACAGATCGTGGCACTGGTGCCTTGTTGCTGCTACTGAACTATTTTATTTTCATTCCAGCAAGCTGAGCATCTTTGAGTTTGCCATCCTGAGACTACAGTGCAGCTAGTAAGATCTAGATTCAGTGATGAAGGCTAGTCATCAAGTACTCATTCTTCTCCCTTGGACATTGCTATATGTTGTATTTTGAGACCTTTGGCTTTGCAGAGCATGCTGGTGTTAGGCAAGCTAGTACTTTATTCTAGTGGTTTATTTATGTAATTTGGACAAGACTGTACAGGTGTGTGGTGTTCCTTTCTGCAGTCATTGGTGCAGAATCGTAGTATAGACCCAAACCACATGGCCTGTGAATTCCTGGTAAGCTTTTTTAGCATGAACCTGGTTTCTGAAGCCTATCTCTGCAGATAAATGTGGTTGAGTAACATAAATTACGACCTCTGTTTATCATTGAAGCCCCTACATCTCTGGTGTAGATTTGCTGTCAGCAGAAGACACCAACAGCTGAAAAGAAATCAGGAGAGTTCCAGGACCCTTAACAATTTTTGTAAAGTGTCTTAAATACTTCTTGGACACAGAGGCCCTGTGTTGGTGGCACTGGTCATAAAATAAACTGTAATGAAGGTAATCTGTGCCACTTCAGTGCTTCCTGCAAGGGGGAAATCTCTCAGCTAAAGCAACCTTCTCCATCATGGATTGTTTTCTGCAGGGCATACTTGTATTTTATTAATGATAATGAAAAAAAAATGCTATTTCTGAATTGGATATTGGTTGTGAATAATGCTTTTTATGTGAATCACTAGCTCTTCTCAAGGCAGAATTGTTTTATCTTCATTTTAAGTAAAGCTTTGCTTTGCTTTGATATATTAACCATCAATCATTCTCTGAGCTTGTTTTCTCTGCTTTTGTAGTTACATAGATATAGCCAGTGTCCTGAATTCCTCTAAAGCTTTTCCCTTTTTGCTGAAGGGGAGGGTACTTGATTTTAAGTGCCTGTGAGTTCCAGTTTGTGTTTTATAGCTCTCAAAAACATTTCATGTAATTGCCATTTGCTTCAGGCAGGAATTGGTGCAATTGTTTTTCTCAATAAAAATAACTGGCTGACAGTCAAGATTTTAGGGTATTTTTGTGGTTTGCAGTAAATGCCAAATTTTTGTATGCCTTTTTTTTGTATGTCTGATTTACACATATTGCAGTAGTAACTGATATTTGCAACCTCAACCTACAGTGGTAGTTTGAGAGATGCTGAGGAATACAGTACAAGATTGGGTAAAAGATTGTTATAGATATATATGTGAAAAAAAAAGGTTATGCTGCTAGCTGAGGAAAATTGAGGCAAATACTTCCTTTTAGCTGAGCAGAAGTGGCTGCCCATTGATCTGTTAACAGCTAACACGTGGTTGATTGCCTTGTTAGCCTCTGCGTGTGGGGATACTTGGCTTTTGGTTGTTGTGACCCACCTTTGCCCTTCAGTGTGACATGTTGTGCATTGACGGTGACTTGTCCTTTTCCAGGTTGTTTGTGCTACAGCCACGATATATAAAAACATACTGTGAAAGTGTGGTGGCCTCCAAAGAGAACAAACAAACAAAAAGTGAATTGTAATTGTTTTTCAAGGAACTGAAGAAAAAGAATTAATTGTTTAGACAGTTGGAAGGAAGAAGAACTAACCAATTTTAATGCTGTAAAGCAGCATCAAGACAACAGACTAGCATGTACTATACCTATACTGCAACAACTCTTTTGTTTGTGATGTCCCTATCACCAAAGGAGCAAATATTGTGTCTCTGGGTTTTCTGCAAGTTTTCATAACCCTCGCTTTTTAGTAAAAGAAGCTTCCTTTCTCCTTTTTTTTGTAACTGAAGACTGCACAGAAAAATGTATCCTCTTGCACCCAGTTGCAAATCCAACTGTTGAGATGGTGAGAGACACATTTCAATTAGAAAGCACTTTCACATTTACAGAGAATGTATGAAAAACATACTCATGCTTTTTCCCTTCTCTCAGCAGTAAAATCTCAGTTAAAGTCATAGGCATTTTTACTGCATTCTTTACTGCATTTTTACTGCATTCTGTGTGCTTTTACCCTACTCCCAGAACACCAAGTTGGTCACTCTTCACATAATTGCAATTGAATGTATGGAACTAAACTGACTAATTCAGTTATTAATAAATAAATAAATAAAATCCACCAGTGTCAGAATTTTAATCACTAAATTAATAAGAAGTATTGTTTTATGGTTCCCACTGGAGAAACTTCCTTTACTTGGAGCTTAATTATATGTACTTCATTAGTTGTTATTAATTAACAGATATTTCAGTTAGAGAGATATTCCTTTGTGACCACTAAATTAGGTGTGTTTTGGGGTCCTGCATTTACGGTGATGCCAATGCTTTGTATTCTTTTATTTTTTCTCTCTTTCTTTTTTTCTTCCTTTTTGGAGGAAAGATTAAAGCTTCATATTATTCTAATTTACATTTTATCATGCATCTCTGACTCTTCTGCTATAAGCCAAAAGTTCAGCTTTTGATGGTCTCACATATTAAACCACTGGCAGTCATACAGCAGAGGCAGGTTTGATCTGTACCCAGGTGCCTGTACTGCTCTACGGTACTGCTCTACAGGGTGGGATTTAGGAGAAGGCCTATATCTGTTTGGCTAGTCCCATAGGTTAGCCAATAGGTAACTTTAGTCTAGTATTGAATAAAAGTTTGCAGTCAGACTATCTCTGGGAATGTTTCAGGCTGTAGTTTACAAAATGAGTAGCTTTTGACTCCTTATTCCATTACACCGTTTGTGTCTTGCTGTGCCACAGCTTTCATGGAATTCATGGGGAAGGATATAAAGCATTTGCAACTCCTTTATTAGGAATATTAGGAAAAGTCACTTTCAAGCAGAATAAGCCATTTTAAAATTTCAGAATGTATCATTTCAAAGGCAGTGAAGAGAGAGACTTTTCCATATGTTGGCCAAGTATTTATCTGAAAATATATCTGAATTCTATTGCTAAATTACTTGAATTTCAGTTTTTCCAAAACTTCGGGGTTATTTTAATTCTTTTACCAGTGACCAAAAACATTCCGCTCCGCTCTGACTGTGCTTCAGGCTGATAGATACCTAACAAGGAAAAAGCAGAGGTCACACATTGCCCCAAAAGAGGACCGAAAACTCTGGGTCTGTGAAATTCCCGCTTCCTTTTTCTTTGGTGGGAAACTCCACTGTATTTAGCTTGTTTGTGCTCTAGGTGCGACTTGAAGGGTTGAGGAACAATTATTGGAATAGAGAGCTGTGAGAGCACCTTGCCAGATGGGTTTGATTTATTTTGGTCTAGTCTTTTAACCTGGCTCTCGTTCTTCTTCTGTAGCCCCTTTTCAAGGATAGATTCAGCAATGCATTTTCATAGGGAAGGGATTTGGAGGGTACTGTGTGGGCAAGGTTTCCAACCTTCGTTTGAATAATTAAGTTTGTCTTTATGTGTATATTTGTGTGCTCACATACATACACACATTAAAGCTAAATAAATGTGACTGTAAATGATGCAAAGTAAAGACCAGTATTTTCTAACTAAATTTACCAGATTAGAAGATTTTTATATTATTTGCTGTTGCCTGCTGATTTGCTTTCATTTCATTACTGTATAGTCCTATATATGTTAAAATAACAATATGCTATTAAATTTGCAGAAACATTACCATAATACAAAGCATCTGGAATAAGTTAAGAGCATTAACTGTGAGAAATCTGGAAATTTTAGTAACATTAAAGGAAGATTGAGCCTTCGTTAAATATTTGTGTTACTATAGCAATAGCTATAGATACTGAATAGATACAGAAATCTTTTAAGGGACCGCCTTGAACACGTATGCAATTGGGAGGTGAAGGTGCCAGCAATATTTTCCTGCCTATTTGCAGAGGTTTGCCTGTTTTGGAGTATGTGATGTGATATTGTCTCCAGAAATTGCAAACATTGTTCATGTAAAATCCACTGGCATAACGCATCTTGTTAAATATAAATTGCCTTATGGGGAACCAGATTCTTTTGTCTGCCAAAATATTGTCTGTATCCTGTAGAAACATGTTGTAATTTTTAGCTTTTAAATCTTTGTTTTTAAAAAATAAACAAAAAAGTCATAGATTTGTATCTGATTTCTATACTTAGGAAAATCATTGTTTGTTAGGCTTAAATTTACTGAAAATAGCAAACTGGTATTTTTTGACCTTTATTGTGTTAATTATGTGGAATTGTGTGGTTTGCAGTTTTTGAGCTATTTGAACTGCAGAGTCTGTCCTGTATCCAAGCACAGTATGCTTGCACACTATGCACAAGGAGCCTGGGAAGCACAAGGATGAGCTGCGCTAGGGAAGTGGACTTCAGGAGGTATCACATGCATATCTCTTGAAAATATCAGTTAAGTAATGGGGTTCAGAAGGAATTCACACTGAGATCAAGTTAATGCAGACCTCTTGCTTTGAGGCTTTTTTTTTCTCCTCCACTTTACACAATGTAAGCACATATAATAGGACATTGACCTAAAAACAAGGTATGGCCCGATACATTTGACAAACACCTCTGCTTTCTTCTTGTGACATGTTGGAACTGATGTGTTTGTTGCAGGATGTGGAGAAATGTTCTGTGAACTTTGGTGTAGCATGATGCCCTCCAGATTTGTTTGTGGTGGGTTCTGTGCCTCCCTTGCTTGTGAAGAAGATGGGAACGCTTGGTCAGCCAGCCCAGCTGGGTTCTGGAGCTGCTATTCTAAAGGAAAAGTGTTTTCAGCACTAGAGAAATTTGAGAGCCAACCTCATCAGGTAGAAAGTCTCACATGTGGCATAGTACTCATCTCGCCTGCAAATACTGTCTTTGTGTTGCATTTTATGACGGCACGTGTCAGTCCAGTAAGCACTGCTTACCATGCCTGCTGCTTATTCTGTTCTGTATTCCATGGGAAGGTCCAAGGAGGGCTGCCCTCGCTTTTTGCACTGGGGAACAGTGTGAATAATAGTAAAGCAGTAATAACACTGATTCTAGTGCAAATCTATGTAGGTCTGTGACACTGGAGTCATCATTTCCTGCTCTACCTCTGTAGATGGGGCAATGAATCTTGTTTTACGAGGACAAGCCAGTTGGCACTGTGAAAGGAGCCTTGTTGAATACTTTACTGATCTTTTATGTACAATTAAGTACTTGAGATGAGGACGTGGTCAATATGGCTAGGAGTTTAGTTTTCATCCCTTTAAAACTGTCTGAATCTAGGAATGAGCTCTGTTAAACTAATCTTTTACCTTGGTACCGCAAGGAGGGAAAAAGACAGGATTAGATCTGTGAGAAATGTACTATCCTGAGTTGCAAAGTAATAAATATTGGTGATGTCTGGTACAGAAATAAGGCTTTTGAGAGACTTAGAGAACTACGTTCTGGGTGCTCAAGATGCAGAATAAGTCTAACAGAAGTAGGGAATAGATAGTTCTCAAACTATGGAATTTATTGGTTCAGATGAACTTCTTGGAGTAAGTGGGTATGGATGCTGCTGAGTTCAGTGAGATCTTGTAGATGTCTGAAGATGATTCGGATATGACCTTCAGTGATAAATTATAGCAGAGTTTACTAAGAAGATGGAAGAAACATTGGTATGTTGTAGAGAGATACCAGATGGGCAGTGAAGAAACATGCTTCAGAGAGAGCAAAATGACATTTATTGAGAGGGAATGGAGAGAGGAATGTAGTAAATGTTTATATAAGGATAAATCACTGTGGCAAATGTGGAAATTAAAAGAAAAAAGGGGAAAGGAATATAATGGAGATGGTAAAACTGTAATGGTTTGTTGCTGTTGGGTTGCTAGAATGTTTCATAGACTAGTACAACATAATGTGTCTAACCTAACAGGAAGCTGCTATGAAATGGTAGGAAAAATGTAATCAAAGCTTATAGCCAGATGGATCTATAACAAAATGCGTGGGTGGATGAAATCACTAAGTGGGTGGAAAACTGTTGGACCACTAGGCTCAAAGAGTAGTGGCTTGGCTCATAATGATGTTTACAGATGATTTTGGGCCTGTTTCTGGAAAAAAAAAATTATGCAGTAAGTAGGTGCTTTTAAATATGTATACATACACACACACACATATATTTGTACATATGTGTATATGTGTAGATACTTGAACATTATTTTAAGTGCAAGTCATGATACTGTCTTCCTGCAGCTTCATCTGTTTCTTGGGGTAGCTTCAATCTTTTCAGACTTTTGCATTACCAATCTTATAAATGGTTCTTACCAACTCCTAGAAATATTGAGGTAGCCTCCACTAATTCTATTATACAAAAAGAATTAAAGCATGTGTGTGCACAGTATTGTTCTGTACTTTGTCTAGCATGTTTTTCATGAATCCTGTCATTTGTTTTCTCTCAATGTATATGTAGCTGTACATGCTGGGTACATTCATTATGACTATTTTTTCTTACTCAGTGTGTAATGCACTAATTTTCAAAACAACAAAACCACAATAAAATGCAGATTGAAAAATAGTGAATACTACACTTCTGATATAACTGAGAATACAGAAGGCTTTTGGAGTCTGCAGACACTTTCACAAGCAATCATTATTTGGTTCCTAACTTAGTAAAACACCCAAATTTCTCTGAAATGAAAGAATTAAATTTCTTCAAAATTGGAGCTATTTATGAATAATATAACCCCACAAATCAGAACAAAAAGTATAGAACATTTATTTACAAGACTACTTAATTCATCTAGAGTATTTTTATTACTATGCACCAAACCTTTTAATTTTCATGGACTGCTTTTTGTTTTGTAAAATGTTCTTGAATAGGCCAAGAATTCTCAAACGATACTATCACCTTGTAAAACTGGAGCAGAGGCTTCCTTGAGGGTTGTGGTGCTGAAAGTGAATGAAGGGAGATTATTGCTTTTAGCTCACAGTACAGAGTTTAAATGGCTTGGCCATGGGTTACTCAGAGGAAAACAGGACCTTTTGCTTCCCAGTTCTGGGCTTGGAATATATCTTTCTGACATTATCTCACATGTGCAAAAATTATTTTAACGGTATGACAAGATATTGGAGGAGAGAGGCAAAAATGAGATTTCCCATTGAAATTTTCTTTGTATTTTTGTTCTAGTGAAATGAAGCAGAAGCTGGATGAAGAGGGCAATAAGTGCAGCATCCTCTCCAAGCAGCAGAAGTTCAACGAGCACTGCTGCATTCGCTGCTGTTCCCCTTTCACGTTTCTTATCAACAGCAAGCGACAGTGCCAAGATTGCAAGTACAACATCTGCAAGAGCTGCAGTTCTTATCAGAAGAAGGAGAAAGCTTGGATTTGCAGTGTCTGCCAGCAGGCAAGGTAGGAACATATTGTTCAACTGCCTTATGTAAAGCAGCTGTGGCTGACCTGAGTTTTTTCCCCTCTGTTTGTTAGCAGATGACACTGGTGAGATGGGGCATGAAGTATCTGTTTATGCAGGTGTTGGTTTGTTCCTCAAGTGTTGTGTTACCTGTTGCATTGCTAGATTCTTTAGCTAGGCTGATGAATTGGCAAAGAGTAATTGGACCTAGTTTGTACAGGGCTGTGATCCTGTTAAATATTGAGGTTGCTCGTGGAACCTGAACACAGATGGTGGTAAGACACTAATCATTTTTCAGCAAGCTCCACTGATGTGTAGGGAGGGAAGGGAAGAATATTAGTGAAAAGGTCATCCAGCTGTGAATGCTTTTTGGAGTGCTTTTCTAAATGGCAGGTTTACCGGTGGGGATGCTTTGCGTTTATTTTGGCAAATAACCGTTCAAAACAGCACTGCAACCTGCTAGTTATTAACGTCTGTTGAGAAAATGCTGCCAGGTCTCTTATTTGAAGAGGGTATCAGAGTGATTTTCTGTCTCACCCTTTTAAAGACGATCATAGCCAACACAATTAAAGATAGCACCAGAATAAACAAACCTATTCCAAGCAAGCACATAACAATAACAACAAAAGGCTTATTCCTTGGATGGTGACGATTCTTCCTGTCTGCATTGCAGGACAGATACCAAAGACACTCTTAGCTATGGCAGCATAGTACTCATCAAGGGGTTTTGCTCAGGTAATAAGAGTAAATGAAATAGTCTGGTTCCTTATAGTTTTCTTTTTCTTTTTTTTTTTTTTTGAACATTTGAGTAAAATAGCCAACTAAATATGAGAAAGTCTTCCCATTTGGTACTAAAAGAGGATAAAGACAACAGCTTATTTGCTTTCCAGCCCTGTATCATGTTTCTGGGCTCAACAAACACTTATTGGTCCCACTTGCTTCTTCTTAGCACCCACTTGAATTTTAAGCATTTACATAGTACCCGTATAAGAAGTGTATGCTCAGTGATACAGCACCTCAAAATCATAGGGATCTTGGGTAGATCATTTTATACTTACTTTGATGGTATATTTACTTATGGGTAGGTGCTTTAGTTCTGAGCTTCTTAGTTTTGACAAGGAGCAGAATTGCATAAATAGTTGACATTAAAGTTATTGAGGCTGCTCATATGAATAAGGATTTCAGGAACAGTCTCGTATAACATGCTAAAAATAAACAGTAATACCTTATGCATGTTTTGGTTGTCTTTCTTTCCTTATTGTGGTTTTACTTTTTCTACTCTGATAGACAAGAATGGACTAAATGGACACACATTGTGTAGAGCTATTCACTGACACTCCACTTACAGCAATAAACTAGTTTCTACAAAATGATGGAGCATAACATAACTGTTCCAGCTGTGCAGAAACCTCACTGATGATACTGCAACTTAAAAGGCCACCAGTTAATCTCTACAAGAAAGGAGTGATACCACCCCTGCACAGTTTTGATGGAGGAGCACTCCGGAGCAGCAAGATAAATTCTCTTTGTGCTTGTTCAGACATTGGCTCCACTTACTCATTACTGCTGATTCTTTCTGACAAGTTTGACAACATTCTAGTAGGATGTAGCCTGAGAACCCAAATTTGTATTATTTTTTTCTGGCAGCCTTCAGACAGCAATGTTCAAACAAGTTTACTCACCAGAATTAAGTGCACTGCTGGAGTACAGGCTGCCTCTTGCACACCAACAGTTGCAGCTGTTCTGTGGTACGTTTTAAAATGATAAAACATTTTGAACATTTTAAAACGTGTTTTTTAAACAATAATTTTTAAACTTAAGAAATGGAAGTCAGCAAGACCGAGCAACACCAAGGCAGCTTGGTGTTGGGAAAAGACTCAGATGTCACCATCCATCTCCCCTGCCAGTGGAAACTGCACAGGAAGGACATGTGAGCTGTGCTGTGTCAGAAAACTAAGAGTACCTGGTGTGTGATGGGTGTCGCTTGTTTCTTCTGCCCCTATATGTGGGCATTCAGAATAGCAGAATCATTTTCAGTGTAGCTGGACAAACTGAGAATATCCTCTGTGTATTTGTTAGGGTGATTTTTGATGGTACATTGATACAATAGAGAGCACACATTTTAAGCAGGTAATACATAAACAGAACTAAGTAGAGAGAAATATCTGACTTTTCGGGTTTTTGAAACAAGAAAAATAAATGTTTTAAAATATTTTACAAATAAGTCAGTCCTTAACTTTTTAGATCTTCCAGCAGCTGTGAAGCCCCAAGTTTAAAGAAGGCAGAAGTTCCTGTGCTGTTTCCAGCTGTCAGCCTTTGGACCCAAAGGGAGATGCAGCCCCCAGGGTAGCTGCTGATTCTCTATGTTTTACCTGAATACATCTTCCCCAATCAGTGAGGAACCAGCTGAACTACAGGATTATCTTTCCCAGCAGCACAGAGAGCTACAGAGACAGTGTTTGCCTCCACTTTAGTCATTCAACCATTGCAAATTGCACTTCTTTATTCAACATCTCCTGAGTTCACCCATATGGGCAGCGGAGCAGGCAGCCAGGTTCACAGATGCTGATGAGCAGCACTTACTGTAGTTATTCATTGACTCAGCAAAAAAAAGTCTCAGAAGAATTTCATTTCAGAAAGAAAATCTTTAGCTATATTATAAAATGCTGCTATTTTTGACTCTCAAAGAGACAGAGCTTTCCCACAATCNTAGAATGCCTAAGGTTGGAAGGGACCTCTAGAGGTCATCTAGTCCAACCCCCCTGCACACGCAGGGCCACCTAGAGCACGTGGCACAGGGCTGCATCCAAGCGGGTCTTGAAGATCTCCAGAGAAGGAGACTCCACAACCTCTCTGGGCAGCCTGTTCCAGTGCTCTGTCACCCTCACTGTCAAAAAATTTTTCCTTAAGTTCCTGTGGAACTTTTGGTGTTTCAGTTTGTGGCCATTTCCTCTTGTTCTGCCACTGGCCACTACTGAAAAGAGGCCGGCCCCATCCTCCTCACTGCCTCCCTTGAGGTACTTATAGACACTTATATACTTATACTGAGGTACTTATAGACACTTATAGACACTAAATTGCACTTCTTTATTCGACATCTCCTGAGTTCACCCATATGGGCAGCGGAGCAGGCAGCCAGGTTCACAGATGCTGATGAGCAGCACTTACTGTAGTTATTCATTGACTCAGCAAAAAAAAGTCTCAGAAGAATTTCATTTCAGAAAGAAAATCTTTAGCTATATTATAAAATGCTGCTATTTTTGACTCTCAAAGAGACAGAGCTTTCCCACAATCCCGTGCAGCCCTTCTAGTCACCCACTTGCAACTCAGTAATAAACATTTTCTTTATTTATGAAGCCTGAGACGAAACCTGAGTAATTTTTCAGTGACTAAATTGCAAACATTGCAAACCATTCTGTGATCTGGTTTATTGCCTGGACTGTGCAACTTGTAAAACTCTGTAGGGGAGGCAGGACCTGAGATTCCTCATTAGCTGCTGAGCAGTTATTTTTAAATATTTTTTATTATTTATATTAGCAGTCAATATTTTTTTGCAGTTAAAAAAGCAGGGGCAGTTCCACAGTTGCTCTCAGTTCCCTATCCCTTTCTCAGTGACTTATGCCCCAGATGGAGCATGGACTATATCCTCTTGCCCATCCCTGGAGCCTCTCTTTCTTATTTGTCTCTTATTTTTCCCTTTGGTGGGACAGCACACATAATGGAGGTGATTCTTTGTTTGGCTGCTGCTTTGATCTGCACATTTTACCACACAACAGGTACCAAGCAAGAAATACCTCAGAGGAAACTGCATTTGCAGGTTGTACTCTCCCTCCCATCCCTAGTTAGTGCCTAGTTAATGCAGTTTAATGCTATAAAAGGAACCATGATGTCTGCGTAACTGGAAAAGTATCAGCATGTACAGTTCAGACTTCCCATAGTGATCTGCTTTTATTCTTCAGTTCTACTCTAGAGCAGAGCTGGAATAATCCTATTTTTTATTCTTAATATGTATTTGGAATATGTCAACCAGTTCTGTGGTGTCAGAAGCAGTTTGTTGCTGTAGAAAAGGCTACAAAGCATTCTCAGCATAAATTACCTTACAAAGATGGTGCATCTTATGCGTTAGAACTTCAGAATCTAATTTGATGGGTTACTAGGAGATTTCGTTATACTTAATTGCACACCATGAAATACTAAAAAGTTCCTGTGTGATCTGGGAACCTAAGAATCAATGACTTGGAAATGGTTAAATATTTTTGAAATTAAAACATTGTATAACCATCACCTGAATTCAGATTCAAAACATTTCTGGGAACTGTACCCACCTCATTATGGATCTTTTCCCCCATTATCTTTCTCCAAAATAACAGCAGTAATTTTGACAGTTTGTAAGTGGTTTCACAGTAGATTCATGCACTAAGGTGATCTTGACCCTGAAGAAAATCGGATGTGTGACCTAGTTGCTCGGGGCATGACCCTAAAGGAGACGTGACATTTGTTCTGTGGAATTTTGTTTTTATCTTTCAAGGCAGAGATTTACATTAAACATTTATTGGAGAGCAAATATGCAAGTCAGCGTTTGAAAAACAGGATGTTTGTGGGAAATTGGTCCAAAGAGTGTATGAGGTTAAAGCCTCTGTTTTTTGCAGAAGCAGTAAATTCTTCTCTAAGCTAGTGAGAAGTTTGGTGTTTGCAGGAGGATGAACAATGCCCCGCACATCTCTTGTGCTTTAAGGATGAGTTAAAAGATAATGCATCTTTACAATATCGCGAGATTCAGCTCATTACAGATCCTTACTACTCTGAAATGTGTTTATGGCTATGTCTGTCTTTGCACAGTGTCTCCTCGTTAGGCAGTCATGTGTTTGGGTAGCTTCGTGCAGACTGCAAATCCTAAGTGCTCTTGCCCCTGAGTAGATTCCTGGTATAGTTCTTCTGCATTGACTTCTTGGTGTCATATAGGTCTCCTTTAGAAACAGGGCAAGCTTTCCATTCATTTGATATCCTCAGACCATGGTTACTCCTTGTCTTTATTTTCTAGAGCCCAGGGAGCATCTCCCAAAGCATCCTGCTTGTCATACTCTGCATTCAGTTTAACACTTGTACTAGAAAAGCTTAGTGTAAATCTGTAAAGTCTGACTGACCACGTCATTTTTTCCAGGACTGTTTGGCCTGGATTCTCCCGTATTTTAGAGTCCCTTCTCTGGACTCACCACTTCCGTATCAGAAGATCTCTATTTCTGTTCTGAGTGGGAGTGCGTACACCTAGTGCTTTCATGCCTTCATATCCATCTGTTGTGCGAGTCTCTCAGTTGCTGTCAAAGCTCTCGGATGATGAGTGAGGTTTATCATCTAGTGACCTTTTGCTTAGCTCCCTGAACCGTGTTTTCAGGGATTCTCTTTATTTACGTGGTTTATGACATATGTTATGTGATTTATTTATATGTTAATGAAGAGTATGGCAGCATTACCTGGTTGCAGAAAATCACTGTCTTGCATAAGAAAAGCTGCTTGGTTTCTTTTGGTCTTTTGTGAATGACAAGAGAGAGAGACTCAAATACCGATTCTTTTTCTCCTTAACGATGTTGGTTGAAGAAAAACACAATCATGCTACATAAACTCAGACTTTGCGCAGTCTAAGTAGTAGTCTAAGCCATTCAAAATAGGTCACAAAAACTGTCACTAGGGTCGTTTGCAGCACATATTTATTTAAATGTTAATGAAGAGAAGTGCTCCTTTGTTTTTCACGTTCCCAATAGCGGCCAAACCTGCTACACTAATTTGTTCACTGCTTAAAAAAAGAAAGTGAGAGAATATTGTATTTTTATCTTCATAGACTTTCAACCCAGAGTTATTTTTGAACGTTCTCTACAAGAGAACTTATTGTGGCGCTTGGTTGAAAGATCTGCTAATGTAACAATTTGCATGAGTAGCAAATGTCTTACTGGGAGCTGAAGCATGAGAATTAAATTTTCTTTCATGTACATTACAGTGAGAATTGAAGAGAGTTCACCAAGGTCCAGTCTACCTGCAGCATACATTTGTCTCTGACTAACATGTACTGTGATTAACACTAGTGTAAGGTTGTTCTCTTTGGGGCAAGGCTTTTGCTAACATGAAGGTTATAGCACAAAATCACAATCTATATTGTGGTCAGAAAAAACACCCCTCAACTAGGCTGTAACTTTGCCAGTCCCAGGGGCAGTTCCAAAATAAAACCTCTATCCTTCAAATGGTTTTGTTTGGAGGAGCTATTCACTGTAGTGAGATTTGTTGTCAACTAAACTGCGTTTTTGCTGAAATGCAGTAAAGCTAGTGCATATATCGCTTCCCAAAGGTTACATTTCCTGTGCTTCGTTTATGCAAGTTTTGTGTAAAACTTTCTGTGGTCTCTGCAGGAAAGCTTTGAGTTTGCTGGAGCACTTCAGACCTGAGTTCAGGAGACTTGAGCTGTGGTGCTGGAGGAGCTGGGAGGGAGAGCTCTGCTGCACTGATGGTGCAGTCCG
Organism: Crypturellus undulatus; assembly: GCA_013389825.1. NCBI lineage: Eukaryota > Metazoa > Chordata > Aves > Tinamiformes > Tinamidae > Crypturellus > Crypturellus undulatus. The sequence goes on along the minus strand of VWPW01011980.1, from coordinate 131,041 downwards.
AGTGTGTCTGAGGCTCATGGTGCTCCAACAACTACCCCAGACGTCGGTCCTTTCACTGGCCACACAGTTAACTGGGGAAGAACCTGAGAAGTCTTAATGTACAAAACTAGAGAACATCACCTAAAACACAGGTGCACAAGTAGAGAAATGAAATGAAGTGAAGGTGCTGCTGGAGAAGTGCTCGCACTGGGCCAAAGCTCCCGTCAATGCCTGAGCACACAGGCCTGGCATGGTTAACTGTAGTGGAAGCCTCTTTTACTGTCAGTCATAGATTTACTGGCTTTAAGCATCCCTGCTGTTTGTTCTGAGGCAATGTGTTCTAATCAGTATGTCGTAGAAAAGTTTTGTGGGAACACAAAAATCAAATGTATTTTCCATAAATTTCATCTCTGTTCTGCAGCAAGAACTGCTGACTAAAGCTGCTTCATGTGCATAGAAGAGAACTAATAATACTCCTTCATTTCCTATCTTTGTACTAACTCCAGAGTGACCATGATGTTACTCATTATCAGGGCTGAATGAAGCTTTGACTTCGGGGCTCACTTCCTCATCCCATTATTTAAAACATCCTACCCCAGGTGGATGCTGCCAAACGGAAGGACGATGTTGAGTGCACATTGTCTTTCCTTTTGCCCCAATATGTAGGATTGTGATAATGAGTAGTGAGTGGAAAAGTACAAGATAGTTTTGACCTGGGCTTTCATTACAACTGCAGGATGATTGTTAGTATCCATAGTATTCATAGTACTCTTATTATTTAGTATTCATAGTATTCTTAGGATTTTCTGTGGCCAGTTTAAAAGAAAAGAAATGGTTTTCAACTTCAGCTTTCAATAGGTTGGGATTGAAAATCAGAATTACAATTGGAATTGAAAATCAGAATATTGATGCAACTCCCCTACCCCTGACATTGGCAAACCCTTTAGATGGTATTTGAGGAAAAGATGGTGTCCTAGTTGTGAACTGGCCCTTTTATTTCTTCTGTGGATGCATTCGGCTGTAACAAAACAGTTTGTTTCGTGATTTGGCTGTGGGAAGCTAATTAAGGTGTAATGCTGCTTAGCAGTCTTCTTTTGCATTCAAGCAGACTCGTCCATCTGCTAAAAGGAGGTTAAAATATCTCCTAGGCAGCCTAACTGAACCGCAGGTTGGAGCTTTGTGTCTACCTACAGGAGAGTTGCATCTGTCTGCTGTGAGGTCCTTCTCTGACGTTTGAGAGAACTTGTATGGAGCTTGGAAGCGCTGACTTTGTAACATGATGTCAGGAAGTGTCTATTTTCTCTTCCCCTGGGATCGGGCTGGATGGAAACATTCACTTGCTATGCGGGATAGCAGGGCAGATATTCCTCAGCTCTACCATGTGCCTGTTATCTTCTCTGGACTGATAAGGGTTTTGGTCCATGTTTGTATGTAAGTGCTCTGGATTATGCCATTCATATTGCATTTAAAAGAATTACTACTTTTAAAGTGGTAAAACTAGTAGTAAAAGTACTACTACTTTTAATTATTTTCCTCAGCTATATGTTCTTGAAGGAGTAGATGCACTTCCTTCCAAAAATGCCTGCTACTTTATTCTCTGTCTCTCTCTATCATCTGCTTTCCATCCTGTCTCTTTATCTCCTTCTCCTTCCCATGCTCTAGGCTTCATAGGACTTTTGAGGACTTGTGGAAGTATCAGGGCAGACCACAGGCTCCACAGTCTTTTACTTAGAGTACCCAAGAGCTCTTAGGTTTTTGCATAGGAGTCAGGCAGAGGGAGGTCCAAAGCGCTTTGTCCCTGTCTGAGAAAAACATGTAAACTAATTTCTGTGATAGAATGATCGAACTTGTGGTTTTTTGTTGTTTTGGTTTTGGTGGGTTTTGGGGTTTTTTTTGTTTTTGCTATTCTGATCTGTCTCAATTATTTCTAAAGTATGCACTGTGAAGAATTTCTAGCAGAAATTCTGCTAGACAGAATTAAACTGTTCTTGCATAACACACAGCAGACCACAGTGCTTCATTTAGCTTGAAGAAAAATATCTAAAAATGGAATTGGAGAGTAGGAAAAAAGAGTTCTATTAAAATGGCTAAATAGAAGTGCTAATTAGGTGATCTTTTCTAGCTTTAAGTAGCCTGAGAAGTGAGTGGGTGGCTGAGTGTCTTACAAGACTGATCTGCATTTTAGGAGACCTGGATTCCAGTTTTAGCTATTAGTCTGATTGCTGAGTGACCTTGGCGAAGTTGCCATGTTTCAAGTTTTCCCAGGTGCAGAACAGATTTAATGATTCTGAGCTCTTGGAGGTCAGTGGTTGAAAAGTTAAATATTATAGCTGTAAAATGCTAAGTATTATTAATGTATTGTTATTATAGAAGTTTTTCTGCAGTTAGCTTACTTAAAACCTCTGTTCATGTGTTGTAGTATCACAGGAAAATAAGTATTTGAATTCTTATGGAAGATGAATGAGCTACAATGTTATTTTCAATATATATAGACACACTGTATATAAAGAATATACATATATAATATCCATGTATATATTGAATATATATAATCAACATATATATATAATATATAAACCTTTGCCTGTGTTTGTCCCCATCACAAGAAGAGCTATAAAATATTTTTCTTGGCATTAATCAATATTATGTAAAGAGTGTGCAAAAAATTATGATTACTTAGTTAAGAGGAGGGGAATAAGAAGGGATGCAATACTTTTTCTCTGCATAATACACAGTATAAATATTATACTTTGGATTTGCCTAGTTAGGCAAAAACTGAGGGACTTTCAATGAAACTAAAAGGTGACAAGTTAAAATGTAATAAAAATACAAAGGGGGCCCTTATGTGGCAAATGAGGTTTTACACTATGTGAAATAATAAATACTAAGTATTATGCAGAGGTTAGAGACGAATTTCCCTTTCATGAATTCTCGCGGGGTATGTGACAGCCCTGGATGTGACTGGTGACAGTCAAGAAAGATGCGAGCTTAGGAACAGTTGAACAAGATATGGTGACACCTAATTAGAGCGCTCGAATTTACAAGTATTTACAGATGAGAAAAGAATTGCAAGCCAAGGAGCAAAGAAGAGGAAAAAGAAAAAAGTAAGATGTCAAAGACTAGTGTGTTGCCCTGACTGGCTGGTTGACTCCATAATGCTTGTACCTTCGTTTGTTTTGGAGTTTAATGACCCAGTTAACACATTCCTTATTAACTCAGGGATTCTGCCTAAAGCGAGTCCATTAGAGCTCATCTGTTGCAGAAATAGTATCGCTATCCTTATTTTAAATCTGCATTATTCATTTAACCTGACTAGACTCCTCCGATGTATTTAGACCTGGAGAGGGAAGCGAATCTTCCCTTTCATACTAGTTTACCAATAGTTGGAAGCTTTCACTTGTTTTCAAGTTGAGAGAGTTGCTTCTGGATCAATTCAGCCCTTCCTGAGCAGGATGGTCATTCCTGTGTGTTGAGGTGGTGTTCTCCTGGTTGACAGAAAGGATGAGGTTTGCCTTCCTGACATCCCTTCTCCTGCAGAAACTTTGTAAGAACAGCAGGGCAACATTTAGCACTGATGCTTACGCGACTCTCACCTTGACTGTGGAATCTGCTACACCCCTCAGGGTGTCCCTCCTCTTTTACTCTCCCCCAGCTCTGTGTTTCTGCAGGCAGAAGGTCCCAGGCCTTACATTCTCCTGAGAGGGACCGCGTGTTGGCTTAGGCCTGTGTTAGCATTAGCCAAAATGCAGGATACTGTGCTTCAGAGCAGGAGCTCCGCGACCGGCCTGACCAAATGATGGAGAGGGATTTACCATCCAGGGATTCCAACCCCACCGACACCCTCCTGAGCTTGCTCGGAAATGTTGGACTGCTGGAATATGCAGTGCCCTTCCCCAGCTCCCCTGAGTACCAGCCTTCCCTCTTCCTCCTCCTCCTCAGCCTTTTCTCCTCCTCCTCCTCCTCCTCAGGACCACGTTATGGGTGCTTACCTGCAGGGCCTGGATTTGTGAGTCATGCTTTTCCCCTCTGGGTTGGGTTTCTGAAGTTGTCTTAGCATATTGGTGGTTGGGAAATGTTTTTCAAAATATGTTAATCTGAAAAAGCTGATAATTTTTTTTTGATAACATCATTTAGTTGGTGTCTGTGAAAGTCCCTCTGGAAAAAAAAAGATTGCAAGGTTTTAGCAATTAATTTAAAATTAATTAGTTTTTAAAAATTAAATATTTTTTTGAGTAGAAAAAAGTGTTTTTTTTGTAATTAATTTTTCTTAACATTGCATTGTAATTACTGTTAAGATAGTTTCTTAAAAAATATATATATATATTTCAGCTTTAAGAAGAGCTAATACTTATTGAAGCTTCTTATCTAGACCAAACGTTCCCTTTCAAGTTGAGTCGGAGTATCTTAGTGTTTTCGTTGACATTTAATAGCAACTATGTTTAAGCAGTTTTAAGATGAAAAAAAAAAGCATATTTGGTTATTATGCCTTATCACTTCTCTATCATCACTATCACTATCACATGTCATAAAATACATATAATAATGAAAATATCATGTTGCAGTCAGCACTTTTAAGTTAGCTTTTAGACAGAACAGAGCCAACTTCCAGTTATACCAAGCTTTTTAAATGCTAGATATGAAAGATTACTAATTGACTTGATGTATTTTTTTTCTTTTGTGTGCATTTGCTGCCTTTCAGGTTTTCTTGTGCTTTATTTGTGCAACCACCAAGCTCCGGCAAGAACCTGAAATCAGTACTTGCCCCAGCTGACAGTGCCGTCACTAATGCCACGAGTACGGGCAGGGGCAGCCTGTGCCACAGGTGCTCTGTGGGGCCGTGATGCACACGGTCGGCTCTTGTCTTCCGTGCCTGGCCTCGGAAATGCCCTCTTAGTAACGGTTTGGTGTCAAGGGAAAACACGTGCAGGCCAGGAAGTGTCTCCCCACTGCTGCCGATGTATCCTGCTTAAGACCACGGGTCTTTAGCTCCTCTGCACTTCTCACAAGGAGAGAAAACTATGTCCATGGTTAGCTTTATGCAAAGGTTTTTTTTCCACAGACCACAAGTAATTCATACTTTTTGTCCTAAATCCTATTATTTTTATCACCTTCTATAGGATCAGAAGCTTTTTATAGCCCCTTAGTGTATTTTCCTCCAAAAGATTTATCCTGTTAACTGTGAACAGCTGCCCAATTATGTGTGGATATCCTTAGAAAGCATTATAAATGCTGTGGTTAGTATAGGTGTTTTTTTCTCTGGGTGATAATATTGGAAATCCTCCAAATTTGTAGCCACTAGCTGTGAACAGCAATAATAAATGTGTGTCTATCCTCTAGCTAATGTGCTCAGCAATCAAGGGTAGTATCCTCTTAAAAGGCTCTTGTGTTACCACAGAAGTTAAAGCGGGAATTCATTTTGTCATTTTTAAAATGCTTAACCAAGCCAATAAATAGATCCCTCAAGGCTCTTATTCTTCGGACCCATCTCTCACTTGACGTAAATGGTGAAGCACTTAATGCTTAGTATCTTCAATAAGAATCTGCGAGGTTGTGCATTTACATATTTTGGAGGAAAGGCACTAACTCACCCTGCTTCTGTGACCTGGAAATAAAAGAAAGAATAGTGGAGGAAGCAAACGCCTCTTCTTTCTGCCAGAGGCAAGGAGTGTTCTCTACATCTGTAGACAAAATGGAAAAAATGGCTTTCTTGCCCAGGTTTGTAGTAGCGTATCTCTTCTGCTCCCAGCCTTTCTTGAAGCCTTTCTCTAGATGTGGCTCCTGGGGCCTGGCTGGATAGATTGTTGTGCTGCTTATTATACCCTCCACCCCCTCAGCTTTTGAAACGTGACTCTACATGTGTGCATCAGGAAAGAGGCTGGTAACCAGCCAGCGTTCCCTGCACTGGAAGAACACCTGATTCCCTTTCCTACCTTTCGTCTCATCTGCACCTTGTGCAGCTAGAGCCATCCAGGGGAATGTCTTTTTCATTTCAGCTAGGGAGTTAATACAATGCCTTCGTATTTATTTGTATCTCAAATAAAATCACTTCAATTTACACTGGAAACCATTTGTAACCTGAAGTTGTTTTTGAGTTAAAATCACTAGTTTCTGGTTGTTCCACCATTTCTTTGCAGAAGCAGTTTCAGAAGTAAAGACGGGATTTTGACGGTGCTTAAAAAATTATAGCATGGATTTACAGCATACTTGGGAATTTCTTTGGTGAAATATTTTCCTCAGAAAGTTGCTATAAGATTCTCTACAGGTATGTACTTGTTTTTATTAGAAAGTGATGAGGTCCAACAGAAGTTTTGATGAGGAGACTTTGAGAGATCCCAGTTCAGTTGCCCAAAATACAGGAGCTGAAGTTCAAACCTTTCCTCAGGTGATTTTTCTTCCTCAGCTGAATTCTTTCTCTTTGGGGAAGTAATTTTTGTAAGGTAGTGAGATGGCCTTTGCTGCTTTATCTGTAATAGTGTCTGCCCTGGTCATTTTGATTTGAACTTCAATGTGTTATAAAACTTCCTGATGTAAGCTGGTGAGTGATATCCCTTGGCAATACATGGAAGTTAGATGTCAATACTGATTCTCTGACCTCATCTCTGCCCATTGATACGAAGACTGAGAGGTGCTGCTCCAGGTCTCAGTTTGAGAGGGGCTTCCTTTTGCCTTCTTCAAACTCCTACAGCATAATCACTGGTGACTGAGAAAGTTCATTCTATTGAGGAATATCCGTCAGATATATGAGGAATATCCATCAGATATTCCTCAATAGATGGTTTCATCATCCATCATCCATCAGATTTTGAAGAGGTATGGGAGGTTAATTCGGTATATAACACAGCACAGTTCACTTTGTCTTCAATTCGCTGATGGAGTCAGGCTCTGTGCTCCTGGTTTTCACAGGTAGGTCATTCAGTGATACTTGGACTGGAGCATTGAAATGTGAATAAATGCTTGTGTAATAGAAGAAATCACTGTAAAGGATGGTAGAAATGATGTTGGTGTTGTCAGTAGTCACAGCCGTGACTGCTCTCACTGATTTGCTGTGCTTCCTAACCTGGGGGACTCCTTAGATTCTCATATCTCAGCTAGTTGCAGTTGTCAAAAGCACTTCGGATCTCTGGTAAGATAAGCGAATTAATACCTGTTAGAGGTAAGGAAGGATTTTATGACTTGTTTCCCCAAGCCTGCAAACTCACAGGTACCCAAGCCTGTTTCAATGATAGCAGTGCATACATCTGACAAGAGCTGCTTTTGGAAATTGTCTTGAAAAAAAGAAAAGAAATTGTAGGGTGTTGTAATGCAAGGAGGTGCTCACTGTGAACTACATTTTGTGTGCCATTCTCCTGTGTTTTGGAAATCCAAAGGCATTCATTTCTGGCAGGAAATAATTTTGTTAAATGTTTAGTAGTGTCCTAAGTAGAAGATTCTGGCAAGAGAAATGCCTTTCCTTAAGAGTCTTTTAAAAATACAATAGGAGGAGAATTGGCCAAAAAATTACATGTTTTATCCTTCCTTATATGTTTGTGAGGGCACAGCACAAGGCCAGCTGCTCCCTAGGGGACATAAGAGCTGTGGGGGCTCCCTGGGTTGATAGGACAGGGGCTTCATGAGCCAGGGCCCATCATAGGGCCCCCAAGCAAGGGATTGGGGGAGGTTGGAGGTGGCAGCTGGGGTCAGTCCAGAGCCTGCGTAAGTCAGTGATGATGAAGCAGGTTCAAGGTGAAACAAAGGGCTGCACAGTGGGTTATGCAGGGAGGGCAGGGGTGTCACTGCTGCAACCTGAGCCTTCTTGAAGGTCAAAAGTAAAACTTTGTTAGCGGGTTTTGGTCTTGGCCCCTAGGATGGGATACAGCTGCGTTTTCATTTAAGCCTGCTCTTTAGGATGGTCTCTGACAAGATTGTAGACTAATTCTGGTTGGAGGGGACCTCTGGCGATCTCTAGGGCAACTTCTTTCTCAAAGCAGTTCCAGGTAGGTTGCTCAGGGCAAAGAGTTTGAATATCTCCAAGGATGGAGATCCCCCAGTCTCTCAGGGCCTTGTCACAGTGTTTGACCATCCTCGTAGTGGAAAAAAAATGTTTCCCCGTATCTAATCAGAATTTCCTGTGTTTTAGCTTCTGGGTACTGGGTACTTCCCCGTGACTCTGTAAAAAAAAAAAAGAGATTGCGGGAAAAAAAAAAAAAAAAGATAAATCTGAAACTGCACTTTCTTGAACTCACTGTGTTTTGACAGTAGAAATAATAGATGCCAAATAAACTTCTCAAGTGATGAGCCTGGGTTAGTTACAGTAATAACTTCTAAAATAAACTGGAAGTGCAGTAAGGAAGGGGTTGCAGGATAGATGACCCCTTTCATCTGAGATAGCCAGCAGTCCGGCCCTGCAAGTTCTTCTGAGAGTTTGCTGCAGATCTGCGGACTTTCACGGAGACACTGGCCTTGGTTACATGAGTGTGTATGTAAATTCTGGGAGGCTTGGGCTGAGCTTGGCAGTGTCTGTCCCTGAGCTGTACTTGTGCAGATGCATCAGTTACTGTTGTTCAGGAATCATGTGGTGGGTTTACTACCCCAAAATTCAGGGCTTAGCTGCCACTTTGCCTTCAGATCATCGCTGGCTGAAGGCAGCTGGGTCCACCTATGTGTGCCTTTGTTCCTCACTAGTGAAACAGAATAAATGATGATAATTCTTTTATATGCTTAGTACGGAGCTTGTCATGGCAGGATTAATTCTAAATTCTGTCTGAATCTTGGGTACAGCCGATAGGTGCTAGTAGAATACAAATATGAGTTATCACCAGTTCCAAAATCTCTCTCTGTGTATAAGTGAGTACCTTCTAGTAAGCAGAGTTTATCCTTCGCTAAGACTAAGTCCAAGCTGCATAGTCTTTGTTAATTTTGTCACAAAAATACTGTTTTTTTTCAGTTAAAATTTAGAGATCCATATTTTAAAAGACACATAAATACAACGTAAATCCCCACACACTTTTTGTATTGCAAAGAAAGCTGCTGTCCCAACATTGCTTAAGCTGAAAAGTGTCTCAGAATTACTTTTCTTTTTTAATTGAAAGTGAATTTATGCAATTTGGACAAGTAACACCATGGCTTCTGAGCTGTGTTGAATCTCAGGAGCCTTCTGATATTTGCACACTTTTCGTTTAGATAAAGTCATCATCATGGTCTCCAAAATTATTTGGACACTTTATTCTACTGGATGATTGCTGATGCTGATTCCGTGCATTTCAAATGTGTACTTTGAATGGGTTATGAAGGGCAGAAGAATTTGAAATCAAAACACAGCTTTCATATTTGCAAAGTAGAAAATGAATATGATGTTTCTGGTACAAAGAAAAATATTTCCTTCATGTCTTTCTATGTCATATAACAAGTAGGAAAGACCAATAGATAATTAAATTTATTTGCAGTCCATGCAGTAAATGATTTTTTGTTACTCTGTAGGTGGCATGAAATCCGATGTGGAGCTGGATTCTCTTTCCTACTCATGACTTGCTCACGTTTGGGTGTTGAGGAATTCACCCTGCCTTTCACTTTTTTTGTTCCATATCAAGAGACAGCACTATCGCCACCTTAATAAAAGGATGTTGATGTGGGCTTTGTATAAATAGTGTTTTACTTGAGGTCGTATGGACCTCATGTAAAGGTCCATACATATGATTTAAAAAAGAAAGAAAAAAAAAACCACACATACAAAATAAACGATTATGAGAAGCTCCATATAAAAAAAAAAAATGGTTTTGCAAGGCACCAGGCTCTGATAACTTTACTTCATAAAGAATCACAGGTATGCCATCTACTCAGGTAAGACATTGTAAAGCCTTTCTCCTCCTGTGTCCTCTGTAACGATCGGCAGAATCTGATCTTTCAGAAGCAGGATATACCACCAATCTACTTTTGTGTTAGCCATACTCTTTTTTCCAGGTGTGCTATGCAGACTGACAGAATATGAATTTGGAGAAGGATGTTTCAAGGCAGAAAAGCTTATGTTGCTTGTTTCACTCGTGAATGGAATAACCCTATATGTTGGACCAGAGTTGGAAAGGCATAAAGAAAGCTTAGATTTGCTTTTCTTGTGTACTCTAATATCAGACAATAGTTTAGCATAGATTTGGTGCATCTGTCATCAGACCCAAACAAAAAATATACTTTTAATAGCTAAACATTACTGCTGTTTTTGCAAGAAAGTGTTTTTCTATGGTAGTGGCAGTGCAATTGAACCTCGGATATCCCTGTGGGAAAAGCAACCTTTCCTGTCCAGACGACTGGCAAGTGAAGGCAGCAGTGAGCTCTCTGATGAATTCTCTTAGTTGATACCATAGCAGATGGGAAGTGGAGTCATGAGCAGAAAAAAAATCAACAAAAATAAAGCCTTGCGTTTGCTGATGGGAAACACCTCCTCCATAATAACTGTCTTCAGATACTAGATTTCATGGTCTTAATAATATTTTTATTAGTGAGACAAAATCTAAAACTGGTGCTCTTCCCAGTTACCACACAGATGATGTTTATCATACAACCCTAGTTAACAGTCTAGTTAAGATTTGTGAGTGAAGTTAGTGGATTTGGTTAAAACTGGACAGCTGATACATCGACTATTAATATTCTCTTCTAATGAGATTTTTCGAGTTATGATTTTTTAAATCATGACAGATTCTGTTCATACAAATGGCTATGGGCACGCTAACACAAACAGCAACATCTCTTGTCCTTTCTCTGGGGATCAGCTGGAGAAGTTTACAGCCACGATGCATCTGGGAGCTGGGGGCAGGCATAAGAAGAGCTCTTTTTAAATGAGTCAGGACTCTAAATCATTTCCATTTAGCATGGTTTGCAGAAATACAGCAAACCAGCATATATCCAAAACGTTCTGTCCTGCACATTACTGCTTCCACAGTTACAACCTATGGAAAATAAAAGTCATGTTGCAAAACAGATCAAGCTATTCATTTGAAAGATCTAGGACATTGCTTAAAGGTTGTCTGGGTGGTGTTAGGAAATTGTTATTTAAACAATGTGGACAGAATTGCCCTTATCCCTGGCTTTTTCCTGTAAGGAATAAATAATTCTCAGGTGGGGCAGAAAATCTGCTTCTTTCATGAATGGTCCCAAGTGGTACTTGGCTAGTGAGGATTTCCTCCGCAGGGAGAAGTTCCTGATAAACCAAACAGGAAGGTGCAACTGTTGTGCCATGTTTTTGGGAATGTTTCCTCTAGCATAAAATGCCTTTTTGTGCAGTGGCAAAAATTCGAGCAAAATTAAAGTGCTAAGTGGCTTGACTGCTCTCCCCTGTGATGCGACTTTTGTTAATCCCCTCAGAGCAGCAAGATACTGGCTGCTTATCTAAAAGGGGGTGTGTGTGTATGGTAGAGTGGAGGAAGGGAAGAAGTTAAGCACAAAATCCTCCCTTTTCCTCATTTGAAATGACTGTCTTTCACTAATGCACCACCTTCCCCGGAGGGTTCTTGTTTTCGGTAGTACTGAAAACCAGAGCCCTAAGAACTTTAGAGCCCGAAAATTGAAGCTCGCTGGCAGGGTACAGTTTCAAATGGAAAAATGTTCCCCTTCTGATGCAAATCTCATATGTTTTTTCTGCTTTTAATTCTTGCTGGATAATTGTCCCCAGAGGCTTCTGTAGAATCATTTCAGATCTGACCATTGCCCCAAGTGTAAACACAGCAGTTGTGCTTTTCAGAGTCTGCAGAAAATGAAATTTTTTCAACATTATCCCTGCTGTTGGGATTTACTAAGAGTGATGCTTTATGACTAATAATTAAAAAAGGGGGAGCATCATGGGACACTGGTGGTTCTAAGCTAAGTTAATTCAAGTCGACATCAAAATCAGAATAAGCTTTTTTTGCCTATGAAAGGGAGCTATATCATGTCACTTTTACTTTTTTTCCTTAAACAAATTGCTAATTTAGTCTGTGTGGTTTTAGAAAAGAAAAATAAATTTTCAGAACTGTAATATGCTTCCTTGAGGGAGTATTACTGAGCTTTCTACTTTTACATTATGACAGTGTTTTTTCCTGTTCTCCTAAGTTGGATTAAAGTTGAGTTACAGAATACCTCTAGCCTTTTAACTAGCTTAGACAAAGCCTCTGCAAAAAAAATGTTTCAGTTTCTGTATTTCGCTTGATGCCAAGAGTTTAGTTGTGTCTAAATGAGTTTTCAATGTATTAGCAAGCTGTTTTTTCTTCATTACAAGATGAACACAAATTGCAACTTGCAATTTTAAAAAATCTATAGTGCTGCTCTCAGAGAAATGGAAAAACACTAAGAAACTAAATCTGCCTTTCTCATCCACATATCTAACGTGATCATGTGGTGCTGTTTTAGTATATGTAAATAAATATTCATTAGCATCATCTGTGAAATGTTACTTGATGTTATTATGCTAGTACTGTTTGTGCTTCCATAATTGAAGTTCAAATGAATTTAACATTTGAAGTTGAGCTTCAAGTACTTTGTTACTCAAGAGGGATACTTCATATTACTTCTAGGATTACCAAATATATTTAGGGATTTGAAGTAAATATTCTGAAACTTTATAAGTATCTTGATTAATTTAAATTTAATGTGGTTTCAGAATCATTTCTGTCCATCATGTAGAGCAATGACAGAACAATGCAGACTGCTCGAACTGCTGATTTGCTAAATAAGTGTAACCTTTTGCAGTTGTTAAATTGCAAATAGGTCATTGTTTTTTTTGCGCTTCTCTGTAATTGACAGCTTCTTTCTGAGCAGAGGAGCTAAAACATAATTTTCACTGTCACAAACTCTTAAAATCTCCTCTGTCTCCCAAAATGACTTCCAAGGGCTCTTACATTCAGTTGGCATTGCGCACTGATCTCTCAAAAGGCCTCAGTCTAGGCCTGTTGTGGAGAAGACAGTGACCTTTCCTGTAGACTGTCCCTCGCGTCCGTCAGGATAGGCACGTCCATGTAGTGTTCCCAAACAAAGCATGAATTTTGCTGTCATAATAGTGTGGGAATGAAAAATAAAAAATATATTTTTTTAATTTTATCAATCCAACCTGAAATTGCAAACCTTGAATGTTTACCCTGTTGGTGGTGTGTCTGAGTAACTCTGCTTTGCACTAACATACCTTAAGGGAGCTGTATCTCTTGGTCGGTCTTAGGGAGACCTTTCTGTTTATGGGATTTGACATAGTTGGCCCCNCTCTTGGTCGGTCTTAGGGAGACCTTTCCGTTTATGGGATTTGACATAGCTGGCCCTTTTTTTTTTTTTTTTTTTTTAAACATGACTTTGCTGATACATATTCTCAACTACAACACTATAATAGCCTAAAATAGGCCTAAAAATTAAAACTAGAAGTTGAAATTACATCCAGAAACAATTTGGCAACTTACTGCCCAACAGAATACTTGAAATCCCAGCCCATAAATAGAAGTTCGGGTATTAAGAAAACTAAATGCAAATGTGCAGGCAAGTAACTGTATGCAGAGAATAACTTACGTTTTCCAGAGCTAGTACTTTCTTTCATGTACTTTAGATACCTACTATTTAAAACTTGACCTATTTTCCTAGAGACTTTCCATTCATCTTTGCTGTCAGACATTTCCATGGTAAGATTTCACTTTTCTCTTTATCCTTTCTTTACCTTGAAATGTAATATTTGGTTATTATTGAAAAAGAAAAGATACAATTCAGATTGACCTTGGTGGTCTTGGATACTTTTATTGGAATTATGTTCTATCAGCTAATACAGTAGTTTTATTCATTGCATGAATAGTGATATAGTTATCTTTTCATTTTTCTTTTTGAAATATTTATACTATTTAGAAACTTGAAAGCTACAAAAAAAGAAAATCATTGGGATTGTTTAAAGATGAACTAATGCTTATCTCCCTGGCACATAACGATATTTAAAGATCATTTAAGCTGTCGAAGACAGCACAGGAAAATTATGAAATGCAATACCTAAGGCTGCCTATGAAGAGGTAACCCATTGTAAAGTTTCTGAATTTATGATTTTTTATGAGCTTATCCACCACATATCTGCCCTGGTATGCTCCCACTGTGGGAATAAAGAACGAACAACAACAATAAACTGCTAGTCAATTACTAGTGAATACAACACTTACTTTGTTCATTACAGGAACTGGAAAGAATGTGGTCAATAAGCCCGAAGTGCCCTGGAGAGCCAGTTTATACTCCTGAAGATGATTCACAGCTTTGGTAGTCTGCATATGAAGGATAAAAAAACAATCTTCCTCATGTGCCGCTAGACTAAGACACCTACGGGTGTCTCTAGCAAGGTCCGCGTGTTTCTGCGCACCCTGCATGGCTTCAGCACCTGAGGCAAGAGGCCTGCTGAGCTGTTGTCCTTTGGGAAGCAGTGTGAGAAGAAAGCGGGACACTTTGTCGCTTTGTTTTCCGGAGGTCTGTCGACAGCAGATGACTCAGGCTGTGCTGCTGGCGCTGCAGGAGCGCAGGCTGAAGGGAGCTCCCGGTTCCTCCTGCACTCTGCATTTGTGTGCGTGTGTTTCACAGCGTGTTAGCAAAGTATCTGATTTTCCACCAGTGCGGCGTGTTCTCAGTGTGTGTGTGCAGGACTTTGGGTGGAACTGGGGAAAACTGAGTCGAGACGCTTAGTCTCCTCTGAACTGTAGTATGGTTTCCCGAAACCAGGTACTTTTGCCAGATTTTGTGCACTTTCATGGGCGCATCCAGTCTTTTCTGTTTCAGTGTTGGCCTCCGCTGCAGACTAAGCTCACCAGTGTCATTTCTCGTGTACGGGAAGAGCACATTCATGAGCTTCATTCTTAGAAACTGCAAAGCCACCTCGATTTGTTTTTTCAAAGTGTTCCAGCTAAGGTATATTTCCAGAACAGCACATTTATTTCAGAGGAGTTCAAGTTTATCGAAGTAATGAACCGCAGGTAGATGCGTGTCAGCTAAACTTAGCAGTAAGTTACAAGCCAGTTTGCTATATGCTTCAGACCTCAGCTGCACATTCCCCAACAGCCACATAGGTAACTTATTTGGAGCACACTTTCTATAACTGATTAGTTTCATTTATTTCTGTTTGATATCATAGCTTGTTTTGCTGATCATTTTGCCCCTTTTGTGCTTAGAAGATAATTGCATTACAGCGTATATTGATCTTTCTCTGCATTTCAGTAGAAATCCGCAAGGGAAACTTCCCTGCACAAGAGAGGTGCCTGTGAAGATGCCACACTGCCTTGCAGCCATATGACGCTGTCATAATTCTGTCAGTTTTGCAATGTGGTTTCATTTCAAAGCTTCAAGAAAGCAGCAGGTGCTGGAAGACAGCAGGGAGCAAGACTGTTGCTCCAGTTCTGAGCACTTTTGTTCCTTGTTTTCATTAACAGCAGTAGGGAGCATGGGTTTCTTCATCTCGCTGAATTCCAGAGGATACTGGATGTGTTCTAAAAAAACAACCGTGTTTCATGTCTGTAAAGGGGTACGTCACTATAATTTTTTAAATACCAGTGGGAAGGTTTTCTTTCCAATTTGGAAGCAAGTTTATTATACAGGTACAAAACAAAATCTTGTGTCTACAGCAGTGCTCTGTGAGGCGGGAAGTTCTGACTTCACAGTTTGCCACAGACTCCCCAGAGCGAGATCTGGAGCCTCCATTTCACAGAGCCCTCCATGCGTTCCACATTAAGAATATTCCCAAAGACTTCAGAAGTTCAGCGCATGCGAGTTCTTTCTTTCAGGTTTTCCCCATGCTAAGAAACCACAGGCTTCTCTGTGCAGGGGATATCGACTCTTCTTTGCCTTCTTGTTGCTGGGCTCAGCAGGGCTCTTCTGCTGCCTGCGACCCACAGGCACACTGCGGGCAGGGGCTCCTGGGGGTGCAGTAGAAACTGTAGTGCTGCTTTCCTTCAGCTTTGCAGGGAGAAGTTTCATAACCTTCGCTAAGGGCATTGATCAAAACACACAATAATACAAGATGGATACTGTCCTAATGTGAGTTACATCAACATTATTGTTATTGATTCATCTTTGTAGAATTTAATGAATTAAAATAATAACATATATATACGTGTGTGTGTGTGTGAATATATATCCCGAAAGTTCTTTCCTCATTTACATGAGTTAACGTTGAAACTTCATGTCAGTGTTCATTCATGTAGCATTTCCAACATAGTTGTGTTATTATTACTCTTTTCAGGCCCAAGTGAGTGATTTAGTGATTTTGATGAAATTAACGTACAACTAAAGAGACTTTTACAAATGATCGAACATTGTCTCCAAACTGTGTTTCTTCAATTTGGAGACATGTTTGTTCATTTTGAAAATAGCAAAAAGAGTAGGTTCTGCTGTAGGTTCTTCAAATACTCAGATTTGAACCATACTGAACTAAAATCCATGTGCAACTTGAAGTAAGTGTAGGATTTTAGGTCATGCAGACAGGAAGCCAGAACTTTGGTTTTCCTACTTTACTAAACTTAATTCCTTTACAAATCCTTATTTTTAAGCTTTAGCATTTCACCAAGTTTGTTGCAGCTATTGAGTTCCCACAGATTTACACTACATAAATTCCTGAGCTTGTTTCTCCAACTCTAGTTGGACGATGTTGTGTTCTGATATGTCAGTGTGCTGTGGGGAGTACAACAGGAGGTTAGTGTTGCCATAGCCACAGTTTTTGGTATCTGACTGTTGAATTTTAATAAGACTTGTTCATTTACCAACACTGTCATTGTAAAAATGAAGTCAATATTTTACCTTGTTTCAGATGCATTCTATTTTTAAATATAGTAAGATCCTTGGAATGGGGGGGAAGCAAACACTTTTTAATTGGGGGATCCTTCTGCTTCTGACAAGTACAGTGGTTGGGTATGAATCTTGCCGTTTGCTTGTAGATGCTTGTCTGAAATAGAAAATGCCCAAATAAGAAATGAAAACTCGTAACTATTTGGTTGCCACAGTAACAGAAGGTCCCATACCCTTCTCCAGTCTTGCCATCCTAACCTTAAATCCTCAAAATAACTCTTTCTGAGCCATATTTCACAAGGAAAGGATTTTAAAATATTTTCATAAGTAATTTTTTAAAAGTTATTAGAACTGATTTCTGTAAGACCTTTTAATCCTCTTGCTAATTTAAATAAGAGGATGCAAAGGTATGAAATTGCAACTAGTGATATTTACTATATTGTTTTCTAATAGCACACATGAACTGATGGGCTTTACGCAAATGTATAGGAAGACACACCGCTTCCTCCAAATACAGAGAAGGATATGCACACAATTCTGAAAGGTTTTGCCTGCAGATAATTCCATTTAAGAAATGCTCGTCAATCTTAGGAATCCAGGCAGAATTTGAAATGCAGAAATATGGAACTGTTTTACCTTCAAAAAGATTGTATGTTTGGCATGTTCTGTGTATCCTAGAAGTAGATACACAGAAGTCCATGTCAAAGACCTACAGAATGCTAGATAAAGTCATACCAGAAATAATAACATTTCTAGTACTTGAAAAAATAAACTCCTTATGTTTTTTTCAAAAGTAGAGCATGTACTAAAGATCACTGCTTAATAGTGTGTTGAAATCTGTTTCCTTATGGCTTCAGATGTTACAGGATTTTTAACAATAATAAATAATAAAATATTTAAAGTATTTTCCTTCTGTTACTTTTAAGCATGATATTCTGACATACTTCTGTTTCTGAAAATGATGCTGTATGTTTCCTGAATTAATAGGTAGAATATTGATGCACCTTGGATGTCTTGCCATTCTGTTGACATGTATGTAATTGAATTCTTTCTCCTGTTCTGCTAGGCTGGTGCGTGTGTGGCAGTTCCTCCTGCTGAGGACTACAAATATTATGTTATATGCCTATGAGAGATTTTTTTCCTGCTTCAGTCTCACCCTGATGGAAGTCTCCTTGTTTTGCATTTGTGATGCCTAGAGTGATGCCAACATATAAGGGTTTTTTTTTGAAGGACAGCTACACTGCAGCTTGGAGTGGTGTTCAGAGGTGTCAGGATCTTGTTCAGTTGTTCAGAAAAGTTCTGCACAGGGAAACTTACTCTCCTGGATTCAGAACTCTGGCAACCAAATCCTTAGGATGCTAAATCACTCCTGGGTTTTTAATCCTTCTACCCTTCTTTTTGGTTTCCTAATATAGCATTCATCAGCTGGACTACTTGTCCAAACTTTACTTTGGAAGAATCAGCAGTTGTGAGAGTTTTCAAAGTTGCAGTAACCCTTTTCTTTAGCATCAGAAGGGCAGATGGTAATCATGATCTGCTTTCTAAACCCCGTGCCTAGGGGCCGTGCTTTTTTGCTTTCTTCCCTTAGCCAAAGTTTTTTGCAGTATTGTTTTTAAATGTGATTGTTGGGCTTTGATTAAAGCAACTCGGTGGAGAGACATGCCGTCATATTTTATTTTTAAAAATGACAGCAATGAAACAGAAATAACAATTTAATGTCACATCCACCATAGGAGAGTCAGTCTAGTGGAGGGAACAATGCCTTGACAATCACAGGGGTCAGCCTCTATTTTTAGTTCTCTAACTGCCTGGCTGGGTGGCCTTGGGCAAATGGCTTTCACCTCCCCGTGCTTCTGCTTCCCTTCCAACTCTCTGTCTGTCTTTTTCGTTTAGATGATTAGCTCCTCCAGGCAAAGGATGTTTTTTGTTGTTTGTACAGTTCCTTGGGTCTTGTCTGAAGCCTTGGGGTCTCCAACACTGTAACAATCATCATTCACATTAGCTTTACTACTTATCTCTGATAGACAGATGCAAGAAGCCTAACTTTCGCAACAGGGTGGTTGTTATGGGCACTTGTGTTAATGCACGTCAGAGAGAGAAAACCACGAGTCTTTTATTTCTGATGCATCAGACCCATCAAACATCACTCCTGCTCTGTGGCGCTGGCATTGCACGCGCAGGAACATGCCATGATCTGCCCTGGTATGGGCAGTCCAGGCATGAGATGTGCTCAACTGGCCAGCAGTCTTATGTATGTTCAGGGGTAGACAGAATATTCAGTGTTGTCCTTGTTCAGGGTGACTTGAAGCCAGGTACTCGCTTTCCACATGGAAGTTAGCAAACCAGCTTGTTCACCAGTAACCAGCTGCTGGAAAGGTAAGTGGCACAAGTGTCCTGGGAATGAATGACTTTTCCCTTCAGCTGATTGTTAGAAGCCTCTGCATTCAGCCTCAGAAGAGCGTTTTGGTTTTGAAAGTCTCAGCAATTGCATTGGCTTTTTTTGATAGAGAGCTCCCACCTGCACAGATGCTTTTAGTGCAGGGAAGGCCCAGCAGACCCTGCTTGCACCTGTCCACGGACAGTGAGTGTCTCCCTCCCTTCCAAGCACCGGCGCTTTCCACTTCATCGTTCTGTGTCTCAGCCTGGCTCCATCAGTCATTAGCAGGGCAGTCCCAGCCCAGCTTGCATTACTTGCTTTTCCTTTCTGGAAATCTGCCAACAGTTTGCTGACAACATGATGTTGTTGGGGGTATTCTTCTGAGGTTGCTGACAGCTGTGATTTTGATATGGATCTCACCATGTTTTTCCTTAAAGCTTCAGGTTCCACAATGGTGGAAATCTCAGGTTTCCCTTTTAGAAACAGTTCTGATGCTCAACTCTTTAGAACAGAAAATATGAATCTTAAAGGCCAGAACTCATTTGATTGATTTCTTAAAGTCTGATGAGTTTTTCGAAAGGCTCGAGCTTACAGTGCTCATTACATAAGGCAGCAGAGAAACGGTAACCTGCTGCCACCCACTGTCCACGCCATTTTAGTCATGCCGAACACCCACCTGCCAGAGCTCTCTCACGGGGGAGCTGGATCTCATTTCTTGCTGGAGCAGCAATGCATGTTCTTCCCCAATGGTTTGGGGATATATTCTCCTTCCAAAGCGTGATAGGAGCGTGATGATTTCACCAAGTGCATGTGTAAGATGGGCAAGTATTATAATAGGATGTGTCAGTGAGTTTTCATTTGCATAGGAATTAGCATATATGAACTACATCAGGATACAAGTAGTCTCAGAGGGAAACTTTAGTGAACTATTACGAGGCTACAAAGTATTACTATATTTTTGCAAATACTGTTAACAGAATAGTATTTTTTTAAATGATTGTAAGTAATGTTTTTAAATTGTGGGTTCATATCACTTAGAGCTGAAAAATTCAAGTTGGGAAAGATAAGAGGCTGTGGAGGAGCTTGTTTAGAGATACTTTAAAAAAAATCTTCCTTCTGTTAGCAGTATATGCATGAGAACAGATCTTTCACCCACCTGTTATTTAATGCAGAAAAGGGGACGGAGATACCTTGGGTCAGGTCCCGGGGACATGCTAGGCCAACAGGCACGAGACCAAGGCAGGTAACTGTGGCATGTGGGGCTGGAGGAAACCCCTGCGCTGCCCACTGGGCATCAGCTCCACTCCGAGCGCTGTCAGGGAGCTGCAGGAGACCGTAGCAGGTGAGTGGCCCTCATGCATAAAGCATGAGTCTTCACAGGGCTTTCACCCTGCAGCTTCATGAGGGCTGGATGAGCTTGGCCCCAATCATAAAGAAAAACAGTGTGATTTTTCTCTTTATTTCTAGCATGCCTTCTCTGTGGGTTTGCTTGCAGTTTGTACATGTAAAATAGCTTTTCTCCTGTGTGGTCACTGAATATACCATCCAGAAATGGGCTGGTAAGCAGAGCTGCGAAAGCACCTGTGAAGGCTTTTCAGCTGCGAAAGCACCTGTGAAGGCTTTTCAGCAGCGGCAATATTAAAGGATACAGTAGGAAAAATGGTGTTTGTAAAATTTAGAATTAAAAAAAAAAGGCACAAGTGAGTCTTGGGAACAGGTAGTAGAGCAAGACTGATTTTGCTGCTAGACCTCAGGCCAAAGCTGTTATCTCAGTATTGCTGTTTGCCTCCAAGCGCACATCACGTTGCAGCAGCTGCACCGGGGACGTGTTGATGTTGCTATTGGAAACTTAATATTTTGCTTTCCCTAACCTTGGCGATTTTAGCTGGCTTCCTGCGTTCGGTCTCGCACAGCATCTCAGATCTTTTGTGTGTCTATCCTCAGAAGACCCCTGCAAAGCGGGGAGGTACAGCCAGCCTCAGCTGTAGAGAGGAGCCGCTTCTCGAGCGCCTTCCTCCCTTGCCTTCCCTCACACCCCCTCCTGCGCTTCCACCAGCACTTGAGAAATCCTCTCGTTGTGCTCCCGCAGGCTGCTCCTCCGAGAGCGAGCGGCGTTTGCAGGGAAGGGAAGGGAAGCGCCGGGCGAGAGGAGCCGCATACACTGCGCCTTCTCCCAGCACAGCCCTTCCGTCCACCTGCAGCCCGAGAGTTGAGTTGCAGAAACTGGCAATGGGGGTTTTCTGCTCCCCCTTCCTCTTCCCCTCCCTCTGAAAATCTTACAGATCTTTACTCGGTAATGAAGAACACGTATGTCGTGAATAAAATATTTAGTGCAAAGTGGGAAATATACTTTAGGGGTGATTATCCTGAGAGGAACGTGAAACAGAGCAGGAATAGAGCACAGTAACTACTCCAGGTAAATCTGCTTGCTTTCTTACTGTTTGTATTTCTGATACTCGTATCTTTGTCTTGCATGATATTAAAACGAGGTTACTTCATTCCTTGTGTTGTGCATCGCTGTCCCTGCAATGCAAGTTTGTCTGATCATAGCATCAAATGTATGTTTTAATCATATTTTAATTGGCATTATTGTACACTATTGTGATGGACAGATGCTGAGAGGCAGAGAATATATAGTGCATGACATCACAAAAATTTAAAGTTTTGGTTTTTGTATTTGTGACTATCGTATTTCTGAGCAATGTTTATCTGGACTAGCTAGGGGGAGCTTTGTTTTTCCTAAAGATGTTTTGATTTATGCTTACACTCATAATGATATTAAAAGACCTTTTCTAATAACTTAGTCCCAAAATGTAGACTTAGCAAAAAAAAACAAAAAAAAAAGAAAGAAAAAAGAAAAACCTTGGCAACAAAGAGGCTTCTGTAAATAGTGTTCCTTATTAAATCTGAGAGTTAATAAAAATGTTTACTCGTTGTTGTTCCTAGCACTGCTGAAATCCCAAGCAGTGCAGTGCTGCGTGGCTGCATAGGGGAGTGAACACAACCACAGCAGTAGTTTCCTGGGCAAGCAGAAGTGCTAAGAGCTCATTGATGTGAAGGGAACTACTGATTGATTTAACAATCTGCTGCGATGATCCATAGTGTTCTTTGTTGCTGATAGAGGACACGTTTCCTCCAGCACTGCATGTATTTTCTGTCTTGACAGTGTTTTGACAAAGATTCTGTAGTGCTTGTGTAGATGATCCCTCTTAATGCCTTTTAAATGTATTCCAGGAAAGGAGCATTAACACTAAACACTGTTTTCTACTGCTGCAGTCATAACACAGGGTTTACAAACGTCAATGTGAAGTCTTACCAGATGCATCACAGCATCTGTGTTGTGACGATGGAGCAATGATATGTTATCCCACTAACGTAGAGAGAATCACAACTTCTAAAGTGAGCAGAAGCTGAAATGTTATTACACTGCCCATATTTAAGCTCAGGTAATGAGAGAATAGATTTTTTGTTGTTGTTGTTCTGTCTTGTCAGCCACTGCAGGTTCAAGTTCAATTTCTTGTATATTTATTTCTGTCACAGAATAGGAAAAAATCAGTGCAGGCATACTTAAACAGTGAGCTGCTTTGGGTCACAGTGAAGCATATTCCTATTCTTCTGTAATCCCTCTCATAGTGGTAGCAGGTCTAGAGGATGCAGTGTCTCTCCTGCAGCTATAATCAGACAAAGCTGGTACAGTGCGTGCTGTTACAGAGAGTACCATAGGATCGTTGTTGCCGCTGAGTTGTTCCCATCTCTGTTTTTTGTCCTATGGAGGGGATCTACTGTCTGTGCCATCATTCAGCCTGTGTACTTGTGTATAGGAAATATAACTGCATGAATAACTAGTAGTTATTTGTAATGCTGGAAGCAAGGGGCAGGGCAGCTCTGACTGTCAGTAGAAAAAAAAAGTAGCTGCAGAGATCTTTTCGTATTAAAGACACACTAGCTCTGGGATCCCAGTGTTCTTAATAACTTAGCCTTGTATGGAGTATCCTGTCTTGATAGACGATTTGAGGAGTATCCTCTCTTGATACGTGATTTAGAAAGACTCATTTTCTGGCCAGAATTCCTCCTTTTCTTGGAAAGTAATGAGAAATCTCTCTCATTCCTGCTAACGCTTCCTGCATTGAGAAGGCCCAGGGTACATGTGAGGAGCCAGTGTGTGGGGTGGGCGTGCAGCAAGAGACCGGGAAGCCAGCCTTGCCCGCGTGGCCACAGGGGTCTCACACTGCAGGCAGCTTCGCTGTGGGGTCCAGCGTGGACAGGTAGCTTTGGGGCTCAGTTCTGCCGTGTGCTGAGCACTCCTTTCGGCACCTTCATTTCTTCTTCAGTTAGTGTTCGTGTAGCTCCTCAGTGGCCCCCAGGAGCCTGCCCGTCACACCTGGTGGTTTGTGAGCATGGTGCCCGCATGGGCGATAGAGAGTTCTCTGCTGAGGGCCGCTTCAGCCTTGCCTCCGTCGCTGTGCAAAGCTCTCCTCATCAAGGCTTTACTCCGAAGGGGTCCTTAGGGATCCTGGGTATAAATCCTGGTGTGTTTCTGAAGAAAAGAGTGAAAGACCATAGTTTTCAATCCCAAGTGCTAACGTTTCCGCACTGAGGTAAATTTGGACTTCTGGGCCTGATCTACCTCTGATTAACTCTCTGTATATGTGCCTAACTTTAGTATAAGGAAACTGAAATCTCTAATTATGTAACCTGATGCTCTAAAAAGTTGCTTGCTTTCCTCTCAAAAGTTACTGAGGCCTTACTTTAACTACTTTTTACTTACATGAGAAAAAGACCTGGAAAAACAGTCATTCTGATGGTCTAATGCAAAGGAGAGCCACCCATCCAGCAGGCTAGATGTGAATTCTTATTTTATACATCATAGCCATTTCCCAGTAGATGACAAGATGAAAATCTGTTAATTAATTTCATGTGTAAGAGCTTATATAATAAATTTGAAGAAAGGGTGAGTAAGCAATTTCAGAGCAATCACTGCAAACCATGCCAAGAATACAGTTAGCTTTGTTGCATTGCTGCAGTGAAGTTCATGAATGATACTGAACAGTGAGGTCCCTTCTTCACCCAGATTAGGTGTACGTACCGATTAGACATCGCCCCGCTGTGATGGTGCCTCCAAGTACTCCAGTAGAGCGGTTCACAGTGTAGGAAGAGTTGATCATAAATGAACAAAGGCATTTCTGTCATTGTATTAGTTACCGTGAGGGTGAACTTATTTACAGCCAGAAACGAAGCATTGTGTCTAATGTTCCTATTCAAGATCTCATTTTACATCACCATGGCCCACTGGCAAAAGTCCCACCAACTTGAAAAGTACGAAGCAGGGACTTCAAATGTTCGCTGCTTGCGCTGTGAAGTGCTTGGTGAGGGCTGTATTCCAGATGCATCATGTGGTTTCATAGAATGGAAAGGTAAATAAGCATAAAGGACTGACATGAAAATTGATTTTCATTTTGCAGTCTCTCAAGGACCCTGATGACATTTCCTTCGCCCTGGCAGTATAACTAAGTTGAGTATTTTTAGGCACTATGTTTCTAGTCATTCTGATCCTTCTAAAGAGCTCTCTTTGCCCCCAAATGTTTAGGAACAATCAGTCAATAACAATAAGCTGCTCATTTCATTTAGGCAATGAGAGGGTGAATTCTGTAAAAAAAAATAATTATTTTTGTCATAAGCATAGCTTAGAAATATCTGTTGCTATATAAGGCTCCTGAAAGGCAGAAAGTACAGTATAATTGGATGGCATCAGTGTCCAATATTAGGAAAAATAATGAACCTTTACAACAAAAATGCAAAATCCATTTAATCTCCAAACCAGAGTAAAAAATAACTGGGAAGAAAATAGGATACTGATTGTAATCATTCTTAATTTTTTTTCCGATATTTTTAGACCATGAATTGTACCACAAAGTAGAAGCAGTTCTGATCAAGGAAAAATTATTTCTCTTTTTAATTATTAAGATTTCTGGACCTTTGGTTTTTGCTTTTCTATCAAAGGACCCAAACAGATTAAAATCACTGCTGAACTAAAATGTGAAATATATTAAAAAAAAAAAAAAGGCAACCTGATTGAGCTGTAAAACGAGATCTATATTTTGGCATTGTAAAATCTTACATGGATGTACCTTTCTCCCCATGTATCCTGGTTTTCCTGTTTTTAAAACTGGATTAATAGTACTCCCCACCTTTGTAATGCAACTTGAGTTTTCTTGGATGAAGTCATTATTCAAGATTAGAAATTTTGCTGCTTTTTCATGTCTTAAGCTGCATTCATGTAATTTAAGGTACTTTCTGGACACATTCTCTTTCTATTACTATGTTGTATGTAGTACAACAGGAGTAGTTCTCCAGTAGCTCTCAACTGAAATGAACTGTTTCATTAAATTCATTAGATTGGCTGCAACTTACTCCTATTGAAGTTCTGGTTGGTACTGTGCACCAGTGCAAGCATTACTGGCTCATCCTTCTTTAAAAGCAGCCTACTTTTTCTTCCTCTTCCTCCCCTATTTTTCAAGACAAAAATTTATATGTGTGTGAATTGTTTTTAACAAGAAAAAAGTATTAACTGTCATTTATTAGATTTATCCTTTTAAATGAAAGAACTACATACATCTAATTACAATTATTGAATTTTCCAATCTCCTCTTTGGCCTGCAAAAGTGAAATACTCTAATGCTAAATTGTTATTCTCTTGGAAAAGAATAAATAACCTTGAAGCTTGTCATTTTTTTAATTGCCTAGACCTTAACTAAATGAAAAAATTTCCCTTGAGATATGGATAGCTGAAATGATTGCAGTGCCTAAATTTGGTCAATGTGCTTAATCAGAACGTGGAAAGTGGCAAGAAAATGCATTATATGTACACATTTATACACTTTTTTTTTTTTTTCAGACTGCATTCTGCAGCTTCCTCAGATGTGGTGTTCAGATCTTAACTTGCCCAAGATAAGATGCCCATGTTGGGAGCAAACTAATCTTTCCAGTTTATCAGCTTTTTAGTGCTTTTTAGTTTAACGTAAAAATCTCTCACTCTCTTGCCATTCTTACCAGGAGAGAAAACTGGCTGTCAGTCTTGTCTTGACAAGTGACTGGCTCTGGTTGTCATCCTGGTTGTTCCTTCCTCGCTGCTTTTCAGTCTTCCAGCACACTCAGGGCCGGGAAGGAGCTTTCTGCTCCAGCCATGGCTGTAGCCTCAAGAGAACCTGCCACCCCAGCCCATTCCGGGCCTTCTGGCTCCCTTTCTGTTGATTTGAGTGTAACAGCCTGATGGAAATGCTCTAGAGGAAGGGACAGAGCACTGGCTCGTCAAGAACTCAAAGAACATACACACCACTGGTTTCAGCTAATGGTCTTTTAAGTCCTGAAGTTTCTGGATTAAACATTTATTGAAGGCCAAGTATGTTATGTAAGAGTAGTTATTACCTGTGCAATTGTTATTTTGAATTTTTGACTGTGACTTATCCTTTGAGGAAAAAAAAATCATTCTAAGAAGTGCTTAATCACATCAAAACCTTTCATCTAGTATTTGTTACCATTATGTTTCACAGAGTTCCAACTGATTTATCATAGTTTTCTCAGCAGATAAGCTTGCCCATCCTGCCTTCCCTGTGCCATGAATTTTCTGTGTCCTTGAGCTGACAGAAAGCCTCACTTACCCATTGAGTGATTAACATGTGAGTTACTGATGATCGTCATCATCCTATTTGGGTCCCATTTAGTTCCTGCTGAAGTCACCTAGTTAAAGTGATCCCAGTCAAGTATGTGTTGACCCAAGGTCTTTGGGTTTTTGAAAAATGGTGTGATCTCTTAACAGAAGAAAAATCCACCAAGTGACAGATTCCGCTTGAGTCCTCCCAAAGTCGTATTTCTAACTTCTGTACAGAGCAATGCAACCTGAATTCACAATTGTTCATCCAAAAGAGACTACGAGAGAGTGTATGATTCTGCTGGCTCCCAAGAAGGGATTAAAAATCATAAATATAAAATAAAGTGGGCATCCAAGTAGGACTACGACCTTTAAAGGCAAAGTTATAGCAAGGTAGTGTTCATTAGTCTCCTAGATAGCTGGTCTGGAGCGAATGATGGAAAGTATGTGCTAACAGCCAAATGCTGCAGTTGGATCTCTGAAGTCAGTGATTATATTGATTTTATGAAATCTGAGAGTCAATAAGAAATTGCTTTTCACCTACCTCCAAAATAAACGCACAAGAAAACTACTGAACAGTATATACTTCTATAAAGCAAGCAGTAACAGTTGCATTAAAAAAATGCAGAAAACTGGAAACAAAATGGAACTTTTTGAACTCAAGGAGATTTGAAAGGCTTTTGCTCATCTCTAACATTTCTGTTTTAAATCTTCACTTTTTCACTTCTCTGATAGTGTAGCAATAGCAAGGTAAAAACAGGGTGTAAGAAGAAATGATAGAAGAGGAAATGTTGACTAGGAAAAAAGTGAACAAACAGAAAACACCTACAGCATTTGACATTAGTGATGATTTATTCTTTTTCAATACCTGTAAAATATCTTTTGCATTTTCAAATATATTAAAAAAAATCCAATTTGCATTGAAAAATAAGATGAATGTTTCAGAAGCCCAGGAAAAAATAACCTAAGAACTTAACATAAGAGTATGTCCAAAAGAAAGCTTTAAAGACAACTTCTGAATTTTCTGTGCCTGTATATACTTTTATAAAGGTTTCCTATTATTAATGCCTTGTAGGCATTTCAACTCAGAACATGATCTCATCTTAAAAGCAAAGATAAACAAATGTAATGTGATGCATTAATATGAATAGCTCCAGGATGTAGTGTGTTGCTTCAAAATGTTTTTTCTTGAGTTTGAGAAGAACCAATATCCTGGTGTTGATAAGGGAAATTGTGTACTGGATGTTTTCATACTCTTCCATGACTTTACGTAGTATTGTATTGGTGTAATGTGATTTCAGTACTTTTATTTGAGGATAGGAAAGGAGAATGTTGGGGCTTGGGTGAGGGCACTTAGAAATGATTATTTTTTAGAATAAATTATTTCAAAAATTGCTTTTATCTTCCAGTTTTTCTGGATGCTTCCAGGGGCTCATGGACTACAGCTTATATTCAGAGAAGGAAGAAAGTATAATTGACAAAAGGGAATTTTGTTCTGTGAAACAATTCATGAGCACTTTTGCTTCAGGAGAACATAGGCTAAAACCCCTTAAATATGCCCGAGAATAAATATTTTTAAGGAGGTACAGATTTAAAATGAGGAATGGGGGAAACAAAGTGGAGCCAAGAGAGCTTAAAGCTAATCCTGTGCTTTGTGGGTCAGGAACATTGCTTCATTTACACTCAAGGTTCATGAAGTTTGGAAGTCTTCCCCAGACAGATTAGAGTGGTGTTATGCAGTGCTTTTTTAAATTTGGCTAATTCAGAAGAAATGCTGACTTGCTATGTAGTGCACTTGGTGAGTTCAGGAGACCTGCTTATACCTCCACAACAGAGCATGGGAAACTCCTAACAGGTTCAGCAAATTTAATTTTGCTCAATTTTAATTTTGCTGGTCATGCCAGGCCACATCAGGAGAGAGACATGCCACAACCCCAGGTGATGCATGCAGAGCTTTGAAAAGCTGTGCTTCCAGACAGCATTAAAGTCAGGCTGAAAACTTCTGTAGTTCTCCAGGGGAATAAAAAGTACCACTGAAGAATGAACAACATTTGATAAACTGTTAGCAATCAGTTTGTTTCCATTTCTCTGGGGATGCCAAAAAATCAAGTCATTTTTTCTTTCTTTCCTAGCTGTTTTGTGTCAGTTTTTATCTCTGGCTCAGTCTATCTCTGGAAGCATCCTCTGAATTGTGTTGCAGGCAGTGAGACAGGAGTCGTACATTGTCAATCGTCCTCGGTTCATTTGCTTCTTGCGTCACAGGGGAACACAAGTCATACGAATGGCCTCATGCAACAGTGTCTGTGCTTTCATAATCCCTGTTATTCACTTGTTGTTCTGAGTCATTTAATAAAGACTCTGCCTGCCTGACTCACTTTGAGTGGATTTGCTTGTCACACCAGCAATATTACAAGGCAGGTGAGAGGCTTGGCCGGGCTCCCACCGAGGCAGCGCCGTGTTTGCAAGGCACAGGGTCACACGCAGCCACGTTTGCTCTCTGCTTCTGGCACTCTCTTAGCACCCAACAGGCCAGTGAGGTGGTACTTCTTTGGCAAGTGCCGGACATCCGGATAATACATGGATGAAGGGGTTGAAGAGCATGGGTTACCTTTTCTCGTGTGTAATAGTGACCTGCTGTGCCACTGCTGATGGGGATTTGTTGTCCTATTTAGATTCACGTTGAGGAATATTAAACCACATCTTTATTACCTTTCAGCATCACTGTCCTTTTAATATCTCTGCCCAGAATCTCTGCTCTCTTACACATTTGTGGGAACTCTGTCTCCTGCAGGATTCAGGTCCTCCACATACAATAGTAGCAGTGTTTGAATAGGATGGTTGAAGGCTTGCTGGACACACTGAACCACATGCTTTTATTCCTGAAATAGCACAATTTATGCCCTCTAAAAAGCAATGTGAGCAGTAAAATGGAAGAACCTGTTTTGTTGTCTGCCTGTGGTACTCCACGTCTGGAGAGGAAAAGAACATTTCCACTGAAGCCCATCTGTTTTTCCCTGGTGGAATTGTGAGATTTGCTGGAGTCTTGCCTTGATTCCTGCCAGCTTGCCCATCAGCGCTCCTAAGCGTGCCTGAGCAGCCCATCAGTCGGTGAAGATGAGTTGCCCTGGCCATGGATCAGCTGTGCCTGAGGTACGGCTTGCCTCAAGTCAGAGGCGCCGCTGCTTTTGCAGAACCCCGGCTAGTTTGCTTCTCACTGTGAGGCCTGTTACACGGTTGCACCAACGGCGCTTCCTTTCTGCATGGTCTGACTGAGCTGCAGGCTGCCTACCTAGACTGGCTGATAACTGCGAACTAGGCCCTCAGGGGAACTCAGATCTAGTGGGTGTAAAAGGAAATGGAGCAAAAGAGAAGAATGGGCAAGCCTGAGGCTAAAAGGGAAGAAAAGCAGTGTGCCTGTGAGAGCGATAGAGAAACAAGAGGTATCATCACTCTTATACAGAGGCAGCTTCATTTGAAAGAGAAAATTTATCTTCAAACCCTCCAAAAGTCATGTTGTCTGTCTTTTATGTAAGTTGAAAATTAGCATTATGAAGACTTCATAAACAGATGCTTTGAATAGTAAAAGATTGGTGCTGTGCTGTATCATGTAGCATGTGCTACATGATAAAGAATTCCTTGGCTGTTTTACTTTAAGCTAAAGGTAATCACAGAATCACAGAATGGTTGAGGTTGGAAGGGACGTCTAGAGATCACCTAGTCCAAACCCCCTGCTCCAGCAGGGACACCCAGAGCGCGTGGCACAGGGTGGCATCCAGGCGGGTTTGAAGATCTCCAGAGAAGGAGACTGCACAACCTCTCTGGGCAGCCTGTGCCAGGGATCTGTCACCCTCACAGTGAAGAAGTTCTTCCTCATATGGAGATTAAACTTCCTGTGTTTTAGTTTACACCGTTACCCCTTGTCCTGTTGCTGGCCACCATGGACAAGAGCCTGGCTGCATCCTGCCTACATTCACCCCTCAGGTGCTTGAGCTTGTTAATCAAATCTCCTCTCATCCTTCTCTTCTCCAGACTAACAGGCTCAGCTCACTTTCTCTTTCCTCATATAACAGATGCTCCAGTTCCTTAATCATGTTCGTGGCTCTACGCTGGAACCTCTCCAGAAGCTCCACGTCCTTCTTGTACTGGGGAGCCCAGAACTGCCCCCAGTACTCCAGATGCTGCCTCACCAGAGCTGAAAAGAGGGGCAGGATCCCCTCCCTCAACCTGCTGGCCACACTAACCATCACACTTATTTCTGCATTACTGGCACTACGACAAACAGTTATAATAGCCACGTACCTCCAGTGCAGGTCTAACTGCTGTCCATGGTAGCTGCTGTAATCCCTCTAATCTGTAATCTACTCTCTTCTTCATTATCTGCATTAGATCTCCATCTTTTTCCTACATCCTCCATAATCACTGCCAACATGCAGATAATGGAGCACATTATATTCCAGTGGACACACTTGGAAGTCTTATGTGGACAGTAATAATTGGTTTCCTCGGTCATTCTTGGTCTATTCTCATTCCAACAAACGGGTGATTACTGTCTGAGACCTTAAGCAGATAAACTTAAGTAGGTTCTTAAGAGAATAAAACTTTCTGTAATCAGGTAACCTTCACACTTTTAATTTTGCTTTCAAATGTGGTAGGTGAATATCGCTAACTGTAAAGCTAGAGCCAGGAAGACAGAAAAATCAGTTCTTCAAGCCAAGGTGGGAGGTGGCATTTAATTATACTAGGGAATGCTAGGTTTGGGGCGTTGGTAGGATGAAGTGTTGATGTAAATTTGGCATAGTGTCTGTAGTGCAAAGGAATTAGACTTCACATATGGATTCTATATCTTGATTTGAAGGAGGATTTTGATTCTTGGGAACCCCCTCTGAGCTCCACTGTAGAAGAGTTAGAGCAATGCTACTGAGGGGAGGAAGAGGAGGAAGCGGAGCACAGGTAACCCAAATCACTTTTCTTACCCCTTTGATGCTTTTTGTTTCCAGATGCTTTGCTAGGTTTTTACCACAATGCCACGCCATCAGAGAGACCAAGACTCTTGCTGTCAGGGTTAGAACTAGGCCCAGGTAGAACTCAAACTCACTTTGTCCTGTTCCAGATGATGCCTTCTAGAAATGCTCTGGCCTTTCCTTCCAGAGTGTGACTGTGCTGCCCACTGCACATAACACACAGTAAACAACGCACACCCGGCAGTAAACAAGCTATCTCAGCCGCCAGGAGTCTAGCTGCTCTACTGCTGCCCTGCACAGATTGGTTGGCCCTGGCTTTGTAACGCAGGGCATAAATAAAATCTAAGTTTCTGGATTCTGGCACTGACTCCACAGGGAGTTATATATTATGACTTGGGCCTTTAAGGAAACTAGACTCCTAGAAACTGATGTGTTTGCAGATATTTCAGAGTATTTTTTCATCCCTCTAGTCAGACTTTCAGATGTTGTTTCTTTCGGTGCAGTGAATCTGTTTTCTTTGTTTTCTCTCAAACAAAGCTATGGTTTTCCCATAGTAACACATCTTTTAAAACAACCACGTAGAAGAATGTAAAATTTCACAAAACCTATTTGACTGTTGGTGACTCTCACTGACTTTTGTCCTCAAGGGAAAGGATGTTTGTAATGTGTCTGCACTTTGTAAGAGCTCTAGTGCATCACAGTAGCTTATGGTGACACTGACAAATAGAGAAAATTTACAACTCTTTTCACCTTCAGTCTTTTGGAGCAGCGATACATGGTTCAAGTGAGCTGACTGCAGACAAGCAAATGCAGCCTAGCCTGGGTTGCATTTATCACTCCTGTGTTTGTGGCTCCAGTATTACTTCGTGGCCTCAATTTTCTGCCCACCACAAGACCACAGGTCTTGCCATGTCCTTTGTTCGGTTAGCAGGATCAGTGACAGCTCTTGTGCCCCTGGCTAGTCTGGACCTACTGGCCAAAATGAGCGGCTGCCTGTTCCAGTTGATCCTTGGATAGCTGCCCAGATGCTCTATGCTGTCCAGTCACTACCTGCTACTGGTTGTGCACACCAGAAATGGTGCCCTCTCCCAAGAGAAGAGGCTGCAGTGACCAACAGATATCCTGAGCTGAGTCTGGGGAAAGCACCAAAGTGTGCCTGTAGGGCTAACTGCCCTGCTGGGAGTATTAGGAGAGGACCAAGAGAAAAACTAGAAGGGAAGAGAGAAACTGCATACACTAATTGTGTAGCTTCTTTAATTGCTAAAGATTTGACATGCTCTCTATCTGATCTTACTCTGATCATGTATATTTGAATGCTTCAGTATAAAGATCATGCCTCCTGGAAACTCTTTCTTCCAAAAGAGATGCTAATAATTCAGCAGCCAGATATTCATGGCTGACTGTCCTAAGCAGTGCTTTGAAATCAAATGTCATGACTCGCTGGGAATGTGCAATGTTTTCAAAGAATGAAAATTTGCATGGGTTACTATAAAAAGTATAATTAAGCTTCCAACTTGCGTATTCTCTATGGTTTTTAGTGTGCTCATTAGTGCCATGTGAAAACTGTTATGGATATCTGCGACATTTAATGGCAGTCCTCACTAAAGCCATTGCATTTTACCAGCTATCTCTACTTCTTTTCATTTTTCTTTTAAAAGTAACTATTTAACGTGTACTTGCTTATGTTATATTATGTCATATTATGTTATGTATAGTATATTATTATAAAAAATTGCTCTAATAGGAATGGGTATCTGATAGTCACCTATGTACTTAACCAAGGCCAGCTATCTTTACCAGAAACAGTTTCTTTAGAAATGAAGGTCTTCTGTGATAGAAGGAGGGAAATATTGTTCTACTTACACCCTTGCATGTGTCAAGAGCGGTGTGGCATTAACCAGGGAAGACCTTAAGGAGGAAGGATTGAAGGACATTAAGTAAAAGGTAGATGTCAGCACTGACCATGGTAAAGATGACCGTAAACTGCTTTGAGCAGGATGTTCGTACTGAAATGCTTTAACTGTCTAACATAGGTACCTTCATTAATATTTCTGGATTCATCACCTCAGCCACAGAAAAAATCCTTTGCTTAGTTCTCTTTTCTTAGTTCTTTTCCCTTTTTTCTTTAATTTTCTTATCTTAAAAATTCAATCTGTCAATATCTGTGAGATCTCAGGGGATGTTTTCATGGTGGTAAATGTAGTAACTGGGGTATGTAAGCATGGTAGTTCATGAGGGGGAATATGATCACTGTGAAAATGCTGTGGTATTTTTATAGTCCTTTAGTGTATTGACACCACTCAGTTGCTTTCTTTTGCTATGAGAAAGAAACCTGAAATTCTAGAGTAAGAGATTTTTAGAGAAGCATATATCTGAGTATCCTGAAACTTACTGCATTTTGATTTGATCAGTGTTTTAAGCCAGGCTGAATAGCTGGCTTGTGTTCTGCATGTATTTTGGGGTCTGCCATATTTCAAAATGTACAAGATGCTGCTATTAAGTTGAAACATAAAGTGTAAGAGAAAGTAAGAAAAATCAGAAGCCAATTGTTCCCTGACACATGATTTCACCTGCAGTGTGTGGTGGGCTGCTTGTTGGTGTCCACTCTGGAAATCACAAATGACTTTTGCATAGAAAAGAGACCAAGCATTTACCTGCTCAGAGCCAAGTATAATATGGAGCCACTGTCGTCTATGGCTGTTGCCGAAGAAAAGAGCTGTATCCACCTGTTGTTCAGCTACATGAAAATAGAAGAAATGTGCATATGTCCCATTATAGTAACTGACATGGTGCACTCTTTTTTTTTATTATTTCTCTTCTTTTCTTTTTTTCCTTTTTCTATTCTCCAATTGCTAATTAGATTCAACAAATTGGCTGTAGAATACAAGATATCTTTGTATTCTGCCAAAAGGACTGGCTGGCATCTGTAAAAATTTGGTTTTGATGTGTTTGAAGACTTAATGTTGAAAAAAACCTTTCAATATTCTCCCCATCCTCCCTGTCCTCCTACTGAAGTGACTCCATTCCAAAGACAGCAACATATTGGTCCCTTGGTATCAGATATTTGCTTAACAACAGTGAGCTTCCCAAAGAAGAAGCGTGTTCCTCAGCCAATTAGTTTTCATTGTTGTGCTAAGTAACCTGTAGCACAGCAGCTGAATGATGGATAATTTGGCTATAACCCATCTGAAGTGTTGCGATAATGACTGCAGTACATCGTACTTGGCAGACGGAATAGGGCTGTCTTGAATGCAAGAAATGTATATAGATCTGAAGCCACATATGTAGCCTATTACAGTCTTAACATAGTAGTATACAGCATAGAAAGATGCTTGTTCCAAGGATGATGTCAGATAAGGAAGTCATTCCCTTTTCTCTTGTTGCCTCTTAACTGTGTGGGGTGATTATCCTAGAAAATGTCAAAACTTGGAGTATTTTTTTTAATATGGTCCAAAAGGAATAAAATAAAACTAAAATTAAATTAAATTAATTAAAATTAAAAGCTTCGAGCTGAGCTGAAACTCCTGTCACTTTGACCTCTTCACGAATGCACAGTGGTTTTTATCACCTTCACCAAAAGTGATTCTCAAAAATGCACTCTTGTTGACAACTGAAAAGCATTTATGTTTGTTTTTTTTTTTCTTTTTTTGAATGAGGAAACATGAGAAAGCATGAAGAAGTCTGGAGGCATGGCCATGTAGGTTTCTGTGGCATCCAAAATCCTCTGGGGCTAAAGCCAGCCCGTGGTTGGGCCACAGGAGAGTGCAGGCTTACACAAAGGCTATAAATGTTGTCCCGCAGGAGTTGGCCAAGATGTGTCATACATGCTGTGCTTGTGCATCGTTGGCTGAGTGTGAGTGACTTCTCCAGTAAGTTCCTGAGCAAAGCTGTGTAGCTGTGTGAAGAGAAATGATGCTAAATAGGCTTAAGGCAGATGATTGTTTTTTAAGTTTTTTATCTATTATTAGATATTCAGTCCTTTATAATTCATGTTGTATATGTTAACGGAACAATCTGCAAAACCCTTGGCTTTGGGATGTTTCCAAGCTTAGATATACTATTTGGTTGGCACGGTCACGCTATCTTAAACCAAACTTTGATCTCACTTAGACTTCTTCATGCTTAACAATGTTGAGAGTGTTACTTTCCTTTTCTCATTGCCATCAATTTTTCATAGAAAATATTTAATTTCAAAAAATTGAAGATATGAAACCAGAGTTTTTGGACAAATTGTTATGCCTCAGAGGGGAAAGGAGTCATCCTGAGTCCAAAACACAAGACTTTAGAGTCAGGGTATATGAATTCCCTTCTCAATATGCCAGATCTCTGAGGTGAGTGGAAGCAAGTCTTTTGCTGCCTCAATTTTTTACCTGCAAAATCCCTTTAAAGGCTACTTGGTTGCTTCCTGTGTTTACTTACTGATATTTTAATCAGCTTCCCTTCAAAGATGTCATTACTTTACAGTAATGGAATTACTGCTAATGAATAAATAAGTTTTAAGTAACTATGGCATATGGTTATATTTACTGTTTGTAAGGAGTAATGAAAAATACAATAATGAAGCATGTAATAGGGTATATTTCAAAACATTCTTAAAAGCTTTTTCACCTACTGTAGAGCTATAGCTCCTTGTCTCGTCATTTAATCTGTCAAAAGATTAGGATCTGCATAATAGATTACATCATAGGATTTGTAGTTGACCCTCATCTGAGAAATGCTTCCATTATTACTCTATTAAACAAGTTCTTGTTTATTAACTCCACTTTTAGACTTTTTTCCAGAGAATCTGTTACATATTCACTGCATGTTATGTTTTCATGTGTGCTCTGTAAATAATCCTGTAGTTGCAACTTGTGGAGTATTTAATATCATGCCTTAGGTTGCCTTATTTAACTATTATTGCAGATTATTTTTTAGAAATACTAAATACACATATATTAGAGCATCCGTACTAAGCTCTACTGAGACTTTTCTTCATTCTAGAAGTTGACAGTCCATGAATGTAGAGCCTTATATTGTTTTCCTTTAATATAATGAAAGTAAATAGATATCCCCATAGCTTTATATTATTACAACCTCTTACTTTTATGGACAGGAAGACAAGAAGGATTTGCTTTTTTTCCATCTCAAAATTCAAATCAGATTTATTTTTCTGATTTTTGTTTACTTTCCCCCCTTCCTTGGGGTTTTTCTAATCCTTCCCAAAATGAACTTCAGAAGAAAATTAAGAATAATATATTTTTTAATGACAGTTCATCACAACTGGAAAGAAAATACAGTGAGGATAAATGCCCGTGAGTAATCAGTGTACATTTTGTGTTTCATAAGTAGAAGATAACTGTTTTGGTCACAACATTTCTCAATACATATTTACCAGATTTGATGCATCC
Organism: Crypturellus undulatus; assembly: GCA_013389825.1. Lineage (NCBI taxonomy): Eukaryota > Metazoa > Chordata > Aves > Tinamiformes > Tinamidae > Crypturellus > Crypturellus undulatus. The sequence goes on along the minus strand of VWPW01011980.1, from coordinate 93,964 downwards.
ACCTGACTCCATATAGACTAATCTATCTTCTTGAAGATTAAACTGTTTTGTATCTTGTTTATATGACTCTTTTCATGTTTTTCTAGGTCCAAAATAATCTTATTGCAACTTATCTTGCAATACAGTAGCTGGTGAAAATGTCTGCAGTATTTTTAAAACATGCCATTTAGAGAAAGAGCTAGCTAGGTGGTATATCCTTAAGATTAAGGATCCAGATAAGCTTGCTTCTGTCGCCTTATCCTGAGCAAGTAGTTGCAAGTTTGTTTGACATCTTTTTAAAAAAATAGATGGATTTGATGATCTATTTTTCTTAATTGTTTAAGGTCAAATAGTTCAATTTTCTGCAAGAACAGTGACCTGAAACTCTGAGATCTATCCAGGCTGCTGTATTGAACACTGCAGGCGCTATGGCTCCCATCCTGCAGTCCTGCAAGTACCCAGGTGCCCTCCTGCGCTGTACTCGTGCTGAGCCTGGGGCACGATGCGGTTTGGTGATCCTCCAGAGCTGCCCAAGAAGGCACCCTGGCCAGCGAAAGCCACGTTCCTCTGCATCGCCACTATATGCCTGCACCAGGGTGCCACACGCATGCATCCACCATCCTGTCTTCCTCTTTCATGGGGCTTTTGGAGGGCTTTTGTATAGTGGGACAGCAGAAAGCNCCACCATCCTGTCTTCCTCTTTCATGGGACCTGACCGGAGGGCTTTTGTATAGTGGGACAGGAGAAAGCTGGAAGGTATCTTTGTGTGAATGCATTGCAAAACTGTGCACATTTTGGATGCAAAATTATGCATTATGTTTGTACCATCCATAATGTCATCATTAAGAAATAGCTCTTAAGTTCTTTTCCTCTGGGTATGCATGTAAGGGAAAACACTAAAACCTGCACTATCTTTGCATCAGGGGAAATAATTAATGGTATAGGCTATGCCATATATTATGGCATTTCTTGTAATTGGCTTTTTCATATCCTGGGATCTGCTGGACAAAGGCAGATGATTCTGACTTCCTAAGAGAAGGTCTGCTGATGGAGGGCCAAGTACGTTGAGGACATTCTTAATGCACCACTGTTTCCTGAAGCCCCTACTACTTTCCAGTTACTTTCTGCAGTACAAGCAAATTTATCCCACCTTCATGTTTCCTGAGGAAAAAGAAGACTGGAAAAAGCCTTCCTCTAGCAGGGTCAGCACATGAATTGCTCCATAGCCTCATGACAGAAATAGTGCATATCTGCAAAGAGAAAGAGCATTTTAATTTGTTCTTTTGAGGCTTCTACCTTAGATAAACAGAAGGAGAAATGCATACATCCATCTACGTCAGGTTCTGTAGCTCAGAAGCTATTTGGCAGTACACAACATGAGCACCAGCAGTCACAGTGCAAGCTGTCTGGTCACCTGGAAATTCTAGTAGCTGTGATCGCTTGCCCAAAATACAATCAAACCACTTTTTAATGGAATTCAGCCTAAGATGAGGCTTTCATTCTGTAGGTGAGGGTAAGCAATGTCTCAGGAACTGCCACTGGCTTCTTGTGGCCCCTGTCTCCCTGTGGTCCCCATGCATAGGCAATGCAGAGAAGAGTGGCATGATTCTTGTTAGTGCAGTGGGACGTTCTCTGCCACTATGAGATGAAACCGCCAGATGGTTCTATAGAAAACATATTAGTTATGTATTAGGTCTTTCTTATTCCCATTATTCTTTAGTGCCTCAGCAGCAAGCCAGAAACAGTGTTAAATAGAACTAACTTGATTCCTTATCCTTCAAAAATTTCCTCTTTGGGTTTATCTTAACCAAACCTTTAAAGCTGTGGTAACGATGCCTCACATACTGAAAGCAAGAGGAAGCATCTTGCTCAAGTAGCATCCACTTTGGTTACCTCATTTGCATCCTAGTTTTATGGGAACTGGAAAATCCTTGGCACACTCTTCTACAGTGCATGCTTTGGGCACCGCTGAGCAGAGCTGTGATGGCTACAGTCTGCTTCCTGCAAGGAGCTGAAAACCAGCACCCAGGGGCTGTGGGATTCACTGGATGCTGTCACTTCTGCATGCACGACCAGTCAGCTTTGCACCTTCTCCCTGTTTCCACCTCCCCTGTTCATACACTGTTGCTTCTAGTTCCCTCCTTTTTTTCTCGGTTGGTCTTGATCATAGTTGGAGGAGGGATGCCAGTGTCTCCCACACACATTTCTGCACCCTATCACAATCAGGTGGCCCTGTAAGGATACTCCCCACCCTGCGCCAGTGAGAATAAGCCCGACCTGGAGATGAGAGGGAAATTCTGTAGCTTTCTGTTCGTTAGAGATGTGAATCCTCTAGACAGCAGATCTATTTTTTTTAAAAAAACAGCCCTGCTCAGAGCTTTTGGTGTTAAACAGCTGTATTTCCCTGACAGTCTGGCTAATCTGTCCTTGTAAGACCGTTCGTTTTTTGTTATTGCAATAGTACTATTGCAACAGTAACAAGTATTTACAGAAATATATTTTTATATGTTTTTTCATGATTCAAATAACTGAAAATCCATGTAAAAAATCTTTGTATGCGTGCCCAGATGTAAAGCCCCAGTTAGCGAGGCCAGCTGGGATTAAAGTCTCATTTGTATAATTTGTAAAGGCTTTGGAATTTTTCCTACGCTTTTCAGCTATAAGCTGGAATTTAGCTTTTGTCAGACTGCTGGACAGCTTGTACAATAAAGCTTTAAACTAAAAACATTGCTGTGCAACAGGGAAAACCATACCGAGGAGAAAAAAAAGTGCATTTTTAATGTGATAACTATGGAGCTGTATTGAAGAAAATAAATGATTAAAAAAAAAAAGCATGTCCTACATAGTTTGAAGGCTTAATCATAGAGAACCACAGCACAAAATACAGCAGGTTTGTTTTCCTGAAAACAGACGTTAAATGTAGGAAAGCCCTGTTGTACATTGAAGATGCTCCACGGCGTGCAGCACAGAACCACTGCCCACCAGCAGACGGCCTCCCCTCGGTCCTCGTGTGCTCTCGGCTCTGCAGAGAGCTGCTGCGATGCAGCGGGTTGCTGCTCAGCAGCCCGTTTCTTAAGCTGCTCCGCGGCTTGTGAAGTTGCAAAGCTACGAACACATGTGGGCTCAGGAGGGAGGTGGTGGAGTCACTGGGTGCCTAATTCCCAGATCGTACAGCTTAGTTCAGCAAAGATTAGGCTTGTGGGTCAAGGTAATCGATAAGAAAGATAGCAGCTGAAGCTGCAGTTCTTCATTCACCACCAAAGTTCTAGGTTTTTCGGCTTGCTCAATCCTTTTTTTTTTTTTAAGTAATCTTGCAATGACCTTTGTTTTCTCCTTGATTTTACATGGTGATGATTTTTTCATCTTTGCTGGCATTTCACAGCTGTTTGTTCACAGCTTTCTCCTGATACAAGAACAGAAACAGACCTTAAAGCAGAGGATTGCTGTCTTTTTGGTGTTCTTGAGCCCTACGTTAAAAGCCCTGCGTATTTTTCTAATCAGGATTACAGAATTAATTTGCATGGTTTATCCTCTGGTATTTTTTTTTCCCGATGGAGCTGAGTTTGTATCTCTTTTGTGAAATTTTTTATGCTTCATCAACCTCACTTTTTTTTTTCTGTTCAGCTGTTTTTCAAGAATCTGTGGATTAAAAATGAAGTTTGCAGAAAGAAACTCCTTCACTTAGGTAATTTAAATAACTAATCAAAATTGTTTTATGTTCTGTTGTTTCATCTGGTATCTGCTATGGTAATAGAAATCATTTTTCATGTCAGTGAAAGATGCATTTAGTCATACCTACTTATGTTCAGTTAGATTTTGTCTGAAAATATTTATTTCATTAACATTAATGAAAAGCTCAATGACCATATTTTCATAAGACTTTTTTGATGTTGCTTTTTGATTCAGAAGTTTATTTATAGTAGTCTTTTTACAAATTTTCCTTCATTTCCCTGGATAGTTACAAAGGATAAATACTTAGTGTTTGTTGCAGTAATACAATTAGAAAGGAATGCCTGTCTATTTGAGAATTTATGAATATTTCTGGCTGTTATTGGATTTTTTTTTTTAAGAAAAAATCTCTCTGTGTTTACTTTGAGGTAATGTCATTGTGTACTTTTGTTATTTTCTCCCTGTTTTACTTCAGAAATCTGACTTAAAAAATCCACTGTGTAGCAAGAAGAAACAAGTATGAGTAAAAGACAGTATATCAGTGTTCAATGTGTTCATAATAACTTGCTTTGATTCATATTTGTATTTTGCTTCAGGATGATGTGTGCATGTGTGTGTCATAAATTTAGTAATGATGCAGTGTTGATTAATTCTTAAATTTGAAATATCTGAAAAAATGTCAAGTTTGAATTGAACAGGAGATGGATTTTTTTTCTTTTGAAAAACAGTGCAATGCTGAAAATGTTTTTTCTGTATTTTACTGCAAGTAAAGGTAGAAATTTTACTGCAAGTTAAGGTAGGAAAATATCCCCAAAATTCCACATAAATTGAAACTTATGGTGCAAGTAGATTCAGATGAAGTACAGTATTTGCTTTTGATTAAAAGGCGATAGTTTGTTTCAGTGCAGACATTTTTGTTTGTATACTTATGATTTTTATGTCATAAAATAAATCCTATAAATCATAGAAAAATTCATGATTATGTCCAGTATTTTAAAATATCCTTATAAAAAGCATGGAGACTTCTTTTGGTTTATTTTCAAATATCCAGTTTATGCTTATTTATTTTTGATCTGACTTGAAAAGTAATATTCTTCAGGTGTGAAAAGATAATGCAATGAGTTGTTGGGCTCCATTTACACAGTTAGGGTCAAGATGACAGTCTTGTTTGGTCACTAAATGTTTCATAGCGGCCACAGTTACTCTGTGGGCTCACTGCCCATGGATGTAGAAATGAGAGCAGGAGCTGAATGGGCACAGCAGGGCTCTTTGTGCAAGTAGGATGGAACTGGTATGGATATAGCCATACGGTTTCTTGTGAATGACAGACTTTGTGGTTTTCTTATCCTGGAGAACTATCCGCTCATTGATAAGAAGGTGTAATAGTCGAGCGCCTGGATTTTTTCTACAAAGTGGAATACTAGGATATCAGTCATCTAGTAGGGAGATATATTCTAAACCTCATTTCTCAAAGCGTAATCCATGTAATTGGCAGTAAAAAGAAAGGTAGAGTGAAAATATCCTTGACTTGGTTTGACATGATGCTTCTGTTTGAGAAGCCGGCAGTTTCTAAGCTGCAAGTATCGGCAAGATGTTGATGGGTAAAGTATTGCATGGGCTTGATTTGGCTCATGTCCTTGTAGAATAACTGTTGATTTCAGTATAATCTCATAGATTGTCCGCTGCCATAAATCCCGTCCTAGTAGTTACACATGGCTCCCTTAAAGGAAAACTAGTAAAGCCTCAAATTACCAGTTCTGGGGTCTATATTTAAACAGAAATATGGACCACAGAAATATGGGGAGAATCCAAGGGAAAAAAAAAAAAAAAGGAAATGATTGGATGGCTAGAAAACGTTTTTTTTTTTTTTTTTCCCCTGTGATGAAAGAGGATTGCTTAGTTTTAAAAAACAGCAAGGAGTGGACAAAAATCATAAGCTGTCTTGTTTAAGAAAAAGCAAGGAAGATTCAGCTTAAATACTAAGATAATTTAAACATTAGGATAGGGAAACACTGGAGTGGATCCTTATAGATGTTTATTCATTCTCGCTAAGCTACTGTAGGATAAGATCTTTCACGTCTTTCATTGCTCGTGCAGAGTAGATGTCTAAAGAGAGGCCCTGGCCCTACTTAGGTCAGTGCTTAAAATGATATTGACTCCTCATGGTTGTAATTTCACCCCAATATTCACTGTCAAGTAAATTACAGTGAAGCACTGACTCTGCTGCAGTGATGTTTAATAACCTATTTCTTTATAAAATTGACGCTTGCCACTGATGCAAAGTCCATATTATTGCATGAGTTCCCCTGTAACACAAAATACTTCCTGGGGCAGCTGGTAGGGTTAATATGCCAAAAATGCATTTGCTTGTAAGGAAGGTAGTCCTGACATACAACCACGCAGGGAAAAGAAAGAGCAAAATAATTGAGCTAAAGGTTGACACATTCCACTCTTTTCTGTGTGCTCTCCTACAGAAGACTCAAACCAGAGCTATAGAATCACAGAATGCCTAAGGTTGGAAGGGACGTCTAGAGGTCATCTAGTCCACGCAGGGCCACCTAGAGCACGTGGCACAGGACTGCATCCAAGCGGGTCTTAAAGATCTCCAGAGAAGGAGACTCCACAACCTCTCTGGGAAGCCTGTTCCAGGGCTCTGTCACCCTCACTGTCAGGAAATTTTTCCTTAAGTTCCTGTGGAACTTTTGGTGCTTCAGTCTGTGGCCATTTCCTCTAGTTCTGTCAGTGGCCACCAGTGAAAAGAGGCCAGCCCCATCCTCCTCACTGCCTCCCTTGAGGTACTTGTACACACAGATCAGGTCCCCTCTCAGCCTTCTCTTCTCCAGGCTGAACAGGCCCAGCTCCCTCAGCCTCTCCTCATAGGGCAGATGTTCCAGGCCCCTGATCATCCTCGTGGCCCTGCGCTGGACTCTCTCCAGCAGCTCCACATCCCTCTTGTACTGGGGGGCCCAGAACTGGACACAGTACTCCAGATGTGGCCTTACCAGGGCTGAGTAGAGGGGTAAGATCACCTCCCTCGACCTGCTGGAGACGCTCCTCTTAATGGATCCCAGGACCCCATTGGCCTTCTTGGCCACGAGGGCACACTGCTGCCTCATGGTCAACCTGTCGTCCACCATGACGCCCAGGTCCTTCTCGGCAGAGCTGCTCTCCAGCAGGTCGGTCCCCAGCCTGTACTGGTGTCTGGGGTTATTTCTCCCCAGGTGCAGGACCGTGCACTTGGCCTTGTTGAATTTCATGAGGTTTCCCTCTGCCTAGTTGTCTAGTCTGTCCAGGTCCCTCTGGATGGCAGCGCAGCCCTCTGGGGTGTCAGCTACTCCTCCCAGCTTCGTATCATCTGCAAGCTTGCTGAGGGAGTACTCTGTGCCTTCATCCAGGTCACTGATGAATAAATTGAACAGGATATTCAGTGTTGTCTTGGTGTTTACCTCAGCTGTGCCAGGTCACTTACCTTCTGTAGGGAACAAACCTGAAAATGGTTTTCATCAGCGCTTCACGGTCACAACCTTCCTTTGCAAACTAGAGTGGCGGCTTTGAGCCCAGGTAAAGACAAAAAGCTTTCAAAGTCTGACTTGGGTGATGTGCAGAAGTCGCTGAATCTGACCTATGTACGGTCAGCATTTAGTCAAATCTTACTCTTGGCAGAAATCTTCAAAGGAGGGATCTTGTTGAAATAAAGCATGGGTTTAAACTGTTGTTATCTTAATCAAAGGGATATCTGTACCTCCTCCATTCTAATTTCAAGAAGTCTGTTAAAGCAGATGTTTTCTTCTTGATTTTTTACATTCTGATTGCTTTCTTTTCCAGTGATGGAATTATATGTTTAAAGAGCAACAGTCTCATAGTTTATTTTAATAAATATTAGATGGTCAAGCTACTCCTGAGAGTCTGAGTCACAAATCTGGGGATCAAATAAATATCTCTGAAAATGGAGAAAGCATTTTTAGTGAATTCTGCATACTTTATATCTAAGACTTTTTTTTTCCTTGTTAGCATGCTTTGAAATGTTTCCTGATAGAGGGCAATGTGATTATGTGTGAACTTTAACTTCATTTTGAAGCCAGTCGATTACACGCTAACTTTCCTGAGCCTTTCCACAAAACAAGTATTTTCACTATAGCTTACTTCCAGTTTTGCACTCTAAATGTTATGTAGCTTTGCTGCAGCATTCCATAGTAGAAATGAAGATGTATAGTAGATACTGGAAATTCCTCTAATCCTATAGACTGCAACAGGTCAGGAGAAACCTCTGGGAGCCAGTGGTCTATGCTGCTGCAGGAGCTCTGCAGAGCTGCTGCCTGATATGGTCAAAGGAATATATCTGGCAGAAGAAGCTCTAAAATGAGCAACTTCAGTTGTGAACTGCATTTAATTAAGAAGAAAGAAAAGTGAAGAAACAGAGGGTACGGTCGTGCCACGGAAGGGCTAAATGGGCATGTTTTGCTCGCTGTGGCTCGTAATGTTGAAGTGTGAGGCACATACCACCACTGCATGGAGTGTCTCTGTGTGGTGTGCCCCAGAGGAATCGCTCATCAACAGACTTTGCCAAAGCCAAAAGGATGCCTCGATTTAATTTATCGAAGATCAGTTTATCCATAATTGCCCTTTGAGGATGGTCTCTTGTAATGTCCCGCGTGGAGAGTCCTGAGCAGACAATTGCTGGAAGCTGAGAGCATGCTGATAGCAGGGACCGTGGAGGCTACTCTGTACTTACGGGTTTTCTGTAATCCCTTCTTTAGCATCTACTAATGACCAACACTGGTTGCAGAAGCAGGATGACCCTTTAATCTGAACTAGTGTGGTTTGTGATCTTATTTTTATGAGACAGTAAAAATATTTTAAGACCAGGCAGGATAATGCAGCCTGGCGTGTACTACAGCAAGCAATTCCTACGCTTCAGCCCGTGCTACACAGAGTAATACATGGAATGTCCTTTTAGAAAGTCATCTGGGTTTGATTTAAACAACACAGGTGATAGAAATTTCTATGTTTCCAGGATTAGTGGTAACTCGTTATAGATTCCTCTTTGAAAGGGTATCACAGATTTCTGAACAAAATCTATTTTGTCTTCCTCACCTGTATTAACTTCCAGACCACCAATTCAGAGTTAAAAGAACCAAAATAAGCAAATTTGAGGGTTGCAAATACAGTTCCCTTTCTGCAACAGATAAACTATCCTCTTTTTTTCTTCTCTGCTAACCTTAATTTATAATTTCTTATATATGGCTCCATGTTGGAATTTAGAAGTTAAAACTAGGACACGATAAATGGAAGCATATTATTTCTCAGTGAGTGGCTGGAAGAATGGGTATTTTTAGGAAATACCTTATATAGTATAATACTGCAGGTTGAGCTCACTGAAGTAATCGGCATACTCTGAACTGCAGTAAGATTATGGGGCTCGTTTCTGCTGACACAGGAAAGTAATATTTTTGACTCTCGGGGACATGGGCATTCCTTTTGTTCCCCAGTTCAGGTCCGGAGTGTAAAATCCTGCAGTGCAGCTGGTGGGAGAGCCCGGAGGCCTCATCAGGCAGCGGGAGTTTCCCTCAGACCCAGTGCTAGCAGGGGAGGCCGGGGAAGATCTTCTTGCTGCTCCACAGTGAGAGGCTGTGGATCGCTGGAGCACCAAGTTTTCTGGAGCAGCACCTCCCATGTCATACATGAGCTGCAGAATTTCTTTAGGAAGAACATAAATAGGATTTTAACGTAAAGTTTGGGAAGAATGCGTTGTTAAGAGCTAGTGGTTGTCCTGTGGACTAAATATTTAGGAGCTGCTGTTCTTAGTGTCAGCAGTGCTGCCTTCACAAGTGGGGGATATATACAGAAAACTCAGTGAAACACAAGTCCCATATGTGGATTGTCCTGAGCTTGGCTCCATTCTTCAAGGGGCTGAACTTTCACAATTCTCTTTCTTTTTTTTTTAAAGTAAATTTTTAGAGAACTGAGCATTGAAAGGTAGTAAGTTATGATTTATCTTATTATTCTAAGTTAGGTACTAAGTTATGATTTATTCTGAAGAAAGAAAAAGTGAAGTTGCGTTTTTTAACCTACAAGCATATTTGATTTGGTAGAAATCAGTGATTACTTCAGCAATGCTGAGTTTGAAGAAGTTTTACTTTGTAAATGGGTAAATAAGAAATGACAGGCTAAATCTTAATAACTGTTTCTCTGGTCATGGAGCTGAGACTATTTAGCACCAGAGAAACCGAAACCAGGATCCTGAAAGGGGAGGACAACCCAGGGAGGGAGCCTAAGTGGGGGTCTGTGAGCGCCAGTCAGGTAGCAACAGCTACTGGTGACAGGCAGCCCTGCACTAGGTCAGCCCTTCATGTGGGGGACGTGCAACTACCGGGACATGCAGCAGACACTGTGCTTAAAGACAAGAACATTTAACTGCACCTCTCTGCCTCAAAGCATGGCTAAGTGGGTCTGGTCTGGGGGAAGACCAAGCTCTTGGATAGCTCAGCAGGCAGCTTTCCCCTGGGCCCAAACTCCTCGTCTCTTCACTCACGGCCAGGACTCCCACCAGTTCAAGGAGAGCTCTGAAGGAGCCAAAGCTAAATAATGATATTACTTTTTAACCAAAAAAAAAACACTTTTTTTTTCAGTTTTACACCTTGTGGACTATTAACAGAATTAGTGGGGTTGCAGTGAGGTGACCAACTGGGTCCTTTAGCTGACAGTATGATTTCCATGGTTCAAATGGAAAGATGGAGAAGCTTATGGATGAGAGGAAAAGGATGAAGTTCAAGAGAACCAGCTGTCAGATAGGACTCCAGGGAACCTGTCTACCTTGAGCAAGCATTAGAGACTTCAGCAGCATGAAATAAACTGCAGGTCTAAAGCTTTATGTAGTGTTTATGAAGGTGAGCTCAGAAGATTAATTACTTGGCATATCTGCTTGTACCAACAGTTGTTCATGTGCAGCAGAAATTTGTGGGAGTGATTTTGGGGACATATTCAATGACTAAAAGAGTTTACAGGCCTAACTATTGACACAGAGTTGTGGTAGACAAGGTGAAATAGGAGGGGAAAGCTGAGAAAGAGACTTTAGGTTCCAGTGCAGGTCAACAGCAAGGAAACTCCCAAGTACTTTTTTCTGTTCACTCTGTCATGTGAGTAGTACAAGTAGAATTCAGATCTTCAGAAGCACCTCCTCTCTCTTTGCTTTCTCTGCGTAATGTGTTTCCCTGAATCACTTGGTGAGAAAATCTCTCACAAAGTTTGTGGGAAAATGTCATTTTTATAAAATTATTGAAGTGGTAAATCAATCACTGAACAGTCTCCTGTGTACTGAAGAGTGAATTCTTGAACGTGTGCATGAATTGAGTCATTCACGTGTTTGTTCCTCCTGTGATCATCAATTATAATGAGCATTTCTGTTCAAGCCTGTCCAGCAGATCTGGCTGATTTTGAGAAGAAACCTGAGAACTCAGTATTTGGATACTGCAGTTGAGAAGTGTAATGAAAACTGCATGCTCTATTCCTGCTTTGTTTTTGATTAAACTCACTCGTTGTTCTTATGACGCTTCTTGATTAGAGCCAGTGATATACTAAAAATGAACTAAAACTTTATAATACTTACTCAGGTTTTGTGTTCTTAAACCAAACCTATTTGCAAATCAAACCTATTTGTTTAGCTTTCACACTTCCCAGAAAAAGAAAAATTGCCAAAAAGCAAACCATAATGTGCCTTGACTCTATGTCAATGTTACGTAACATAAATAATAGTATTTAAGACTATTTAGAAATAAAGAAGAAGCAGTCTTTATGGCACAGAAATAAAGAGAAATAACTTCAATGATTTCTGCTTCTTAAAAATGCATACAACTAGTAGCCTTTAAGTGTGAACGTTCATTTTATGGAGAGAATTTGCACACATTCTATTTCAGATAATAAGGCAAGTGCTTCAGTTTAATAACACAAGAGTAGCAATTACATAGTCTTTCATTATTCTAGACTTATGGAACTGCCTTTGCAGAATACAGCCTTAAAATGCAGGTCAATGTTAAAAAAATTAAGGAGAAAATACTCTTATTTCTATCATGAGTAGATCCTTCATGTTAGTATCCATATGGAGGGCTGCTATCTCTCTCTTTTTTTTTTTTTTTTTTTTTCCAAATTCTCCACTGGAAGAATCGGCAGAAACATTGTGACTGTTTTGAAAGTTAAGAGGCTGAAAAGCTTTAAAAAGGTGATTATGACCATCTGCTATAACATATATTCAGGACAGAGACATAGAGTTGTTGGTAGCTCTCCGAAACATAAAAGCATGAGAAGATTCGATTACCCATAAATTGTTAATCCTCAGGAACTGAGAAAGTTTGTCAAAAAATCGTAATCCTTGTGTTTACATCTTAGTGCACAGAAGCAGCACCTTTTCTTTTGTAATTTCCTTAAGATGTATAATATCTATCCTTTGTACTATCCCAAAGTTCACATGCAGAAAATATTACAAATATAAAGCCTGTCTCTCAAACCCCGCTAATTGTAAGGCACTGTCTCACCTCAGGAGAAACATGCTATTAGTTGTCTCTTCTTATAAAAGCAATGAAATCAAGGAAAACATTGTATTTTGGGGAACCAAGCTTGCAATGGTACCATCTTCTGTTTTTCCATAGCTGCCAAATCAGCATTTTAACCAATATTTATAATTGAATAGTCGGTACAAGGTGTTAGTTGACCTTTGATACCTTGGTGCTTGCCCTGAATATTAAAAAGAACTGAGTCTGCTTGTCTGCTAAGAAGAGAGAAGATTTTGTGTTTCAAGCTAGTAGAGCTGAGGTTGCTTGGTAAACATGTTAAAATAGTTGATAGGGATCTTAAAAGTTCTGAGGGCTCATATTCTGCAACTCCACACCAGTGGTAACAGTGCTGCAATACTATTTTGTGGACAGTGTGGCAGGAACACTGTGCCTTGTGCAGAACAGCATCGTACCTGCCCAATACCTCCTGCTTGTCTCTTCTAAACCAGTCATGCAAAGTGAGTTTTACCCATCCTAATGATCATGACTCCATGCTGTTGGCTGAAATCTGATACTTGGGCATTGCAGAGACTGAATGGACCAAAGGGAACCAAACTCAACAAGAAAAAATACATTGTTTGTTCCTTTCTGGCCTAGTTTCCACGACAGCAACCACCTCCCTGCCCACAAAGTATGTAGGATCTCAAAACACTGAAGAACTGCAAGTTTGGAGAAAAAATTATCTTCATTCACAGATTCATCAGTATGGTTGCTGCGAAACTTTGTTCAGATGGTAAGAACCTGAGCAGACTTTTTTTTTTTTTTCTGTAGCAATAGTTAAAGAAATTTAGAAAACCTCAGCTTCAGAGACAGACCGAGGCATGCCCTTAGCTTGGGCAAAGACTGAAACACAGAGGATCCATCTGACATCTGAAAATAGTAAAACCATATTCTCTGTGAGGTTGACTGAGCACTGGATCCAGGTTACCCAGGTTGTGGAGTCTCCACACAGTTGAAGTTACTCAGAAGCCATCTGGACAGGATCCTGGGCAACCTGCTCCTGGTGACCCTGCATGATCTGAGAGGGGCTGGACTAGATGAACTCCAGAGGTGCCTTCCAACCTCAACCATCCTGTGATTCCCATTGTTTGTGCGTTGTGGCTGGTCATTCACACTTCATCAGGAGAGCAGATGAGTGCTGTGCCAGTGCCTCCTGTAAAAGCAGGCAAACAAAAACAAACAACAGCAAAAAAAATAAAAAAAAAAACCCACATTTTTGCCCTTGCCACATGTAAGCAGTACCTGTAGAATGGTAAACATTAGGACTAATCTGCCTCCTGGTGTGTCTGTGCTTAGGCTTAGGCTATTACTGTGCAAAAAGGTAGTACAGAGGCAACATCTCTCCTGCATCTAATTGCTGATAAAGCCTACAGAAAAAAATACTCTTCTGCTCCTTACGTGCTCTTTCTTTTGTTTTCAGTGCTGCAGCTAATGTAACTTTAAGAGTTCACAGCTTGAATATGATGTACTTCATTGATTTTTATTTTTTTAATTTCCCACTGCTGCTATATGCTATTGGACGCTTTCCAGTGTTGACAGAGAAATAGACTGGGCTGTAATGTTCCTACTTTATATGAAGTGGATATTACTTTTTAAGAGCATACTGAATCCGCAAAAATCCTGAGAGTGTTTGCGAGGATTAGTTGAAATTTGGGGGTCAGCGTATTTGGTTATTATCAAGTATCTCCAGAGCACAGTGCTGAATAAAAACTATGTTGTTAGTCTCTCTCTCTCTCTCTCTCTCTCTCCCCCCCCCTTCTCTGTCTCTCTCTCAAAAAAAAGATTTTATTTCCTCATGACATGATGTATGTTAGAGAAAACTGTGGATTTTCATTCATTTTCCACATTAAAACGGAAAGTCAGAGTCCCTGAACAAATTTCTAGAGATTATTTCTTTTTTTTTTCCTACTTATCCCTCCAAATTTGAAAAATGAGTCATCTGAATTACTTGAGTCTGGAGGTACACTCCTTTTAGTCCATTTGCTGTAGAGGTTAATATATTGACACTGGATATAACCTTAGACTTTTGCTTTCAAAAATCTTTGTGTTAAGAATCATCTCTCTGCATAATTATGTGACAAGTTCCACATGGATTCTGGGTTTATGATGCCTATTTTATTAATGATTGCAGGGGGAATTATCTTTTCAACCTATAGTAAATGCTGTCTTGCATGATATAGTTTTGTGTCATAAAAATATCTTGGTCACTGTACTATGTATGTGTCGTTAATAAAAAACAAGCTACAAAGGCAATATACAGAGGAACAAATGGGATCAACCAGGAAAAAGGACATTCATATTTCCTGATATTCAATTCATATTCACTGATTCAAGCCTTCTTTTAATTCCCTGGAAGTTGTTGGAAAAGTCAGCTTTAACTTCTAGTTGAAGGATGCCCTCTCAAGTGATATCTTCTATTGGAAAGACATGGGTTTGCTGTGGGTTACCCTGTAGTGCCTTGTGCCTGGGAATCTGGGAATCAGGAGGGATTCTTGCCTGCTGATTACTAAAGTAACAGAGGTGAAGCAAGAGCCATACGTCAAGTGAGAAAGAACAGAGACACCTTCACAGTAGCTCGTGGCTTGCTTAGAAGTGTCTGAGCTCTGGGGACACATTCACTAGGATGAATTACTGACACCAGTGGTGCTACCTGTTGAAAGTAAGGGACCAAGCTGCAGGTCTGAGTACTTCCTCACAAAGTTGTCTGCAATCTGTTCATTGTGCTTACAGGTCTTTGTTTAAACTTTGTCCTAGATTATTGTTTTTCCCAGATAAAAGCAACAGTAATACTTCGTGAAAAAAATCTTTCCAAAGTGTGTTAAATGGCTAGTGGTCCTATATTATCCATAAATCTATGTAAAGCTTATTTTAAAAACTTTCATGTGCTGTTTCAAAGGCTTGTTTATAATTTTAAATTGGTACAGTAGATTTCAATTACAATTACAACATAAAATGCAGATATTTGCTCATTAGTTACCTTTCACGTTTTGCCCCAATACACTGAAAATACGTAAGGGAAAACTATTTTAAAATAGTATTCAGCAATTAATATATTTATGCTCTGAGCCCTAAATGTTTTGACAACCTTTTTTTTTTCTTCTTATTTTGAATAAAAGTGCAGTAAATCATTTGGTTTTATTTGTTGCATAATTATTCCAAAATGTCATTTATTTTCTCTTTAGACTCCTAAGGACCCAATCTCTGGATTGGTACTACAATAATGTGAAGAGCCGTTTTAAATGTTTTGGAAGTGCCAAAGTCCTGAAGAACTTGTACAGGAAGCACAGACTGGAAAGTGGAGCTTGTCCTGATATAGTAGGTAAATACAACTGCTTTGATGTCTTGTTAGCTTATCCATTCTGACAAAGAAGATGACATGATGAAATATCTGAGATTATTTCAAAAGAGATTTTTTTTTAAATTCCATTTTTTTCAAAAATAACAAAATGAAGAGAAAAAAAGAGCTGAAGTGCCTAGATAGTTTGAACTGTTTTAACAGTTCAAATAGTGTTTAATCTTAATTATGCCATTGATACTGCAGAATTGTGATCTTAAATCCATAAATAATTGCGGGGAGGATTGTGTTCTGTATCCCCAAATTCATCACTGGTCTGAGTAGTTAATAATAAAAGAATTTTGCATTCAATATTTGCCCTCTAATAAAGCATTTCCATGGCATTTGAAGCAAAATTTGGTTAATGTGGGATACATTCTTTAGGTCTAAGTTGATCAAAACGTATATTGAAAAGCTTTTACAGCTTTCCTTTCTTAAGGATCCTAAAACTGGCCCCTTCCTATTTTTGTGCTGATACTGTAGATAGTTAAAAGATATTGATTTAATATTGCTGGCATTTTTTTTATGTAAAGAAACACAACTAGTAGTAATAGTAGCAATTGGTGATGCAAAAAAGAAGTTAAAGGTAGTAGTATTTTGTCTTACATTAGTAATTTAGATTGCTCCAAGTACAAAAACCTCAGTCTTTGAGCATAAAATTTTATTTGCTTTATTGGTAAGCACTTTTCCTAAGGTAATTCTTTTGAAATCTATACAGAGCCTATATTTTTGTATAGTCTTTAACTTTGTCTTTTTCTGAAGTTATCTTGGATGATAACTAGATTGTGTATTATGGGCAAAAACTTTAAGTGTTGCTTTTGAATACTGACCTCAAAGCTTGTAGATAAAAGGGGTGACCTCTGTTTTACGTGCTGATTTGTTAATCCTTTGCTTTCTTTGTATCAAATTAATATTTCTAGAGAAGATATCTTAAAAGTTTAGAACAAATATATATAAAGGCATGAATGCTAATTTCAGTGAAGACAGAAATAGGCCAATGGAATTAAAAACTAAGAGGATGGACGCTACAGAAATTTGTTATTACATGTTGCCTTTACTTAATTCTTAGTCACACTGAATTTGAATGTGAACTGTGAACCATGCAATGACAAGTTGGAGTAAAGAGCATGTGCAGTATCTGTGATCCTTTCTAAGGAAGGCTTGTGTGTCTAAATATCACTGCTGACCTTCTACCCTCTGTGTTAACTGTTGGATAAACCTTTTGTTCCATTTGAAGATAAATACTAGTATACATGTCAGGATTTCAACTTATTTGTACAGCAGTGCCCTTTAAATATGCAATCAATTTCAACTCTAAATGTCATATTAAAAGCAAATTCCCTGTACTTAAACCTCACTATGTACATTTCATATTTTAGTAGCTTCTTCCTTTCTCTCTTTTCCTGTACAAATGTTTCTTTTTTCCATCCAAAATGAATACAAGGTCTTATGTATAAAGGCAATCATACCTTGTACAAAAGTTGCTGCAATCATGTTTTATATAAAACCTAGTAGGAATTTTCCTGTTATCCCTTTTTTCTGTGTAGTGCCATCATATCTTGAGAGAATAATCTAATAATATATCTGCTGTTAACAGGTACTTCTTATACTAATGTGCTGTGCTGTCTTTTTTGAACAGAAGGAGATTTTTTTGAAGGAAGCTTAGAAAATGAAGGGAGCATTTGTGGCAGTGACTCTACATTCTACAGACAGACAGAAGGTACACTGCTAGAAACTCATCTGAGTAAAACCCAATTCCTGTAGTTCAAATTATCAGACAAATAGCCTAGAGTGCTGACAGGTATTGTTCACTGACCCAACAACCTTTCATCAAAGTATAAGTAAATCCTTTGTATTCACATATACCAAGCTGGGGTTTCTTGCTTCAGTATTCCAGGTACTATTCATTTCTTTTAGCATGTGTTCAGTGTTGGTTTCTTCTTTCCTGCATTTTCTTTCTTATGCTCATAAACGTATTCTTTTTCTTTCTTTTTCTAAGACCCTGTTAGTGTTTACAGGAATCGTACAGATTTTCTTCTTATGATTGTCTCCTAACTGTTTTGCTGGATTCTAAAAAAGCAGCATAGAAATACCATGTTTTGCTCTATAATACTTAAGTTTAAAACATTTTTATCAATCAGAAGTGTTACTCATCTTTTTCAATTAGAGGTAAAACAACAATTGAGACAAATTACTCCATCTGTGTTAAGATGTTTATATTCTTTTGCATAATTATGGGCTGAGTAACTACATTTTGTCATGAACAACCTGGATCTGGGTCTTGGATAAACCTCTGCTGCAGTTTACACCAAAGTAAATGAGCTACTCAAAGTATGGATCTAAATGTTGCAGCTTATGTTGCAAAATGTAAGTATATAATATAATGGAAGTTTTATCTTATCCTTCACCCAGGACACAGCATGATGGATACCCTTGCTGTGGCCTTACGTGTTGCAGAGGAAGCAGTGGAAGAAGCTATTTCTAAGGCAGAGACCTACAGTGACAGTCTGGTAACATTTTCTTAAATATTTTGTTAATTTTGATAGAGCAAATCTGTTTCTTCTATTTTGAGTAGTGTTAGAAAGACAAGTAAATATAAAAGAAAACATAAAGAAGTAATGATTATCTTCATACATTACTGAAAAGTGATTTTATCAGGTATGATGTGGGCTTTTTGAACTTGTGTTCAAGATACATGTGTTTCAGAAAGTGACAATACAAGTATCTGGAATTTCTTCCTATGCTGCCAACAGAACATATTGCCTATTTCCTTACCTATACCACTTTTGTAGAAAAGCTGTTTTAATGTGATTTTAGCATCTACAGATCTCCATTTTCATGCAGGACAAGCAGAACGAAGCTTGTTATTTGCAAGAACACAAAGAGGACCTCATAGAAGAGCTGGCTACAACCATCGTACAGAAGGTATGCTCTGTGTTTTTGCTATGGCTTGTTTTAATGGCCAAAACATAGTCCCATAGCATGCTGCACTGACTCTTGTTAGCTAACAGGTAAAACAGTGACACCAATGTAGGAAGTACAAAGTAAATAGGCTGCAACTTTAACTACTGCAATGTAGACCTAATGACATATATCTGAGAAAGAGATGATTCTAGAAATAACCGTAATTCAATGCCTAAATTGATGGCCTCCATCCTCAGAGTTGAGGTGCCTTTCCAGCAGGTCCATGAGGCACTTACTGGGAAGAGAAGGCTCCTGCTTACTAGAAGTTTCTGTCTGTAGTTCTTTCCCGAAGGACGGAAAGTTTCTAGTGCAAAGGAGCATGGCTCTTGAGTATTCAAACTCTACTGACCCAGGCATCTGCGAGAGAGAGACACAAAAGATTTGAAGTGTTTATTGGCCTTTATTTATTGGCCTTTCCTGGAAAGTTCCTTGTTCTCCCAGCAAAGCTGGCAGTTGGCACTGATGCAGCGCAGAAATAGAAGGCAGCTGAGAATGAGAACTCCTTGAGTTTGTCTAGACAGTCTGGAGCAAGGCGAGACAAGAGCAGGGCAGAGTGCTACAGAGTGCTAGTGATGAAGAAGGTGGTCCCTCTACTTGATCTGTTTATGCCATGTGAATTAAGCTAACTACAATGACTGTTTTAACATATTTAGCAACGCCTGGACACCAGGAGAAGAGCATGTTGCTTCTCAAGATTTTGAAAAATGCTCTTTGTTTTCAATAGGGATATGTCTAGATGCTGTGGGAACCTTTGAAATTCCCCTCATATCTAGTATTATGTGTTTCTTTGCAAACATACTTACCAGAGAAAATTCTTAGATAACAGCAAATTTTAAAATGTTGTCGGTAGGAATAGATTTCCATGTTTCTTTAATTCAGCTCTGATGTTCCTACAGGTATTTATTATGATTTATTGTATTAGTCTTGTGCATTCGCAAGCAGTGTGACTTAAGTTGGGAAGAAATGCCTTCAGGCTGTCAGAATGATCCTTGCATGAACTACAGTGGAAGCAAAGGGAAACTCAAATGTTCTTCCAAGACAGTTTATCTTGAGACAGAGTTAATATAGTTTGCTCCATATGGCTCAGACAGTGTTTTCCAAGTATATTTTTTCCCCAAACTCACAGATTATAAAGAAGCAAAAAAGCAAAACTGAGCAGACTGAAGCTGACTTTGAATGGCCACCATCCAGGAGCAGCGGCCTGGCATCTGTTGCTGTCTCCGATCAGAGTATGCTGACTTTTCCAGGGAGTCGCAGGGGGTCCTACACCTTGTGGGTGAGTGACTAAGCACAGGTATTGATGTTTTCTGCTCCACAGAGCTAGAGAATTGGAATCATGTATGAGTATCATTCCTGGAATGGTAGGTACGGGCTTGGAGGAAACTGATGTTAAATCTCTCCGTGTGCAGACAGGCATGTCACTCAGTTGCATGCTTTCCATAGCAAGTCATTGGCTTTGGAAGGACATCACAGACATTGTATTGTACTGGTGATTGTGTTGGGGGCTAAATTCTCTCAAGTCAGGCTACCAGCACTCTTCCTGCTTAGCTCGAATGCTAGCAGGACTCAATGCCTCAGTGCCTATTCCTTAAAATAATTTTTATGCTCAGTTAGCTTTCATGTGGATTTTTTTTGTATAGTGTTAGATTTCTCTAATGTGTTTATTTTGTTCCTTAGCCACTTAAAGAAAAGTCACCACCAACAACAAAAAATAAATACAGCTGCATAACACCACTTAGGTTTCGTATTATACTGAAGAGTATTTCCTCCTCCTTTCACTTTATCTCAGCACAGTGCCTTTAGCTGCTGCTATAAAGCTGGAGAAAATCTGACAAGCTGCATTAGTAACTTTTTAGGAAGAGTGGCAAGGGAAAAGAAGTGAAAACAGACTATAGGCTTGGATAGACTATTTCACAGTTGGAGAGTGATGACAGTGACAGATGAGTCCCAGTGAATTTTGCTACAGTGGTTTAAGCTCTTGCTTCAAATTGCCCTGCTTCTGTGCTGTTTCCCCCCTCCCTTCCACAAAGACTTCAGAACTGAATGTGTGCTGTGCCTCACTTCCCAGCTTAGTGTGCTGGCTTACACTGCCAGTGGGTGCCAGTAGATTTATTCCAGAATATTAGAGTGCAGACTGGAATTGATGAGGTATGGACACACATTCTCCTCCCCCATCTATTTCCAAATTGGTGGTAGTAATGCATTTTTTAAGCTGATGTGTTTTTCTGAGTGATCACAAGTCCGAGTGAGCATGCTTAAGCCCCTTGCTATACAATGCCTTGTATTTGTCTACAGGCAACTTGTTTGTATAACTTAACAACTGCAAGAGAGAGTTATTTTTATCTCTGATTGAACTGAGGGCTTTTTTGGTGTTTGTTGTTGTTTTTTGTTTGTTTGTTTACTTGTTTTTTTTCTGGACTTTTTAGGTCAGGACCTAGTGGAACACACTGTTCAAATCCTTAGTTATTACCAGCAAAAAAGCCTGTTGTTGTTCTCATCTGGAGAATTAACAAATATTTTGAAATTCTTTTCCAAAATAGTTCTCCATTGGTTTGAGAAGCAGCAGAATTTTTCAAAGACATTGGAGTAGGGAAAATGACATGCACATATGGGAACAGGCACAGTGAACAGCAAATCTGAAGCCATCAGTCAGCACTAGAGATCCAGATGTGTTCACTGCTTTATAAGAACTTTCCACTCTATTTGGGTTCTTTCGCTAAATTCATCAGTGCTGAATCCTATAGTGCACTAAGGCCATGAATGAATTTGGTCATGTGGATTCCTCTGGATTCCTTTCAATAAATTCAGTTTCTGCAATGTTGTATATTGCTTTGTTGCGATCTTTTTATTGTGTGGCATTGTTCTTTGAAGTGTTTACTTTTACTTTGTTTTCAGTAGAAGAGAATTTTCTTAGTATAACTGGGTGCCTTTGGAAAGCCCCGGTAGTTAATGAAACTCCAAATCGGATAACCTGTTAGCCTAACAGCTATATAGTCACGTAAGCTCTAACAAAGCGCCTACTGGCAAGTGTGCTAAAAGCTAATTCATGCAGAGCAAAACGCAGAGCAGTTACTGCCTGCTGGATGCTGAGCAACGACTTGAAGTCCTGAGCTGAGCTTGCTTTCCTTTCAACTTTGCTGTCGGTCAGTTATAGTAAGAATAGTAAGCACGCATCTATCAGCAGTTTTAGAAGGATGAATTGTGTCACTTTGTCTTATATTTATCATTTGAGAAAGTTATCTTCTCTGCGATAAGTTTTGCAGTGCTTTTATTTTCAAAGAGAAAAGCCTAAATTCTGCAGAAATTGGAAATTAGACCCTATGGTCTTGGGCCTTCCCAAGAAAAGCTTCTTGCTCCCTCCCAGGCTTTTGGATTTTGGAAGTTGGAGTCTAAGTTTGTAACAGCATTTTTTTTTGTTCTAATACTAAAAAAACCCAAACCCTTAATTTTTGTGCATGCACCTTGCTTTTGAGTTGTGTTTGTTGGGGTAATTTGCACATAATAAAACTCCTTTCCTGTTAGTATGTGCCACCATGATAAGGGGCTCTTACAGCAGAGATATGAGGGCTTATGTTTCTAAGTGTAACCAAGATTTTTGATAACAGTATACAGAAAAGGATATTTTTCCTTTCAGAGTTAGCCCAAGCTGACTATTGCAGAGGTTTTAGTTACATACATGGACCAGTTTCCCAATTAGTATTATTTCGATAGAGCTCTCTCTGTTTAAGACTTACTTTGTTATCTAGAAAACAAATTATTGCTTGGCACAAGCAGAGACAGGACAGATTAAATCAAAGGGAAGAGGAAACATGGTTAATGAAAACAAGGCCTGCAGACAAAAGGGAAGTAAGGGAAACAAATTATAAGGCAGTTACATTTTCATAATGTAAAACTGGATATCCATCTTACAGCAAATATTTTAGTATCTCTTCTGTGTAAAGGTAATATATCAGGTTTAGCAAGCATGATAAAGCTAGTAACTTTGAATGCTATAACACAAACTATTAGAAACTTCTTTTCATTATTGCATTGCATTTTATTACCAATGTCACTGTTTAAGTGAGAGGGGAAGGAGGAGCTTTAACAATCTAAAATATAATTATTCTTGGCAAACTGTTTTGCTTCTAATCACAGCTGTTTATATACAGCTCAATCACATCAACCAGAAAATTCAGGTAGGCTCTAGATGCCCTCCATAACCTCTTGGTTCATCCAGGATCTCTTGGAAATGATTACTAAACAAGTTAAATTACCTCTTTGTAGTATAAAAGGAGATTGCTGTGTGCAAAGAGCTTGAGCTGTAGAAAGTGGGCGCAGCACAGAGCCATGAGAGCAGTGCATGAGACTTGCAGTATTGAAGCAGATCTATTGATCTCCATATTAACAAAACAAAAATATATATTTTCCTGAAATATATTATTGATTGTTTAACTGCAGTGTATGGTATGGCCTTAGCCATAGATATTGTCTTTTTATGTTTTTTGGGTGTTCAAGATCCCTTGCCCATGCTAAAATGCTGATACCAGGCTGAATATTGTGTTTCCCCATCTCATAAAAAGGGATAGATGGCACCATCTGTTTCTTTTTAATGTTATACAAAGGCGGTATGATGATACTGGGAAAGGAGAAGCTTAAAGCAAAGAACAGATGATTCTGTCCTCTCTCAATTAATTTCTACCCTATATGTCACTGCCACTGAGAGCAAATGGCCAGTTGGCCCATTTTCTTCCATTTAAACACTGATGGAATGCAGACTTCCTGGTGTGCCTTAAGTGTTGCATTAGCAGTCTTTATTTTACAGCTAAAAGATTGCACATATAAACAGAAGCTCATCCATAATTTATAGTATTTAAACCAGCTAGGGATAAAGGCAAAAAGAGGATTTCATTAGATCTATATTATGATGCATCTCCAGGGAAACAGAAATTTACTGGTTAAACTAATTATAAGATCCACAAGGTACTGAGAATTATTTACTTATTTTGCTTGCTTATTTCCTTTGATTTGTTTTAGAGAGGAAGTTCCATAAGCCTCAGGTCCAACACTGCTTTGGAAGTCACTGCAAGGTGCAGGTGCTCTGTACCTTTGTAAGTTTGTCCACAGAGAGAATCTTTTTGAGGAGGAATCCCGTTTAACAGTCAAATGGCACAACAGGAAAACTGCTTTGAATGAGAGCAGCATTATACTCTAGGAAGGGCATGCCAGCTGACACCAGATCTCACTTGTCAGCAGGTCTAAGTCAGAAACAGTATATTAATATCTAATCAGTAAATATTGCATCTCATATTAAAGATGGAAGTGGAATCTTTTACACATGAGCTGGGGCCAGAACATTACACAGCATTCCTGGGATGTCTCCTTGGTATCTGGCCCATCAGAGGGATTCTGGGGGGTTAGTCTTCTTTTCTTCCAGTAAAAGCCAACATCATCACCTCTTCTCTGCATAGCCTAGCACAGAATGGGAAAAAAAACAGTCAATTCTCAGAGGGAAAAACAGTTTGTATTTTCTCATATTTATAGTGAGAAGATCTTCCTTCCTTCTTCACTTTTTATGTTACGCATCTTGCTGTATTTGCAGTTGCAAAATTCTCTGCATGCCCTGGAACTATGTAGTATATTTATGCAGGAGTCCTTCCTTTTCTTTTTCCTTCTAATTCATGGATTTGAGGTTGTCATTGCCAGCAAATGCAGCCAAAGATAGCAAAACCTTGCAGGCAGGAATATTCAACACTTCTGATGTCAACATAATAGAGATGTCTTCAAGTCTGAACCAAAAGCTTTACCATCCAGCTACCAGTGTCCTGTAGATCCTTCACTGCATGTGTTAGTCTTTGTGTGATCGTGGTGTGGAGTTCACCTGCACATCAGTGGAAGACTGATTTTATGCAGTGTAAAGTTTCCTCTCCCTGGATAAGTACTTCGGTGTTACCTGCCCGTATGGCATTTTGTGCATTTCAGATCCAGGCATCCACACCCCTGTTAACCTGCTTGATTTCCCTCATTCCAGGACAGAATAGAATTGCTTTTGGCAATTCCAATTCAATCAGTTAGTATTGCTTTTTAAGGCTTTGGGGAGTTAAATAGTCAATGCAAGGCTAAACATGACAGCATTGTCTTTTTGAAGTTTCTGTAGCTCTAGCAGAAGATTACTGATTCTTGGTTACACAGCAATGCGCATGCATTTGACAAGCGGCCAAGAAGACAGGTTTCTAGACTTTTATGAAGGATGGTATAGGAAGCTTGCTATATGACCATCCATATGGAGACCTAAATTAGGCTGCATTATACTTATTACCAGCAAGCCAGGGTATTTTTTAAGGCATGAGGTGGAGGAGAAGAGAGGACAGAAAAGGAGGGCCATTTTGCAATTTTATTTTGCAGATAATTTGGATGATATGTTGTTTTAATTTCAGCTTTATTTATTTTGCTTTAAATATGCCATCTTAACACACTGCTAGTTATTAAGAAGCTTTTGAGTTCTAATTTAAAACCTGTGATGCTGAGAGATAGGCTCCTTGACAAATCCTACTTTATTTTCAGAAGAAATCATGGTGCGTATTGTCACAGCAAGAAGCAAGTAGAAACAGAATACTTAAAGCTTTCTCTGTCAAGAAGGTGTTTGAGTAGGACGTGCAGTGATTGTCTGTGATGGACGAGTGCTCATCCGATGATTGTTATATTGTAGAAAAGGATGAGAACTGGACACAAAAGGTTTCTCAGTGGAGTGAGCAACCTGGAAATTAATGCAAGAGGAAGAATCAAGTTCAGAGAAGAGTATTTTCTTGGAAAAATGAGTTTATGTGTAAAGCTGCAGTTAGAGTTGAGATGAAAATTCCAGCTTGCTCCCTTTCCCTAATATTCCATACACATGTGCTCTTCCAATGCAATACAATAGTATTTATGTAGAATAATATTACCTGCATTACTTCACACTGCAATAGGGATCTGGCCTTTTAAGTTGCTCAGCTTTCTGATCTGTAGTAATATTTTTGTCACAATACTAACAAAGCTCTCAGTGTCTTCAGATGAAAGGTGTTAGCAATGGAAAGTGTCTGTACTGTTTGTTTTTTGAAGAGATGTAACGGAAAACTCAAAGTTCAGGAGAAGGGGAAAAGGATAGGCCACTAGAGGAATGAGTAAGAAATAAACTGAGATAAACAATCAAACTAATAAAGCGTGCTGCAAAGGCACTCATCTACCTATTCTTGCCTTTTCGGAAACCTTAGGGATGCTAACAGATCCTTTGCCACATTCAAAATTAGCTATGGAACAGATACTTAAAACGCTCAATATTTCACTCCCACTGTTAAATGTCTGGGCTACATACGTTTGAGCAGAGCAGAACGCACTTCCAGGGGTAAATATGCTCTGGCAGATTGGCACTGTTCTCAAGATAGCACTGTCTCCTTCCTGGTGTGGGAGTTAACTTACCAAAAGATACATTTGATGTTGATGTTTAGAGATGGCTACTCTGCTGGCTTAGGTGAGTGGGACCTGCCGGTCCTGTGCACGGACTGTATTATAGAGCGCAGATGAGAGGTGGGTGAGATTACTTTTGCCACACCAGGTCCACAGCCATAGCCCTACAGTTCACAGCTGAGGACAGGGGAAGGCTGGCGTGGCATCCAAGCAATCTCTGTATGTGCTCTCAACTCCAGGCTGCTTCCTTGAATGAAGAAGGTAGTCTTCAAGGCCTAAGCTAAGCTAAGTAGGAGCTTCAGCAGTTCCGTGCTGCTGCCCAGGTGCTGAGGTGCCCTCCCTGGCTCCCTGGTCACAGCCCAGCTGTGGTGGGCCTGGCACTTGCAAGGGCTCCTGCAGTGATGACTTTGCAGCTGCCCTACATGGGGGGCACCACAGTCCTTTCAGAAGCTGTGAGAATCCTTTTTCTGCTGTAAAGGAGTACAGGATAAACTTAGGGTTTTAACAATTAAACTAGAGGAAAGAAATTAGGTGAAATAGGAGAGAAGTGAGAAGGAAAGCAAGCACAGTCCAGAATTGCACTTGTAGAGTTCAGTAACTCGTTTCTGGGATGTATGTAGAATTTCCACTTGGGTTTCAATTTACAAGCCAACAGGAATTGTCTGATGGTGATGCACTTTCATTTTTGAGAAAGAATGTAGAGCAAAATCTTTGTATTATTTCCCTAAAGAATGTTTGAATATTACGAATAATTTATCCAAGGTAAATAAATTAATCCATAGATTATCAAATTAGTATCAGCATTCTTAAGTGTTTTTTTGTAAAAAAAAAAAAAAAAAGTTCTTGCTTATTTACTTTGTTTTTAGTTTATTCAGTATTCAGAAGCATGAACTTTCAAATTATGTTGCAACATAGACTTTCAGGAGATGGGTATCTGTATTTGTTAAGTGTTAGAATGTGTTGTATGTGATTACTTTCTAGTCACTGCCCCTGTAATCTTTAAAAGACACATTGCCTTGTTATTTTTTGTATGCCAGAAGTGAAACAGGAGAGTACATCGAAAAATCGTTCCTTTTAATGCTGTAGAAGTATAAGATGAAGAGTGAGTTTTCTTCAGCAAGACAGCTGCAGTTATACATCAGAAATCGAGAGTAATCGTGTGTCCGGAATTTCTTTTTGAAACAAACATCTTGCAGCAGATGCCAGTGGGCTGGGTTAGTGGGAAGAGGCTGCTCTAAGCAAGGTGCGTGGCAATGCCTGTCGAGGCCGTAACTCCGTTGCGCAGGATGTGCAGCTCTGGCCACGCTCCTGCAGGGAGGAGAGTGCGGGGACGCAGGGCGCAGCGGCCGCTCGGCTGCAGTGCCGCCTGCCGAGACAGCGCCTTAGAGCAGGGCACGGCTGCTGCAGTTGGCTCTCGGCTTTTCAGCTATCCGAGGAATCAGAACTTCAGGTTAGAAGTGGTGCCGGTAGCTTCAGCTGCGGGGAAGGATCTTCTTGACCTCTCATGTCTTCATCAGGAGATGCCAAAGCTGCTACATTCTTGCCTCATTTTGAAAAACATATTTAGGCTGTAATAGTATTTGGATGGTTTGGGCAAATGTGCTGCGTTGTTCATCCTCCCTGCAGTGTGCTAGCCTAGAGAAGAGCTTTCGCTGTTTAACCTCAGTCCAAATGACCAGCTTGCTGGTTTGTCCTTGTTGTTTAATTGCAAAGGAAACAAAACAAGGTCTCGAGTCATTTGCTGTTCAGATAACAGTCATCAGTCAGGCCAGTGACAGATCAGAGATGAATTCATAGACACACATCTGCTGTTGTGTTCTGAAAAAGATGACCATCTCTCTGACAGTGTAGACCGATTGGTTCTCACCAGGCATGCTTCTATTACCCAAACCTGGTGCAGGAATAGATATTGGCACTTCTCTTTTGTATAACTATCTGGTTTACCTGTGGTAAACATCTCAGACTCGAGCCAGAGGTTTCAGTACACAACATAAAAGAATCGGCTTTTCTGAGGCAAGTTTCCAATATATTTTTCTGCAACCCTGTGTTGCCCTACCACATGGAGCACATTTCCACATTGATTTTCCTGACCTTNCCTACCACATGGAGCACATTTCCACATTTTCCTGGCCTCGGCAGTTTTTCAGTGCCTTTTGTCCTTTTGGGCTATTTGTGCTAATCTTCTCCCTGTCCAGATCCTCCAGGCTATCGTGTAGTAGTTGGTCTGAAGGATGTGTCTGCCCTGCAGTGTAAATCCACACGCACCAACTTTAAATTTGCCGCTACTCGCAGTGTCACTGCAGACGGACAGGTCTGAGGGCAGGGTTTGCTGAGCTTTTCCAGTGAGTTCTGCGACTCGTGTTCCTTCTGCACTGCCATAGCTAAACTGTTAGCTGGCCCCAAGTTAGCTGAAAGCTAACTGCAGAAACTGCTGTTACTGTGATGCAACCTTTGCTGGGGTTTTTATGAAATGGTGAGTAGGCAGGTGAGAACCTATAATTTAAACAAAACACCAGAAAAGTTGTCAAGCCTACAGATTTTACATAAATAACCAGAATGTGTTGCTTTCATAATCTAAGCCCAGGTTAGCATTCAACAGAGTAGTTGAAGGTTTTCTTTCTAATTTTTTATTTGCCTTCTTATTAATCAGTTCTTAAACAAATAAGGGATTAAATTGTAGAATATTCTGTCTTCTGGGTTCTTTAGCATCTATTGTCCCTCTGTGTTTGCCTTATACAGGGCAAAAGAGGGAACCTTTGAGGAATAGTCTTGGTACTGTGTGAATGACAGCTATAGCAACTTGTTACTTTCAGTATGTAACAGCTTTAACACAACGTTTTCAGAGTTAATTCATGGAAAGCACGAATTGGACCTAATTGATTGTGAGGATGGAAAGTTATGTAGTCCTTTTTATGAATAAATGAAGTGAGGCAGAGTTAAAGATTGCCATAGTCCAGACAGCAGCTTTGTGGCAGAATTGTTTATATTGTCCATATATCCTGGTGTTCACCAAGTTATACAGCAGGATGAAATCAAAGTTTAAAGAGCAAATTCCTTTACCAAAACAATATGTCTAACTGTCTGCATTGTGATTGATTATGGACCTTTCTACAGTAAAGTCAAGGAGTAGATAATCAGATTATTTCAGTCAGGTGAAGATCTAGCTTGAGGTTTGATACAGCCTTTATTTATGGTTGAGGTTTGTAAAAGTGGACGTAATTAATTTGAAAGATTCCTCCTTTAGATTCAGTGTCCTGTTCCTTAAGTAGTTCAAAGGGGCTTCTCATCTAGGAAGCCAATGTTTAGGTTAAACTAACTGCATGAAAATCTGCCAAAGGGACAATTATTTCTCGCTGCAGGAGATATTACAGTGGAATGTAATATTCACTAACATTATGAAGATTGATTTCAGTGTTTATAATATTAAAAAAAGAATTTTTATTCAACTATATTCTAACTGTATAAGTATTTTGTGTTGTAATTTACACATATTATTATCACACCCTGAACACTTTTGTGCTGTATGAGTAAATATGCAATACCACTTGGAATAAACTTATGCAATATTGCAAGCTGTTTTTAATAGTTCATGTCACTGGCCAAGACTCCAATGCATCACATTAGGGCCTTTGTTTTTGTATTGACAGGATTAACTAAGCTGATCATCACAATTATGTAAAATATTTGATTTTAGGATAATAATTCCAGCTTTTTCTCCAGCGTTCAGAAGCCAGACTCATCCCTGGTGGTTGGTCTTGTTTTCTTTTTATTGAAACTGTTTATGAAATTACACCACTGAGACAAGGTTTCTGAAAGACTTGCCGCTAATTAATTCTTCTGGATGGTGTGCTGGTTCCCCCTAGGAGCATTTCATCTGGGATGCAGCCATAAAAGTGGTGTGAGTGTTGCTTTCAGGCCAGTGGGACTCCCAGCAGTGTTTATGCCGTCCTGTGAAATGAAGGAACATGAAATATCTTCAAGTCTCGTTATCATTTCCTTCATCTACAACAGTACAAAGCAGAGCTCTGATTCAGGCAAAGACTGGCCCTTTTGAGATTAGCTGTTTTAGCTAATTATTTGTAATTTGAACATCAGTTAAAACATGAAAAGATCTGAGAGTGCCAATTTGGCTTTTGTAAAGAACCGGAGCTGCTTGGAAGCGTGCGTCTTAATGAAACCCTGGTGTACACAGGCAGTCCCTTACCAGTTCTGTGGTAGGCAGCTATGGGAGAAAACTTGACTGCTGTTTGAAAAAGTGATTTGTTTTGCCATTCACGTTGATTAAGTACTCGTTAATTAATAAATTAAGTACTTGTTTATTTATTTTAAAAAAAAAAAAAGTGTTGCAGCAAGATGCTGTAAGCCAGATGTTAAAACTTCACTCAAGCTGCTGTAGCCAAGTTTCTATGATTAACCATGTGCTCTGCTATGACGGATAGATTTTCCTGAAATAGCCAGGACACTGCCAGCTTTCAGAGTTTTTCAAAACCTGGCTTAATTTAAATAGTTAGATATAAGCTTAAATCTAATTTTAGGACATAAAAAATGAATGTATATATATCTTTATATCTTTGTTTGGATTTTGATTCACTAGACTGTCTCACATTTCAGCTCCAAAGCTGATGATTTTACTTTTGACTTTGATACTGGGTGAGGTAGTGACTTTTTTAGCTGACCTCAAATTCTAAGTCAAAAAGAAAATGATCTATCTCTGTGGATCCAAAGGAAAACTTTTTTCCCAGAGTAATGATCAGACTTTATTAACTATTCAAAACAGTATTTTACCTCAACTTGACTTGAAATGTAATAGTATTAGAAACAGATTTTACACAGTTGTAGAATTTGTTCAGTTCATTAGCAAGATTGAGTTAAACTGACCAGCATATTGTGCAGTATATTTATCCTGGCAAAGAAAATAATTCCGCATTAAAATCAGCTGAGTTGCAGGTTTGTTTCTGTAGAACAGGCTGTTTGTTTGCTTTTTTTTCTCATTTTTAACTTTCAAAAATTGTAACAACAGATGGCGTGTTGAGCCAACAATAGATCATGTCTCACCACAGTGGGATCTCTTTCTGGCTAGCTTGATTTGGTGCAGTTAGATATCAGTCCTCATCATATATATTTAGACTAACTTCATCTTAATTACTTCTTTTCATTTGGCCCCTGATAGGACAAAAAAAAATCTACCTCCTTGCATAGCACCAGAAATGCACATAAATAACCAATCTAGTGCAAAGCAATTCTTTTAAACATTAAATTCCATATCTGTTTGCTGACATATCCCATACTTTCTGTGTGCAACTGAATATTCATGCTAATTATGGTGAACAGTTTGATAATTAGTTGTTTCTACTTTTACACTGTGCTCTTTGATTTTTATTCCCACAGAGGTCTCAGTCTGCATTCTCCCTGGCGAGTGAGGATATGCCCAGTAAAGGTCTAGACCCTGCATCTTCTGTGACTGAGGCTCTCTGGAGGCAGCAGAAAGGACAGTTCAGGAAACAGAAGGAACGCAAGCTCTCGGCATTACCCAGCTGGAAAAGTGTGGACAGGCTAAACGAAACAAGTAAATATTTCTAGTACGAATTTTATTCTTTTTTGGTTCTCACTCATTGTGGAATAAATAAGACTTAAAGCAAGAACCCTTCTCCAGGAAATTCCTGCTGACCTCCATGCTTACAATAGATACTTGTACACATGACATGCAAATACACCATGCAAATGTCATGTGTACAAGTGTCTATGAGAATTCAGTGATGTTATCACAGTTTTATTGAGCTACATCATTACTCTATTGTGTTTTTTTCCCTCAAGTAAAGATTCAAAAAATAGGTCTTGGGGGAACTGATTTTGAAGTTTCAGTCACATAACTTGGATGCACAGCTCCTAAGAAACAAGAACCTTGGGGACCTATGTTGTTGCTTGTTATCTGCCATCCAAGTGAGTTTATAGTAGCCCACAATCACCCTTCCCTATCTGCAGATAACACTGAGTTATCAAAATTGTCAGCTTACATGGTAAACTGAACAGTGAAAGAATCCAAGTTCAGGATTCTCCTTTGTACCTTTATTTTTAACCCAGACTAATTCATAAATGCAGTGTACTGTGCCAACCTGCAAACCTATAAGCTGTGAGGAAGCTGTGAGGTAGGAGCATCGTAGACAAGCAGTGTCCATCGATCTGTGTCATCTGTCTTTGTGGAGAAGAAATGAATGTGACCATAGATCATGGGTAGTGAGGAGACCTCATGAGTCAACCCCTCTCCAGAATCAGGAACTCTGGAAGAGTGCAGTTCCCTGCCTATTACAGCAGTAGCCAAGTGAGATTGTATAGAAAAGCAGATCTACACGCTGCTGTTGTCCTCCCGTAACCAGAGCTACTTGTTCTTGCTCCATCTCTTGTACCAGCTGTTGAGCCCATCTGATCCCTGTAACAAACTGGTTGAGGAAACCAAGCAAGTAGAAAACTGAGTGAGTTTATTGGTGGTTTAACTCTCTCACCTGACTCCCTAGGCACTGGCAACACAGAAGTCACCAGAGTATGTGGTTGGGTGTAGCAGGGACCAGGGAATGGGACTTCCCATCACACAGCAACCAGCAATTAGGTTAGTTTATCTGCAATGGTAATTGCAAGGTGGGAAACTGGAAGTCGGACAGTGTGAATACCCCCCTTGGTGAATAATGTGGTAGTACTAAATTCTGGCTTAACTAAGGGTGCATTACATTGTGAACTGCTCATACAACCTCCTGTCAGAAGTGTTGTTCTCCTGGGCAGCATTTCAGGTGAAGGCCTGATTTCAGTAAAGCAGTTAATTGCTTAAATTTAAGCACCCACTTCAATCCCATTTCAGTCAACTATTCAGCAATTTAGTACTTATCAATTGCTTAACCATTGCAGAATCACAAATTGACCCAGTTTCCTTTCAGGTGCTCTACTCATGGATTTGCTTTGTCGTGTTCATATGAGAACCACATTTGTTATGAAACTGAGATGCCTTTTGATCTGTTTTAAATAGCTAATTGTGTTAGCATGTATAAACATGATCTCACTTATGCAGTAGTAAGTGGTGATATATTAGGATACAGAAAAATTTAAGAAATCTTAATGAAGAGTTTGGAGCAGTATTTTCAGTAGGCCATGTCATGTAGGAAAAATATTTCCTACATTTTGATTACATGTTCCACTGCATTAAATGATGACTCAAGAGCCAAGTACTGAATTTAGGCTTTTTTCTTCCCCATTCTTTACCAGTGGACTCATTGTGAGACATTTTAAATTTATTCTCATTTTCACACACAGAAATTATAATGGATTTCCAAAAAATGTGTATAAAATCTATTCCTTCATATAAGAACCATTTTTGGAAAATCAGAAGCGTTTGGCATTACTTGAAATTAAGATAAAAACCAAGTCCCTTTTTTGGATATAAGGTTCTCGATGACATCCATTTCCATCTTACTTGCCCACTAAGCTGCAATCAAGTACTATCCTGTCTTTTTTTCAGGTAGCTGAAGATGTTTGACTGATTATTCTGATTATTTAGCTACTAAACAAAATAAAAGGGAAATGATTTGAGAGAAGAGCAGTATAATGATGCTGAACTCCACTGCATTATATCTCTGTAATGTGGTGCAACTGTATTTAGTTTTTGTTGAAGATTTATGTCTTCCAAAGATGTTTGCTTTATTTAAAGAAGCAGTGTTTTTAAGAAGAGCTTGTCTCTCTCTCATGTGTAATCCTATATCTAATTACTGAGTATAATTGGAAAAAGTGAACAAGCAGAAGTTCCTTATGCCTAAAAACTCATTGTCTTTTTTTTTCTCCTATAGCAGCTGTTATAATATTTATTAGTTTTCCCCATAAGTCTTACCTCATGCACGTTCTTAGCTGGTCACTGCTACAAGAACACAGTTACTATTTGATTTCTTTTTAAGCAGGAGTAAGAATGAATTCAGTAACACATTTTCTCAAATTCTTAGAATTTACATGAAATTTGAGAAGTGAAAACAAGCCAAAAGACATAAATGAGTAACAAGTACAAAAACTGTTTTAAATCTTGCACTGCTCCTAATTACCATTTCACAGTAGCTTTATTTATGGGTGGGTGTTTTGGTGGAGGTAGTGTTCCAGAAGCATTTTTTTCAAAACTTGGAGCACAGCTACTTACCCAACATTTGTGTCCTGCATGAGCAGTTCCAAGCAAAATAAAGTCATCTTCTTGAGCTCTAGTATTTTTTAATGTAGGTAATCCTTATCTCTTACCCCTATACAGATTTTACTTTTTCCATGCTTGAAGAGCAATGTTTACAATTTAGGTAAACTACCAGTTCCTAATTAGTTTTTCTACAGTGTTTGAGAAGTGGAAAATTGAGCCTCTGAAAGGCATATGTAAGCTTGAAGAAGTTGGCTCAGCATTCCAAGATGATAGTGTAGATCTTATAAATAATGAAAATAATATAAATATTGCTTATTTGTTCATCTGCTGTGGGAGGTGGAGACATCATGCTTTCACATTTCCAATTAAGAGACTTTTCAAGTTTAACTGGAAGTGGAAAATTAATTTACAAGTAATGCAAATTCTGTGAATTATACAGCACTTCTTGACCATATTCATGGCATAGTTTTCTCTCTCAAATTGAAAAAAAAGAACACTGAAAAAGTCTAAGAATATAACAGCAGCTGTGCTGGGTCAGACTAAAAGCCCATTTAAGCTAGACTACAACAGCAGTAGTCATAAGCAGGTGCCTAGGAATGATTAAAAGCAAGAGCAAGTATATTTTATGGTGCCACTGAGTATGCGCCCAACCCACAGTCACTTTCAGCTTAAGGACTGCCTCAGCTGGAAGTGTTTTGCTGTGTTTAATAACACTCTGTGCATAGCTCTTCCATGCACGTAGCCATCTCCCTTCTATCTGGGATAAACTTCTAGCATCTGTAGCACCCTTTAGCAAGAAGCTTCACAGGTCTGATGGCTCTCTCATTTTTTTTTTTTTGTTTTGTGCCAAGTTTTATTAGTTTCATTTTATGTCCTTTGGTAGTACACCAGAACAGATTGCAGTCAATGCTGTTTTTGCCACTCAGTCTTCTCTTCTAAAGCCTTCAGAGCTCTTGCTCACTAAATCCTTCCTTAAATGAAAGCCCTTAAATGAACTTGGCTCAGTCTCTATGGCTCTTCTCAGATCGTTTTTCCTTTTCCAGATGAGGGACTGAAACATCACACAGAATTGAAGGTGTTTTCAAAACATAGAATTTATGCATGTCCATTTATTGATGTTACTCATCCTTTCCCAGTCCTTTCAGAGCCATGGTCCAAACACTCATACATTTTAAATAGCCATCTCCGTAACTTGTAAATGGTGCCTTCTGAAAAAAAAATGACAGCCTGGCTCAGAATAGTGTAGGAATAGGAATTCATGTAGCAGCAAACATGCATTTGTTCATTGCTTTTGTTGAACACTCCAATTTGCAGCCAGTTGATTGGAAACTGGCAAGGAAAATGAGCCTTTCCCGCTGTGATAACATAGTGATAATTGAAGAGGTTGTTCTCATTTCATTTTCATAGATCCGCCTCCAGTTTTTCAAAGCACTGATGGAAACTGGGTAGCTTTGCAGAATGTCACTTTGCCTCGTCCTCGAATGCTCGCTAAACCAAAGAGTCAAGTATTCAAAGCTCTGGAGAACGAATCCAGCGTTGTGTCTGCATATGACGAGATGGGCTCAGACAGCGAGGATGACTATGACTGGAATGTGGCCTTGAACAAGCTGCGTCGGAGACCTCGGCAGTTATCAGATGATTTCTATTATACCGATTCCCAGTACAATACGGAATGGGTTTATGGCAGTGACCAGTACAGGGCAGTAACCTCACCTTCCTCCGGATTATACACAAATACCGAGACACTGTTCTCTGATTCTGAAACATCTTCAGTAAATTCTTCCCAGGAAGCAAAAGGACCTAACAAACTTCTCTGGCTACAGAGCAGAACTCAAGGTGATAAGCCCAGAATGGAAAAAAAGCATTTCCATGGAGAGCTGGATGTAAACTTCAATCCCCAGGCAGCCAGCTTGGAGGATTCAGACAGCAGTGAACCTGGAGAAGTCCACTATGATTTAGAAAAGAGATCAAGACGATGGAGAAAGAACAAAATGATCTCTGAAGAATTAAGTGAAGGAAAAAATCGCACAAAAATCAACAAGAAGAATTTAAGCACAAGTCAGGTAATTGCATTGATTTTATTGAATGTGATCTCAAAAAATCAGGGTAAAACCACCTGAGCTGTGATGACAGTAATATTTTAACTCTAAGTAGGAGGGAGGAGTCTTTGTGCAAGCCTTATCAGCCAATGTCTCAAAAAGAGAAGAAGCAAAAGTAAATTTTCTATTTACCATGAACAATCTTTGCTTCTTTCTCAAATCTGCTACTTCCACCTGATCAATATAACTCTTTAATGCTATAAAATACCATGTCGGTGTGTTGATTAATCACCTTTTCCCCCCATCACCTTTTTCCCGGAATAAGAAACAACTCACTTGGCTTGGAGTATGCTCTGTGCTGTTCACAAATGTCCTGGTAAG
This sequence comes from Crypturellus undulatus, assembly GCA_013389825.1. NCBI lineage: Eukaryota > Metazoa > Chordata > Aves > Tinamiformes > Tinamidae > Crypturellus > Crypturellus undulatus. The sequence continues at coordinate 57,478 of VWPW01011980.1, read as the reverse complement.
GGATAAAGCTAAGGAGCAGAAATTCAGGAAGGGGTATTTTTGAAATAAGATCCAAGTGACATCTACTTTTAATTGATCTCTTATTATGAGTTCTATTATGGCAGGATAAGTGTTTACAAAATTCATTTATCAAATAATTGTTATTTGTTAAAAAGCAAACTTTTCTTCCTGCAAAATATAACAGATGTAATTTAGAAAAAAAATAATCATACAACTTTCAGACAGCAAAGTACACCCCAAATATTTGCTTTAAACAGCAAGTGTGGGAGGAATAACCAGAAGATATTTTCAGTTTCTCCAGCCCTGGAACTCAATTTATATAAGAGATCTAGTTGTCCCAGAGAACTTTCCAAGCACATATCTAGCTCCAATTACTCATCTGGGTAAGGAGAATACTGAACCCTGTTCCCCTATACTAACTTTCCAATTCTATAGCAGGATAATTTTTGTAGCAGAATAACGGTAGGTCTGAAGAATGGAAATAAATGATGTCTGCTTCCTTGTGCTGCTGTCTATAAGCAGCTTCATCCAGTCTTTAAAGCCATCTTTGCTTAGACTGCTAGGCCATTTCTCTTGATAGAAGATGTCTACACAAACTGATCGTAAGCCAAGATCAGGCATCTAGGATTTCACAAGTATTTTAATGCTGGATATACAGTTGTTAATTCTTTATCTGCTCCATCATATACAAATTGCTGTGAAGAAGCATTCTTTTTTCCCTTATTTCACTGCACTGTGATGATAACATGATTATTTCTTAACCACTGTGTTTTCACCCAGGTCATGGAATGGGATTTCAGTCTTACAGTTTAAAAAGAGCTTTGTTTTCTTTTTTAATTTTCAAATAGGGATGGTTGCTACTGGATTTACAGTGAAATGCCCTTCTTTTACTGCTCTAATTTATTTACAAGAAATGACCATTCAAGNACAAATTGCTGTGAAGAAGCATTCTTTTTTCCCTTATTTCACTGCACTGTGATGATAACATGATTATTTCTTAACCACTGTGTTTTCACCCAGGTCATGGAATGGGATTTCAGTCTTACAGTTTAAGAAAGAGCTTTGTTTTCTTTTTTAATTTTCAAATAGGGATGGTTGCTACTGGATTTACAGTGAAATGCCCTTCTTTTACTGCTCTAAATTTGTAGAATTGTAATTAGTGACATTGAGAAAAAAATGAAGTCATTTTATAACTCACAAGTGAATTTCTATTAAATATTAGTTTTTTTCTACAGATCCCGTACATGGATTAGAGGAATGCTGTGGCATTTTTGATTTTAGACTCAAAACTAGAATGATGATTTTGTGGGAGAGGATTATATGAAGTTTGGAGTAACTTAAAAATGGAGTAACTCCCCTAAAAGAGACACTAAGATAACAAACATATTTTAGTGTTATCTAGTCTATTTTATATTTTTGCCACTTTATAGTAGGCAGAAGAGCACCGCCTCAGTGGGTTACCTACAATTTGCACTGCAAATACAGTCATGAAGCAAGCACACGTGGACATTAAGACTGTTCTGACAAAACAGACGTCCCATTGTAATAATTTCTGATAACTGTATCATATATATAACATAAAGACTAATATTTCTGTGGAACTTGAATTAAGAAGAGCAGCATGTGCACTCTTACTTCTACCTTCCCTGTTTTTAATGCTAATTATTTTTCAAATTCTAATTTATTTACAAGAAATGGCCATTCAAGCCACTGGTCTGGATCTGCAGAAGCCTCAGTGGCTTTCACTGTATTTCTGAGAGGAGACGTTGCTCAGTGTAGTTGTAATTCTTGTATTTTGGATGGAAAGTGAAGCTGCCTAATTGCTCTAGCGGAAGGCACTGCTCTGACTAGGAACTCGCTTTTCTAACGAGAAGGCTCTTGCTGTCAGTTACAGCCTTGCTGCCGCTTCTGCCTTGCACTCGGGCAGCGGGTGACGGCTGTCAGGCTGCCAGTCCCCACGGGATGGCGCTTGGGACGTAATCACTGAAAACCTCATCCCTGTAAAGTGCGCTGGCCGTCACTGAGAGGGAAACTGCCTGCAAACCTCACAGTTTGTGCCATCAGTTTCTAAAGGATGCCGTTTCTAATCTGGGTTTCCTATACGGATGGTGCTTTCTCCGAAGACGTTCTGGTATAACATGGATCTGGTTCTGTTAGCCTTCAAGCCAGTACTTTGCTTCATTTTGTGCTTTTTATTTTTTGTGTGTTCGTTAGAATTACATTGAGTTATCAAGGAACATGAGGATTTGCAGAATGCATATTAGGAAAAGTGTATTTCCTATTTCATTGTCTGTAAAGGGGTTCCAGTGAACTAGGCTTGTGTCTTGTGTTATTCTACCAGGCCCTTGTTGAGTCTCTGTGTTCTGCTAAACTGGGGACCGTTTATTGGTTTTTGCATGTGTTGTTTGTTACTGATAGTATCAAATGAGAACTTAGATAATGACTTATATGAACACAAAGTTGTCATAAACTTGCCAGATGGAGCTGAAGCAAGAACAGTCAACAAGAACAGTGAAGTTTAAGAAAGCATTCATAAAAATAGTAGTACCTTTCAGTGTATTTATTATTTTTATCTGTAGTTATGGCCTTTTTTTCAATCTCTTAATTCATGAAAGAGGCACAAATAGTTTATTGCCACCATCAAAAAAGGTCAACGCACAAGCCAAACAGGCTACCACTAACAAAAATTACAGTGTAGCATTACAGGGTATCACTATCTTTGCATGTAAGCAGGAGCTAACAAGTCTTACAAATGTAAATACTGTTCACTCTAAAGCGGCTCAGAAGCAGAAAGTTGGCTAATGGATATACCTGAATGCAGGTTTAATAAACTAATTTTCATTGTGGTGGGTCCTCCCCTGGGAAAAGAAGATGTATATCGTAACACAAGTTCATCTAGTGCAGGATAAAAGCCTAGGGATGCCAGAGCAACTCGTGTCTTCCACCTGTGCAAGGAAATGTAGCAAAAAATTCTTCAAGTTTCCATGCTAATGAACTAGGAAAATATCCTTACCTGCATTAAAGTGTAAGTTAGAATTGACAACATTTCAGGTTGCACATGTGGCTGAGGTAAAGAAGTAGTTTGCTGCTACCAAGAGGAATATCTTCCTCCTATCTGTCTTTGTGTCTTCCCTTCCCCTGCCTCCAGTGTGGACCCTGTGTCAGCTCTGGCACCCTTGGACCGCTTTGCTGAGCCTACATAACTCATTACAGCCAAGGAAAGGAAGGAGAGGAGCAGGATGGCTCCAATTCAGCAGCACAGGGATGTTAGTAGGATGATTATCTCACCTTGTCCATAAAAATATATCCTCATTTTTATCCTGCAGAAGCTGGTCAAATTAGCTAGATTGTCCCGTCCTGCCTTCATCCGAAACGCATGCTATGTCTGCTAAAGGTCTCTACATGATTCCACTGAATTTTGGGTATAGGCAGCAGAGATCAACCTAATCGTTGTTACAGTGTGTGATCTGGAAGTCTGGTATCTTTTCACGGTCAAGAGGAGTTGTGACTGCCAATCTCCCTCTGGATTCCTCACATTAAGTGATGCTACTTTGCATAAGAGTACATATGCATTATGATTTTCATAGAGGTGCTAAGCAGTTAAAAGCGAAGCAGATGTGCAGAAGAGGCCTCTGCAGCAATCGTGTGAGGATTCTAGCTGTCTGTCAGTACTTGGTGGTGCAGCAGATGAGGTGGCAATGTGGGAAAACCTGCGTCTCTGAACTGACAGCCCTCCTCAGTGCTCCGCTTGATTTTATAGTCAGATTTGTTGGCTTATTAGAATAAGAATCACAGACATTTGATCTGTCCAAAATATCTGCATAAAATGGGATGACCTTCTCCCCCTTGCAGACTCGGCTCCAAGGTAAACCATCCCTTTCCTGCATAGACATTCCTGGAGGAAACTCACACTCCCGGTGCAGAGCTGTTAGAGCTCAGTAGCAAGTCTCGTAACCCTGGAACACACTTAGGTAGGTGTGAGAGCTCTTCACAGGGGTCCATGTCTCTCCATTACCTAAAAAGGAGTTATAGGGTAGACTGGATGCCTAACTTTAAGTAGCTCGTATTTGGGGAGACAAGTCTGCACTGAAGTGCATTTTCCTAAAATACAAGTGCACTGTTTAACCCTGCTCTCTAGCTTGGAAATCTTATAAATTACACTTGTTTCTCTCCTGCGCACAAATGGATGGATTCAGCAACAACTTTTTTATCATAGTCTATCAGTGTGCCAGTATTATCCATTGCACAATTGTTGAGTATATGAAATAAATTGCTGAGTGAAGTGCAAAACCTATCTGAAAAATTTCTTACCATTTCTTTTGGTACAATTTGATGAAACATTATTATGGCAATATAGAAAGCATTTTTAAGTAGCAAAATTAAATGGCACCATGCTTGTAAATGCACTTGAAAGCATATCATTGCATGTATAAAATCAAAGTGGAAACACACTGATTTGAAGTTTTGTTCTTGATCTTGTTCAGAACAGTTTGGAAGTTGATATGACAGGGCTTTTTATTCTGCAAAAGCTTCTTCTTTGGTGAAAAAAATAAACTTCAACATAAAACCTGTGGTTCCCATTTTATTCTAGTTAATCGTATACATTCAAACTCTCTTTTTGTAAAAAAAGCCTTCAGTATCCTCAGAGTGAACCTAAAGTAATAATTCGTGTAATCAGGTCACACCTGCAGACAAAAACTGCCCAGAGGGTTGTGAGAGTGATACGGAATATAGTATAGTTTCCTGTATGATCAGTGAAGACTGCCATTAGGAATATGGCAATGGTCAATCCATTAAGAGCCACATGGGCCACATTTATGAGGAAATTGTCAGGGTTAGCAGTTACTGTAAGAATTGGAGGTAATTGGTCCAACCGTAAATACTGATTCTGAAATTGCAGACAGAGCTGGCTGTGCAAAGCAAATCTCCTGCTTATGTGTTTCCAAATGAATGGAAGAGAAAATACAGCTTTTAGTATCTCCAGCTGTGTCTGGTCCTGTCATCGTAGATAAGTGTAAGGCAAATAAGAATAATTTCCTGTCAAAGAATTGCTCCAAATCCTTTATTTAGACCTACTGCAGTGTGATTACCACTTTTGGGTTCCAGACTGGATTCTTTGCATCATCTTCCTGGGTGGTTTTGCATAATTATATGCTGTTTCAATGTATTGGTTACTTTAAAACCAGCCTAATTCCACCTTACCTTATGCACTTGATTGAAGCAGCAAACAAAGCTCTCTTAGCAGTCGGCAGAGAGTGAAGAGCACTTCTAGAAAGCAATCAGCATCATAGATGGACTTGGTTGCTTAGAGAGGTACCTGTCTCTCTGCACTGACTGTAGAGGAAATCAAGGAAAATTGGGTATTATCTGGACAGCACAGCTCCAGATAATGGGTTGGTATGTACCTGGACATTAGGTTTTGGTATAACCATCTGGTATTTTCAGATTTCCTGGAAGGAAGGACTGGCAAAAAGAAAAAAAAAAAAATTCCACATGAAGTTCTGGGCAGGCGATCTACTTACAGACTTGTGAGATGATTTTGCCTTTCTTCTCTTTGGTCTCCAAANAAAAAAAAAAAAAAAAAAAGCCATTTTCCACATGAAGTTCTGGGCAGGTGATCTATTTACAGACTTGTGAGATGATTTTGCCTTTCTTCTCTTTGGTCTCCAAATTAGGGGACTTGTCATGGTTGAGTGTGTAACACCCTTTCCTGTAACCCTTTCCTTTTTCTTGTAACGCCAAAGTTAAATGAAACTGACTACTTCCCACCATTCAGGGTCAAAAAGTAGGAAAAGCAAGTGCTCCTGAAGAGTTTCAAGGTGGCAACTAGACAGTAATTGTAACCATAGTAGATCCAGCTATGTGAACATTCACTGGGAAAACTGAAAATCTTAAGCACAGGCCTCAGGGTCTTAACCACGTAATAACATCTTTGGAAACTGTAGTTTCCAGTAATTCTTAAAAAAAACACTGTTAGTACTTAAGACCAGCAATCAGGGAACTTGAGCATGACTTTCACGCAATTTGAATACATCTGCTAGGTCTCACCATGGATAAGTTAATTCATTCCCACATTTTGGTTTCTCTATCTGGACTATGACTATGCAGTGTTGGTAATAAGGAGTGACATTTAGGCCTTTGTTCTACTAGTTTCACATGGATCCACAATGATTTGGGTAGTTCCTTTTTACATAATGTGAAAATAGGCAGAAATTATAAAAACTATCCCACAGGCATAGGTTTACTGGACTTCTGGAAAGACATGATCATTTTTGTTGATAAACTTACAATGTGGTGTCTTTCTAGATTCTCTGCAGAGTAATCATATCAATACTTCTCTAGGAAGATCCCCTTGTGTACCTATACAGTAATTATATGTTCTTCTCATTTTTGTGCAGGATTTTGATGACTTATCAGAAACAGACATAAGCAGTGAGGATCAGCATCATAAAATCAAGCCCGACCTTATGGAAGAGGAGCTTAAATCCAGGTTATTTCAGCTTGCTGCTAAAATGAGTGACAAGGAAACCTCTTCTGGTGACGAACAAGAGTCAGACCCTAAAACAGATCCTGAAAACCAGAAGGAGAGTTTGTCCTCAGATGAAAATGGAAAAAGTATTCATGAGGAGTTAAAGAAGGTAAGCGGTCATTAAAGAGGAGTGTGGTCAGCATTGTAGAGAACTAGAATCCGGAAAGAGGAAGTTTTGACTGGAAAATACAACAAGGTTTCTTACGCTGGGAGTGAGCCCGCCACCCTTTGCACAAGTAAAACTTCCATTAATGCGTGTCTTCCTCTCTCTGAGACTCCAGAACCACCTCAAAAGCAATGAATTTAGCTTGTGGGGCCACCTATTAAGTGGCCCTCATTGTGAAAAGACTTTTTCTTATGTTTTGATGGAATTTCCTATATTTCAATTTGTGCACTATATTTCTTATCCTTTCACTGGGCACTATGGAGAAGACTTCATCTCTGTCCTCTTTACTCTTATCCACATCACATATTTATATAAATTGAAAAGATCCCTCCCGAGCCTTCTTCTCTAGTCTAAGCAGTCCTAGCACTCTCAGTCTCTCATCAGGAGATAGACAGTCCACTTTATTAATCATCCCTATGTCCTTTCGCTGAACTGGATTCAGTATATTCATATATTTCTTGAACCAGGGAGTCCAGATCAAGGCAAAGCACTTCAGATGTGGTCTCACCAGTATTGAATAAAGAGGAAAGATCCCCTCCCTTGACCTGTCAGCAGTGCTCTTCCTAATACAGCCCAGGAGGCTGTTGGCCTTGTTAGCCTTAAGGGCTTATTGCTGATCAGGTTGATCTTTTTGACCACCAAAACCACCAGGGCCTTTTCTGCCAAGCTGCTTTCTAGTAGGTCAACCTCCAGCACTGGCATAGGGATATTCCTGCCCAGGTGCAAGACTTTGAACTTTTCTTTTTTGAACTCAATGAGATTTCTCTTGGCATATTGTTCCAGCCTGTCAGGATCCCTCTAAGTAACAGCGGACCCATTTGATGTATCAACCACTCCACCCAGTTAAGTGCTGTTGGCAAACTTGATGAGGATACACTCCTGTCAGATCATTAATGAAGATGTTAAACAGTATAAATCACAGTACTGAGCCCTAGGTGACACCACTAGTGAATGGTGTTCAGCTGTGTTTTGAGCTGCTGATCACAACCCATTGAGCCCAGAAGGTGAGCCAGTTTTCAGTTTACCTCACTGTCCACTCTCTAGTCCATACTTCCTCGGTTTGTCTATAAGGATGTTAGGCATCCTTATAGGCATCCTTATATACATCTCCTTCTAATTCCCATGACCTTTCAAAGGTAATCTAGAATATCCTCACAATGGTACCAGACAGTCCCTCAGGACTCATGGGTGCATCCCTTTAGATCCCATGGACTCACGTATGTCTGCTTTGTTTAAATATTCCCTAACCTGATCCTCCACTACTGAGAATGAGTCTTCATGGCCACGGGCTTTTCCCATTTGTCTCAAAGGCTTGATATTCCCAAGGGCAGATCTTGCCACTAAACTGAGGTGAAGAAGATATTGAATACCTTCTCCTTTCCTCTGTCCTACACTTGCCCCATTCGGCAGTGAACCCGTGGTTTTCCTCATCTTCCTTTTGCTAATGATACATCTGTGGAAGCACTTCTTGTTGCCTTTCACTTCCCATATCAGATTCCACTTGTGGTGAGCTTTGGCTTTCCTGACCCTATTCCTGCACATATGAACAGTGTCTCTGTAGACCTGGATCAGTTGATCCTGCTTCCACGTTCTGGTATAGTAGCTCTGTATATTCTTTTGAATAAAATAATTTTCAAATGATTAGAATGTTGTCCACACTCCCTATCAAAGCAGAGCTGCTTTGCAGTAAACACACCAAGAGGTGCATCAAGACATGCAGCAGACAAGAATGAGCGTAAATGGATCAGAAGGATAAGGATCCTTGGTAGCAAGGGGCAACATTAGGCTTCCTGTGTGTACATTTTGCATTAGACATCATAGACTGAAACAAAATAGTCCTGGAAGCAAGGACCCAAACCTAATTGACTTTGCTGCCCAACATGAATGTCCCATTTTCTACAGGAAGGATGGAGAGCACCCTCACCTTAAGACAGTCAGAGGACATGGCTTCAAACCATCTGCTCCTAGAGATATCCTCAAACCTGCCCTCCTGCTGCTCATATGTATTCTTACCCCCAGATGCTTAGAATTAGGTAGCTGTTATTTTGTCCTTTTCTTACGTTTCCAACTGATTCACCTTTCACTGAAAGAAGATGATAGACACTTGGCTTAAATCTGTTTGATGAAATTGCACAATTGTGTCATCAATGGGAAAGAAAAAAAAATGCTTAAATAAGTAGATCATCTCTCCTTCCACCAAAAAGGTGGAAACTCATGCCTCTCTCTGGTGACAACATTAGGACTGAGTGGTTTTATTAAGTAGATGAGATTTTCCTCTCCTAGAGCCATGCCTCCAGATCTTGGATAAGTGCCTGAGAAAGGTGCCATGAACAGACTGACTAGAGTCCACACAGAATCATGTTCTCAAAAGAACTGTGCCAGATGTGAAATTCAGAATTATTTCCTTCCCCCACTTTGGGGGGAGAGGGGGGGGAAGATTTTGTAGATTTTGGTGTACTTATTCATTTTCATGAGTCTACAAAATAATATTGATAGCTTGCTTAAAAATATAAAACACATATCCTGTTCAGAAAAAAAACGGTGAATGCCCCAGATCCTTAATTCTTTATTGTTCTTGGTTGAAAAGAGTCCATGGCTGCAGTATGTATTCTTTCTGTCTATATTAAGAAAGCAAAATATCCCAGTGATATTCATGGTTGTGCTTCAGAGGAGTTGATAGAGGAACTGACTCAAGCAGGCTGCTTTTGTTCTTATTCTGGGCAGTTGCTCTTTAAGGTGATTTAAAATCTTCTGCCTTGTCCCTCAGAAGACTTGTGTCTTCTGACTCTGTGGCTGACCAACACCTTAAGATGAAACACTGAAGATAAGAATATATGTTACCACCTTTGTCGCCACATAATCTAAAATATGAAGATCTAAACTCACCAAACATATTGAATAACTTTAAAATGAGTAAATGAAATGTCTCAATGGATGTAAGTACAGAAAACATTATTTTCAGGAAATTAGTAAATTTAGATGCCTCAAAAGTGGATGTGTCAATTTGATTCCTTTTTAAGATATCTGATTTTTTGAAGATTACGCATTAAGGAATTACTGATCTTTCATATTAGCCCTTAACATTGTCAGCCGGAGACCCAGAGTTCTGATCTGGGCATCCAGTTTCACACTGAGTCAAACTTCACACAAGTATTAATTCTGGGTAATCAGAATGAGACTTGAGGTGCCTACAGTCTGCTTTGAGCTCCTCAAAGTAGATCAGTAGATCCTGAAAGTATTTTAGCCATCCTCACTTTAAGAGTGGCCTCTGTCGGAAACTTTATTTCAAAAAGAAAAGCCAAAAGGGTGCGTATGCTAAAAATATCCTTGGTATTTCTAACCCAGGTTCCCAGAAAGGGAGAAAAACCAGGTGATTATATGTGCTTGAGAAGGGGTATTAGCTGTTTTAAGACTTGTGTCCAGTGCATGAATTGGCGCATCCCGATTCTTCAGTGGGGAATTGGCTCAAGCAGAGCATTTATGAATTCTCGGTTCTTTCTCTGCTCCAGTTGAACTTTAGAGTTCCATGCCTCGCCTTAAGATGCAAGTTTGAAAATGCTGATCTTTGACTTTTTTATGTGGGATAATGAGGATTTAGGTGGGTATTAACTAACACAGGTAATTTTGTGCCTTAAATATCCTGAGGACTTCAGTCACTTTCAGCATTTCTAAGTTCATTGTCACCTGAAAGGGTGTTATGGAAGTTCTCAACTCTCTGGAATGAATGTCAGCTAACATCAGATTTGTTTTTATAGACAGCTTCTGTGATTATTAAGCTACAGAAGTATCTCATGGTCTTTCAGAGGTGTGCAGGCCCCCTGAGAAACCTACCTGACGCTGCTGTGCCATGAAAGGCCACAGAGAGCTGTGGGTTCAGGCTGGAGTTACCTTTGGACCCTTGAGGTCCAAAGTACAAAAAGTACAAAACTTTTGTATTTGTGAAATGTGTTTTCACTTTTAGCAGAAATCTGTACAGTTCTTATGCCCTACATTTCTTTCCCCTAAAAGCCTAACCAAATACTTAAATAAAAAAAGGAAAATGTAAATCCATTTTGGATTTATTGGATATTCATTGGATATTAATGATATTAAAAGTGCCAGATACGATAAATGAGATATATTTAGCTCTAGCTGTCTTTCCACTGTGTCTCTTTCATGAACATGAATAGGATAAGATTATATGTCATAGTAGACCCCAGAATTACTTTCTAGAATGTAATTTCAGTAGCATCTAAGTAAATGTGGCAGTCAGTGCAGACTTTCACTGTGAACACTTTATCATAAATGATGTTATAGAGATATTATTATTTGCAAAAATGGAAGGGGGCTAGTCTTTTTTTTTCATTGACTCATGTACATTGAAAACTGAAATAATTGTTAAAGTTTTACCTGCATTTCCCTTTTTGCTTCTATCTTTTACTTTTTTACCTCTACTCAGAAATCTTCCAACACAGGCTTAGTAACGTATTTTCTAAATCCTGCACTTTCCGTCAGTCTTTTTACATGAATTTCTGCATGACAAGCTGTAAATAAGTTTGTTAAGTAGCACGACATTCCCTACGTTGTTCCCTACATGAAACGTGCAAGTCCTTGTTTTGACTAACAACGTAAGGATTGTTTCTATAAAACATTTATGCCTTCATTTTCTGGAAATATTTTGCTCACGCTAGGTTTTGTAAAGCTTTATTTGGGGGCAAGTGGGAACTACCAGTATCATCTTCATGTATATTTATTTATCCCAGAGACCTGTCTTCTTTATTTTGAGAGAGTACATCTTAGTGTACTCACTACAACCCTCTCCATTTTTCACCAGCTAAAGCTGCACTTTTTGGCTACCAGTATGATGAGGCTGAAATTTGTTAGAAAATGTAGCTACAGTCGCTCTTCAGTGAGAGGAATAGCCTGTAGCTCAGGCTGTGGGGACATTTTTCCTCAGCCGAAGAGCTAGCCAGGTCCCTGGTGTTGCGTGAGTGCTGGTGGCCTTGCCCATGGCTGGTAACAGAGACGGTGCCTGTGGCCCATCCTGGGTGAGGGAGGGCAGATGGGACTTGTTTGTTAGAGAGAAATACACTGATGACCTTAAGGTAGCTGAAGAATAGCTCCTTCTTCCAGGGCCCCAGAGGTGGTGACAATGACAAACATTTGTTCTTGTGACTGTGAGTATCCTTACTCAGTTGCAGTTTCATTTTCTACTTTTTAGGCATCTGGTCCATTAAGCAGATGTCCAAAGTTGCTTGATGGCAGTGAACATCCATAGGGTGGTAATCCCTCCTGTGTATTACAAACCTGTTAAAGCATCACAGTATGCATGGCCACGATGTTGTAGCAGTGTTACAAGAGGAGATAGAGCTCATGACTCCTGTTGACCAGGATTTAGTTAGTAGTTGATTAATGAACTGTTAATAGTTTGTACCAGTAGATACTCTGTCCTTACAGAAGGTGTAGTAGTTTTTGTTGATTGCTGTCTTTCATCTCTCTGAGCTGAAAATGTTGCTGAGAAACTTGTGAAAATTGGTTTGTTCTGGGCTGACACCTCAGAGCTACATTTGTGTATGTGTATGTATATCTGGTGTTTCACATTTTTTATGCAAGATGCACAATAATTCTTGCATTTTGGCAGGTCATGGCTTTTATTATTATGATGTTAATTATCTATATAGCCTTCTGATGTTAAGAATTGAAAATGGATTGTATGCAACATTGTAAAATATGATCTTTACGGTTTAAGAACCTGCACTAATCTATCCATGAGATGTTGAATAACAGTAGGGGAAAGAGATTTTGGCCAAGATGGTGAATCAGTGGCTTGTTTTTCTAAAAGAGGCATGAGATTTAGTTCTAAATACTGGGCTAATAGATAATAAAGTTTATATTGGCATTTCAGCCCAGCATTAATTCTGTCTTAGACTACGAGTCAGGTAATTGCTGGACACAAACTCCATTTAGGTGATTTCCATCAAGTATTTACTATTATTTATTAGTATTTACTATGAGGAATTAAGTTGGCCATGAGCTTATTTTGCCAAAATATGAATCTTTGGTTTCAAGAACTCCAGTTGTTTAAGACCATATTTTTTTAAGTTATTTTAGAAAATGAGCAATGATGTTTGCAGTCTTCAATTCTGCTACTTTTGGGGCACAATAGAGTTGTGTAAGTATGGCTGTCTAGTCCCTCTGAGATATCCTAGGATATCCCATGTGGCCTTAAGCTGATGGTCCCAAGGTAACATATCTCCTAGGTCCCAAGTTTTATATGACAACTCTATTTGGAAGTCCTCAGATACTTTAAGCTCTTTCAAACTGCACCTCATCTGTCTATGTTTAAGCAACTGGATCAAATGCCTACTGGATCCACTTGCAGAGGTGGAGAAAGTGTGAAATTTCAGCTGGTTTCACACAGAGAGTGCAGCGCTTTTGTAAACAAGACTCAGATTTAATAGGAGATATGATACTTAAGTCCATGCATGCCCAAGCCAACTCTGTCCAATATTTATGAAATGGGAAATCTCATTGAATTGTCTTATTACCAACGATTTATTTACTTAATAATTAAAAATAAAAGGCATTTTACTGATACAGTTGAAGAAAATCAGAAAATAATAGCATATGCTGCTGAAACAAAAGGGAAAAAATAGAGATTATTATATATATATATATATGTGTGTGTGTGTGTGTGTGTCTTTTTTTTATGAGCAGTCCTAAGACTTGGCAGTGACACGTGAGCTCTTTCAGATCCATCTGGAAGAGCTTCAAGAAAGTGCTGCTTCTGTTGCAGCATGGTCAAGAGGGTAACTGTAGTGGGTCATTAGTTCAGGGCGAAACCAGTCAGTTTAGTTTAAATAGACCAAAATAAATTAGAGGGATTAAGGTAAGCCTGCTGACTGACTTGGCACTGGAGCTTGGTAATATGTAAGGGTCTCGTTCCTTTTAATGAACTCTAAGAGAGAAACAGCAGCAAATGGAAAATGATTTGGCACAAGACATGTTAATTCATCCCAGTTGTTTCTGACATGAGCATCTAACTGTGGCACTGTGAGGTACAAGCCTTTTTGTAACTGGAAATGTGCAATATCCAAACCGCAGTCATGTAGAGACAAAAATTCTAGATACAGCAGACTTTTCCTTTTTTTCACACTGCTGCAAAAGTCTCCTTCTGTTGTTAGAGCTGCTTTGTTTTTGGATGATAGAAATCACTGTTTTGCATTTATTTCACTTTATAAAAATAATGTGTCATTTTGCAGTATCTGTTTTAATGACATTTGTTATTTTAAATCCCTCAAAGAAAAATCACTTAGTCATTGTTTTACTTTAAATATTGTTGTAATATGTGGAATATCAAAACTTTATGACATATCTGTTGACTTCTTTATCCTTACTGTTCATCCCCAAGTCCTAAGCCTGAACCTAAAGAAATGTTAAGCTGTGTAGATGTTAACATATCTTTTCTGCCTTTCTATTTAACTGCTTTGCCACTATCTACGAAAAACAAAAGGCTTTTGATCTTCATTTAAAGCTACAGTTTCTATCTTCTGTATTGCAGCAGGTGAGAGCATTTTATTTTGTCTTGTGTTTTCTTACAGCTCTTACATAGTAAGAGATGCTATTAAGTGATATTGAGGATTTCCATATTTCCCAGACATAATTCCCAAACTCAAAGTATATTCTTAGAAATATACAGGTCACCTTCTCTTGGCCATTTTCAGTAATCAGCACAGCAGAAGAGACTGAAATCACAAACAGGCAGATGTTATGATGGGAGTGACGAGCATTAAGTAGACATGTAGAGCAGACTGCCTCTTCTAGTTGTTTTAGTGATAAGATTTTTTTTTTTCAATTAGGAAAGAAGAGTAGAGGGCAAAGGTAGAGAGTATGATTTTCCTATTCTTGTGTGGTCACTTATCCATAAAAATTTCAAATGAAAAAAAAATGATTTCCACAAAAGATTATTTTTAGCAATTTCTGACTTCAGCACTCTAATTTCAGAGTTTATATACAGTGCATAGGCATTTTCTTACTTGTGAGATTAGTGATTAGTCTCACCATTCTTCCAGATGACAAGAAGGTTCATGCTCTGTCTTCATTGAGACTCAGCTCAAATCTTTCCATTAGATGTTAATACAAATTTTCATTTTATTCACTGAGCAGAGATATTTACCTTGCATTTTTAAACACAAACCATTTCTAACATCTTATATATAAGAATAAGAAAATTATTATTGTATCATTCAGTCAGAAAATGGGAAACATGTTTTTGTGTCTAAGGTTTATACTTAGTTCAACAAAATATTTTCTTTTTTTCTTACTCTCAGAGTTAAGTTTTTTTATTTCTATTTTAATTATTTGTTGGATCTTAGCTTTCTTTAGGGATGATCTTTTAAAAAATATCTTTCTCTTTATGCAGTGTCATAAGGCTATGCCCATTATAGATATATTTAAAGATTCTTGTATGAATTTTGAGACAGGAAATATTTTCATTTCTGACTTGGACCATATTATTTCACTTCTTGGAAGAAAAGATTCCTTCCCCATAATTGTCGGCAATTTGTCTGTAGAAACCAAGTGTTAAAAAGAATTAGTGATAACATCTATAAAGGCATTAGAACAGTGGACTGAATTCCTTAGTTAAAATCTAATGTTGAGAAACACCTAGCACAATTGAAAAGAGAGGCTATATTTCTTTGTCATACTGTGGACAACATCTATAGAGGAGCTCACGCTGCAAGACAATAGCTTTGTTTTTCTAGGCAAGCACCTATAGATGAAGATATCGATGTTAAAGTCAAGGCAAGTCTCAAACTTGCACAATAGATTCCTTCCTCATTATCATGGTTTATCACAGCAGACTTGTCTCTCATCAGATACCAAGGCAAATGTTCTTTCCTGGTGTCTGTGCTGCAGAGCAGTTAGGGCTCACTTTTAGGTTATGGGAAGACTGGATTAAGACTCCACTGATGGTTCTGCATCAATGGTTCTGTTTGTCCCACACTGTGAATTGGCTGGTGTCCAAGATCCTGCTCCCCTCTGCAGGAGAGGAACTTTCGATGGTTTTTTTTTCAGAGCCTTCTCAAAGGAGTTGCTCATTGAGAAGTTGGTGGGGCAGGCAGTTTTGTTTTCCATTGTTTTCATCAAGTCTGGTTTCAGTCCAGTTTCTCTGAAAAGATGAATCAGCCAGAGGTGAATATAAACTGGTCCCCACGCCCTCATGAAAAGGCGATGAGGGATATTGATTGAGAAACCTGCCCACCACTGGGAGCATGACAGAGTGGCCTGAGAATGGAGCAAGTAACGATTGCATTACAAGTGATCGAGGACATGGTCAATACCGTCAAGGCTGCTGGTGGTGGAAACTTTCCCTTGCTCTAATTCCTGATCTGATTGCTGATGTGACCTGTTCTCTATTGAACTGCAAGTCACTGCGCCCACTGCCAGCCTAATAGGACCTAATGATAACATAATTTTATAGGAACAAAAAGGGAGAATACTAATCACTGGGTAAAATATGGGGAAAATAGTACAAGTGATGGAGAATACTTCTGGGAACGCTTAGCTGCATTAAGAACATTCATCATAAAGTAAATGATGTTCATGAGCAGGAACTTGATGCAGAGATGTTGTGGGTGTTGGGGTACATACAAGGACTTACTGCTCAGCCACTCTCAGCACTCTGGTCACTTAAGTTGCTTCAGTTTCCTCATCTTGCTTTATTTCCATTGCTCATTAGCTTTTGTGCAAGGATGCAAATACTGTTCTACAAAGCAGTCTCCAGTGTGGCACCCTTAATAAAAAAAAGAAAAAAAAAAACAGCAGCAGCAGAGACAGCAGAAGGGAAATGCCTGATGTTCATTAAATGCTAGTTTAGACTGCTGAAATATTATCTTCAGCAAAACAGGAATCCTTTCTATTTGTCCGAACACACACAGAAATGAGGGGAAAGATGTCTCACAAAATGCTTCGTTTATCATATTCTGTATATACACACCCATCCACACAGATAGGTATATGTGTATTTGCTCGCACATGCGCATAATACTGTCAAGGCTGCTGTTTAATTATTGATTAGTTTTAAAACTTTTCCACAAAGAACCCGAGAAATTGAATATCTACTTCTGTTTGTGTCTTCAGTATCTTTGCAAGCATGAGCACTAATGGTCACTGAAAGTATATTTTCCGTATTCCACGCAACAGTCTCAAGTTCAGTAGGGAAACAGATTCTAACAAGCAGTGCAAACATTCACATTTGAAGCAGCTGCACTGATGTCATTTGAGACGGGTGGTGGGAAGCCAGATGTACGGCAGCATCGCTGAAATCAGGATGCATCCCAGTGTTCCCGGAAGAACGGTTGTGCTTAGTTATTCTGGGCTAGCTATTTGTAACAGAGATTGCTTTGTGTGTCTATCACATCCTTATTAGTGCCTTGAGTGCTTGACAAGACAGATGGGGGAGACTTCATCAAGGCATTGAATGCCCTGTAGGTGTTAGCAGTGACCTTTCCTGCTAGGGCAGGATAAATGAGACAGCCGAGGGGCCTTTATAACAATTTCAAATGTCCACCTACCAGCATGATTTTGGTGTGCGTGTGTCTGAATTTTAGGTGATTTTTATAGAACCTCATAACTTCTCAGTGTGACGCGGGTGGTTGCGGGGAGGGGAGAGGGCAGCGGGAAGCTTTTACTCTGCTTCTTGCTTGGGTGGTTTGTTAAGGAAACGGATCTTGCGGCTCTGCCATAAACGCTGCTGTTCTGCACATTGAGGGTCACAGCTCTGGGACACTTGTAGACAGGGATTAGGGGGGTCACTATCCCCATGTCCGATAGAAAATCACATGCAGGGTCGTCCCTTTTATGCCCAGCAAGGCTGGGCTGTCCGATAACTCCTCCTTCTGGCAGCTGCTAGCAGGGAAAGCCTTGGGGCCCGCGGTGAACACAGGGCAAGTGCTTTTCATACGAAAACTTCATGACGGGCTTTTTTTTCATACACGTGTTAATTATTTCTCCAGTATTATTTTTCCATCCCGCTCAGTTGGCAAACTGGGCATTTTGGAATATGAGCTATTTGAGCATCTTTTAACTGTTGTTAAAAGGCAGGTAGAAACATGCAAAACCATTTTTTTGAGTTGAGTTTTTGAGTTGAGTAGAAAATTTTGTGCAATTTAAGAACCCCCAAGCTCCCTACATGTTGTTTTGTGGCTACCTCTGACAGGCATTAGTGTCTTCTTGCTTCTCTGTAAAACACAGGCCATAAAAAGCCAAGTTCCAGATGTCTTTAGCAGGACACTTTCACAAAGTTTCAATTTAAATACACTGAAATAATACTTGTAATTTGGAGAGGTCTGCTTTTCAGGTACACTTATGTCAGAATTTGAAAAGATGCTCAAGATCATGTTTTTTTGCCTGTTGAACTTTTTCTCCTCCTCAGGTACATATGGAGGAGGTGCAGTATTTGCCTCGAAATGTTGATTTCATAAAGGTTCCTACCACAGAATACTTTTGCGATAAAAAAAAGTTCTGTGATAATGTTTCTGTTATCACTATAAATTCTAATAATCTAGGATAAGAACATCTTTTTATAATTTAATACTTTTTAGAATTTTGTTATTAACATTAAAGGATACCAATTTTTAAGACGTAAAGAACACTAAGTTCAGGTTACAGTTCCTTAAAATGTAGAATATATATCAGTAAAGATGATGAAAAAATTAAATACTATCATCTGGCCTGTCTCCCTTTTTGGTCACTACTCATAGAATTGAATGAGAAATAGGTACTTGTAAAAGCAAATAGTGAAACAAAATAACATTGATTTCCACCTCCATTCTATGAAATTATTGATCTGTTTTTAATCTAATTGGCACTTGTGAAAATAAATGGAAAAAAACAGTAGGCTATTCATGAGGTTCAAGTATTTGTTCTCAGTAAGAGAGTCCCAGGCTTCCTTGTTCAGGACTGATTTGGCTCTCCTGACAAGCTAAAGATCCGTGTGCCTTAGCGTACTGTACTTGCTTTGTTCTCATTCGCTTTAATCTCATGCATCTGACTGTTTCTTGTAATTCAAAGGAATAACGGTGCCATAAGGTGCCTTTGTGTATTGGTTTACTACTGCTGAGCACATACTGACATACTGCAATTTTTTCACTAGAAGTTTTATCTAACATATAAATGAACAACTAATAACAGGAAAGATGTGATAAAAGAGGCTTTCCAAGTAAACCCACTAGAGTTTCTGTGAAGCAAATGAACATTATTTCTGCTCTATTCTACAGAGTAGACCAGCTGACATTAAGGTAATGTTAAGGTTAAGGTAGATTCAAATCGTAGACATTTGTTGTTAAAGACACTTTTGATTAGTTACACTTTTCCACACTACAGAAATTACAGGATACAATCCAGAGGGTCTCTGTTTACTCGATTTTGACTCTGCAGATATTTTGTTTGGGGAAAAAAATACAGTTGTGTAAGCCCCTATTTGCAGGCTGGAGAATAAATTTAGATCTGAGCTTTACATCACTTCCTTATAGGCAAAGCAGCATAGGAGATGCTCCACATTAATTCAGTGACAATATTTGTATTGACTTAACTAGTTTGGGCTCAATCTCCAGGCTGTTTAGTTTGGATGTTGAGTGTGATGCTGGAAGGGACCTTGAGTGAAATTTTGTTGCCAGCAGAGCAGTTGTCCTGAAGCCTGTGTAAGAACCACCAGGCTCAGGTTTGCTGATAACACGAAATCTGAGGAACAAGATTTGGAGTTAAAAAGGGGAGAGGGAATGGGGTGGATAATCCTTCATGCTTTTCCTTGCTATTTGAAATAATTTATATAATAAATATTTTTTAAAAGTTGAATTAAAATTAAAAAAAAAACAGCATACAAATGATAGCCCTTTCCATTGAGACTATCAATTCATAACAAGCATCTTTGTAAACTAGTCTTCTCATAGGGCTGCTGAAGATTGCTTTCGCTCTTCTGTGGCTGCCATTTGGTAGCTCCTGTAGACAAGTAAATGGATGATGTTAGGATGTTAGGAGAGGCCGAGGGAGCTGGACCTGTTCAGCCTGGAGAAGAGGAGGCTGAGAGGGGACCTGATCAGTGTGTACAAGTACCTCAAGGGAGGCAGTGAGGAGGATGGGGCTGTCCTCTTTTCACTGGTGGCCAGTGACAGAACAAGAGGAAATGGCCACAAACTGAAACACCAAAAGTTCCACAGGAACTTAAGGAAAAATTTCCTGACAGTGAGGGTGACAGAGCCCTGGAACAGGCTGCCCAGAGAGGTTGTGGAGTCTCCTTCTCTGGAGATCTTCAAGACCCGCTTGGATGCAGCCCTGTGCCACGTGCTCTAGGTGACCCTGCGTGTGCAGGGGGGCTGGACTAGATGACCTCTAGGGGTCCCTTCCATCCTTAGGCATTCTGTGATTCTGTGATTCCACATGTGTTTGCCTGTGCCAAAGAAGAATGTGTTTTAAATGCTATTTGTAAAATAGAAAAATCTATCTGATTCTGATTTTAAAGCTGGGAATATCTGTGCTCCTTTGGGATAAGATTTGGACCTTGGGCTAAGATTTGAATCTGGTCCTTTCAGCCCTCTGCTAGAAATTGTGCCGTGGGAGATGTGTGTGTGTGTTATATTGGGTGCTGTATCAGTGCACATATGGGAAAAAGAGAAGGAAGGGGGAAATAAATTGCAGCACAGCCACGTTTTATTAAGAGTTCTTGTGTTTGTTCGTGGCAGCCAGCTAGGAGCATTGTTTTTGCATTTTTAAAAGCTATAGCTACGAGCAAGGTATTTTACATATTACCCCCTGCGCTAACTTAATGCTGTTGTTTTCCCTGTCTGCTCTTGTAACAAAACAGAAGTACTCTGCTGTCTCTCTCTGCAACATATCTACAGAGGTCCTAAAAGTCATCAATGCCACTGAGGAACTGATAGCAGAGTCCACAGGTCCCTGCGACTTCCCGGCTGACCTCCACGACAGAGGGAGGGGGACATTCCCACTGGGGACCGACCCCACCAGACTCGATGAGCAGCTCACCACACTGGAAGAAAACGTAAGGATGTGACTGGGGATGTGAAATTGTTGAGTGTGCCTGAGAGCACTGAAACTGGAGAGTTTTTAGGCAGCATCAGTGGCTGTTCAGAATTAAGTTTGGGTTGTTTGAATGAAACAAATATGTAAACAGAGCAAGAAATATTTATTTTGAATGGGTGCTTGGCCCTTTTCTTTAGTTGTGTACTTTAAAACACTTAGGGGAAGGGCAAGTTGGGTATGCTTTGTTTCATAGGCAGTTTTAGTCCCTATCTTAAAAATTAACATAATCCCCTAGATTTTTGCAGCTGCAGCATGCCTTGTTGAAGCTACACATCTCCAGGTCCCCGTACAGCCTTATTATCTAAGGACAGGCAGAGCAAGCGGTCTGAGTCACTCAGGACACAAGCAGAGGAGCCCTTCCTCCCGCCGCGCTGGCCTGGTGCTGCGCTGCGCATCCCAGGGCCTGGGGCACCCTGTGATCTCTTGCAAGGAGCAGCCCAGAGAGACAGAATTGCACCAACGTTTGTTTGGCCACATTCAGCTCTCCCATCCTTTCACATGAGTACCTGTCATCTGAAGGGAATCTCTAATGCTGAGTCACTGCGAGAAGGCACCGTTCCCCAGGAGTTTTTATGCGACCACTTAATAGAGTCAATATCCTTGTAACTTTCCATATTCTCCTCTTCTGACATTTTACTGATTATATTTCAATGGTTTTCCCTTCAGCAGGAGCTTTTAAAGATCTCATAGGAATCCAGACTGTCCCATTATAACATCCTGATCAATTCAAGAAAATAGATCCCATTTTCCTTTAGCTCCAAGAAAATCTTCAGAACCAGAATCTCTTCTTCCAGGCTGAAACCAGTTTCCTTCACAGAAATCCCATCCCACAGCAGCCCCAGGTTAGGGACCTTTTGGGAACTGCCTTGTACCAACGTGTTTTGTTACTCTTGTGGCAGATGCAGTTTGCTCAAACCTCCATGCATGCTGAGCAGAAATCACCGACCCCTCTCCCTGCCCTGCCCCTGCAGGTGTACTTGACAGCCAGCACCGTGTATGGCCTGGAGGGGCAGCTGAGCAGCCTGGAGGATGCGGCTCGCAAGATCAACAGCGTTACTGCAGAATCGGAGCTGGCCGAGCTGGAAGATCAGGTGGCCACCGCAGCCGCCCAGGTTCATCACGCAGAGCTTCAGGTGAGGACCATCGCCACCTCCCTACTTGCAGGTGTCCCGTGGCCTTGCCTAGCACATTTCATCTGTGCACACTTATTTTCACTGTTCTTTTGGGCTGCAGTGAACTGAAAATTCAGGGATATGTGATTGCCTAACAGGAGTGAGCAAAGCTTAACTGTGCTGTATAACTCTGCACAGCCCTGTGTACTGTATTTGCTTGTTTCTTCTTGTTTCTTCCCCAACCTTCATCCCCAAGATGTGTGAATGAAACAGTCTACTCAATTCTTATGCTGTAATCCTACAACTGTCCCTGCTCCTTGCTCCCAGGTGGATCCCGTGGTGTGCTCTGTGTCATGGCTGTGGTTGTTGTTAGATACAACAACAAATACAGTAGTTCTTCTAATCAGTAGATTTTAGAGCACTCTACAAAAGCAGCCAATGTGGGTGTCATTGTTCCAGCCATAAAGGTCAAGGCCAGCGAGCCCCTGAGCAGACCTAGCACTTCCCAGGCTCTCTGGGGCTTTAGCTGCTAAGGGATTTGTGTGCTGGCCGGGAGGACACTGCTCGTGTGGGCACTGAATTGCTGAATTGCAGCGTCTCACTCATGGGCTCCATGAAGTCCGAGGAGAACTGCATGATGTGGTGCACAAAGATGGAAGGTCCTACCAACCTACCAACCTTCCAACTTACCAACCTCCCCACACTGCTTTTCCTCACACCCAGATAACTTCCCTGATCAGTTTGAAGCAAGTGAGGCACTCTGACGCTTTTTTTAAGGGAAAAGTACCTGTTTGTCTTAGTACAAGCATGCTCAGGACTGAGCAAAGATCTCAGAATGTAGCCTGATGCATTGCAAGGCAATACGCCGTGTCAAACTGACAGTGAGATCTTACTGGTTTCAGTTAGTATTTTATGGCACATACCTAAATGGGGTAAGGAGTGAGGGAGGAGACAGGACTAGAATACAAGAGAAAGGAGACAGAGAAGGTAGTGCACAGCTGAGCCAGCTGAAGCCTTTTGTGCAGCTTCAGATGGCACCATAAATTAGGAGTCAAGTGTGCGGCTAAAGCCTGGCTTTCCTGACTGTGCTTTCCTTTTTGGCGACATTTGTTTCCGCTGATGTCAGCATCAGCTTGATTTCTCCTAGAATGCTTTTTAGTTGCTCCTTTGTGTTCTCTAGCAAGTGTTTTTTTCTAGCAAATGGTTTTTCTTGAGAGTTTTTATATACAGTGCATGCATTCGTGCTTGCTTCTGTTTATTTACGTATACACCTAAATTATAACACAATTTAGATTTTTTATATATTTATATATTTATATATTTGACAGAGAATCCATTTGTATTTTTAGAAAACTTCGAAATAATTTGGCATTAGTAAATGTATCACTAAGTGGTATGTTTGAGTGTAGGTTTTGGAAAACACTACTTGAATTAACTTGAAATTACATAGCTAAAAGTATTTGGGAGATGGCAGACTTGGGTTCTTTCTTTCCTCCTTTCTTTTTTTTTCCTCAAAAAGAGTAAAGTGCTTCTTCCTTGTAGTCACAGAGTAGGTTAGATTGTTCTTTTACTCCGATTGGTGATCATCTTTACTAATGAATTAAATCCTTTTGACATCAGGACTAAAGAATACAGGAAAGCAAAGTGTCAGAGGTGCTGAAGAAATCAGCCATCTGTTTATATTTTTTTATTGAAGAGGATTTGAGTGGGGAAGGGATATATTTTAGTGGTCGCATCTATAGTAATTTTAAAACTTCTTCTCCCCCCTCCCCATCTGTCTGTTTCTCTCTCTTATTTTCTTTGAAGATTTCAGATATTGAGAGCAGAATATCAGCTCTCACTGTTGCAGGCTTGAACGTGGCTCCATGTGTTCGCCTGACAAGGAAACGGGATCAAAAGCAAACAAACCAGGTGCCAGAACATTATGTAGTATTCAAAAATACATTGGGAAAATCCTACCTCGTTTTCTGTAATGGAGTTGAGTAATGTGTATGTGTTGTTTACAGATGCATACAATAGACACATCGAGACAGCAGAGGAGAAAACTTCCAGCTCCACCAATAAAAGGTGCACCAATGTTGTAAAGTACATTATTTTCAGTCTTTTTTTAAGTGGGAGGGGAAGGACTGAGTTATTAAATGAACAGACCAAGCCAAAATGTACCCATTGTAGGTACAGGACAATTTCTCATTGTACTCGTGGAAAATAGAATACACATGTGACGGGTTACTAAGAACTGAAGCAGAAGGCTGGGAAAGAGCAAACAAGAAATGCTGAATACTTGTCCTGTGAAAGTGAAGCTAATGCTCTGGGGTTAGATTATGAGACCCAAGCAGTTATACTGTGTTAATTACCGATAGCCAGTTGCCGCTCTCAACAACCCATGAGAACATGCCCTTTGAATTCAGTCTGTATTATTTGGTTCTGCATTGTTCCTGGCATTTATGGGTATGTCTGTGAGTTGGTTTTATAATACACAGTGCTCTTTTCTTTCATCTTTTGCTCTGTTTTCACCCTGCAGTCCCCTCTCTCTGGCAGTGCTAGAGCCTGATTCACCTTGCTTTAGTTACTTTAGTTTTACTCTTGTGTAACTCTGCTGATTGGCATGGCCTCAAATTAAATAAACTAGGAGTATCACAGCCTGCTGTTTTTCATTTAAATACAGCTCTCGCTAGATCTTAGGGGAAGTCTAAGTCCTCTAGAAGCCATGACTCTTCAGGAGTATCATTATATTTTCTTCAATCTATGATATGAAAAATCTCTTTTTCTGTATTTTCCAGGTGAAAAAATAGATGGCTCTTCAGTTACCACTGTTAGAACATTTAACAGAAACTTCATGCTCCAAGGATCTCTAACACAAAGAGCTAAAGAGAGGAAAAGCACTGCCAAGGACTTAATGGTAAAATCAAAACAAATGTTTTTAAAATTTCCATTAAAAACAGCGGGTAGAGATACAGCAGTATTTGTGTAGGCAGGGACATTTCATCATCTTCACAAGACTTCTTTTGCTTTGGGAAAATGCTTTTGGGAAAACGAACAGAGCCCATTGAGCCAGCTCTGAAGAAGTATGACTAGTGCCCCAGAAGCCGGCCTGGCTACTGTAGTAGCACTGTGTTCCTGAAGTTGTTTGTTTGCACTGTCAGTCTGACCTGTACTTTATGAATGTATCCTAGCAGCCAGGTTCCCAGAAATGTATTTCCTTGGTGTAAAAAATAATAATAATTAATGAATTAATAGTTTCCTGCAATTCCAACTTCTGACCAAGACTCTTACTGTATCAACTGCACAGTATAAACTGTGCAGCTGAGACTTGCCTTGAATCTCACTAATTTTTCAGAAATGTTCAAAGGAAGCCTAGGTAGAATTTAAGGATTAGATAGGCTGTGCATTGGCTCTGCACGGTTTAAACAGATAGGTTTCGCCACATAACTGTAAATCGTTTTTCCAGAGAAGCTGTAAAGATGTATGTAAAAAACCTGAATGTCCCGTAGCATTCTGCTGCTAGCTACATGGTGGGGGAGAGAGAGGACCTGGATCTCCAGAGCTGTAGGAGGTTTGTACTGTGTTTTGCTCATTTTTTCTCCTGTTCCTCTCCATTCTAGGAACCTGCTATAGGATCTGCTGTGATGTACTGAACTTCTACATCTCTACTGCCAATAACACACTGCCTAAGGCTGTACACTAGAGTGCCTTTACTTAACAGCCATTGTGTATGTCCAATTGAAAATGGGCTCTCAAGAACCCACAATGCCTCAGTTATAGGGCTTCATTTGGATACCTCACTGAGAAAGCTGTCCAAGACTTCAGCATTGTGGTCTGCTAATGGAAACTCTGCCTTAAAGTTCTCACAAGACTCTAGAAAGGATGCTGAGTTTCAAAAGCAAGGCTCCACATTTTAAGATGCACTTTTTCTCCCCATCGATTGTACTAAAGTATGTCGTCTTTGAACTGCGGTATGTTTTTGTACACTTAGTCAGTCATAATTATAGACCAATATTTCATACAAAAAGAAAGAACAAAGCAGACCCGTGATCCCTATTTGCTGGCCTCTTACTATCCGCATAGGTGTCTGTCTTGTCGAGCAATAAGAACAACTCTGTGCAGTGAGCGCTGCTTTTCAGCTGCTTGGTGGGAGTGGAGAGCCAATCTACCTAGCTGTGCTTCCCGGGAGCCGGAGGAAGGTTTGAGGAGGTTCACAGAGTGACGTTTGCAATGGGCAAAGGCTTCTCTGAGCACTGAGCGTGTGTCTGGCAGAGATGCTATTCCAGCTCCCGAGCTAGCTATTGGCAGCAGAGGGGACCGTGGATGTCATGTTGCGCTGTGAATTGATAGCAGCACGTGGGAACTAGCGGTCTGTTGAGTTGTAATCCTGGCGTCTGGGCACATCCGAACACTGTTGCAAAGCCAACACTTCTGTATGTCCTGTTGTTTTTGGTAGCATCGTCCCTTAGCAGTAGTGCACTGTAGTTCGGAATAGTCTGACCAAATCTTTAAGGTTGGAAAAAGTGAAACGATTGTGGATTAGATCTCTGCAGACTCATTGGTTGTTGTAGCATGAGTGCAACCTAGAGAAGATTCCCTTCTGTTGTTCCATGTCTTTTCCAAGGAAGAGGCAAATTTGGGCATATGCAGCTTGGATTTATTTTTTGTCTGCTCCTCTGTAGTCAATGGAGAGTAGCTGGGGCTTGTCACTGTTACTTCCTGTGACTCGGCCAATGAGAGTGGATTGAGATTAATAAAATTTCTTTTTCTTTTCAATCCTGAGTGATTTGAAAGGTGAGCCAGCCTCTGGAGAGCCCTCGGAAAGGCCCAGGTGTAGGGTTTCCCCCTTTTCCTCTTCGGGGATGATTTTGCCACTTTGTGGTACTTACTGTTCTGAGGAATGTAAAGGAGGAAGGTAGAGGAGATGATAGGCTGATGTATCCTGTATCTTATAAACCAAATGCTGAGCAGGTACCCAAATGCAGACTGGGCTGATGTGAATGCGCTGTGAAGGAGGATATGAGCTGACAAATTCCCCTCTCAGCATTAAGGAGCTCTAGGTCCAACTATCTCTCGAGAGAGATGTCTCTGTCCTTTGCTCGTGCTACCTAGAGAGTCCTGAGGATGCACCTGTTTAACCTCATGTTGTCTTCCTCAGGATCGTTACTAAATTATACAGCGATTTCAAGACAGGAAACACTGAGAAATTTCTGACTGACTCCAAACAGATTAGTCCAAATTTTCAGCCCAGCTGGGAGAAGAGAGCAGCCTGATTTTCAGAATTGCTGGTGAGCTGTCCTGAGGGCAGAGGGGCACCAGGGAATGAGGAGAGCCAACCCTTTCCCCGTGCTCCCTCTGAACATCCCGTAGCAGATTTTTGTGCTTTATCATGTGGCAGGGAAGCAGTCCCTGCCTTGCCCTCCACCCCATGGCACCGCTACATGCAGCCCTGCGGCACTTGTCAGGCCTGGAAGCGGAGCCATGAAGTGCGTGGGCTGGGGCAGACTTCCCAGCAGTTTGGGGCTATGGAGGAGAGATGTGGGGAAATATCTGACAAATTTCCTGCCTAAGTTGGGTTTTGGTGAGGCAGGAAAGGATCAGCTGAATGGAACAAGCAGAAAATGCATTACAAGTTTATCAGCCACATTTGAATTTTAGCTTCTCACTGCATCGGTGTCCAGTTGTATCTTAGGAACCATTAGAATAAATACAGCCATCTTCCCGCTCGAAAGCACTGCTCTATCTCATCAATGAATTTCAATCTGCCGATAATGTGACCCAGTGTGTTCGTTCTGGGTGAAATTATGCCTTCTCCAACTCCCATGCCACATTAGTTCTCTTGACTTGGTTTGCACAGATGCGAGGGCAGATTTCGGCCCACTCTGTTTAACGTATGTATGCGTATAAAAATAGATTTTATTTATATATGCAATCCAGCAAAGGAGATTAAACAGAGTAGGATGCCTAGTAATTTTTTGCTATTCAGTCTCCTCCTCCCTTGACTGTTCTCGTATATGTATACAATACATTCCCAGGTTTTGGTTTATGCAGGTATGCGTGTTATGAAATGTCATTAATGGTGGTTGGTCTACATATTCGTCTAATAATATTAACTAATATTGTGTATGTAATATCAATACAGAAATGACTAATTTTAATAGAATAACTCTTTGGCTTTTGTTCTGTTAGTGTGATTTAAACAAAATTTGGAATAGGATGTTTTCCATAAGAGGCATGAAAAGCAACTATTATTGTGTTACAATGTTCAAATACTCAGTCTTTGACAGAAAAATGTGTACTGTGTAGGCATTGCAAAAAAAAAAGAAAAAAGAAAAAAAAATCCCACCTGCTGTAAGGCATTTCAATTTTTACAAATGTTTATTGTGCCAAATATGTGCAAAGATATAATTTACTGTTTTAAAAATCATAAAAGCATATGTTATAGCACACAAAGAATTATTTTGTCATCAAGTGATTTCAATCTTTAGTGTTAATATTTATATTTAGATTAATTTTTATAAATGAAAATATTTTAATGGGTAAAATGAAGACTATATGATCTATTTGATTAAGTCTGACTGGATATTAAGCTTGCCTTGTTGTTGTTATCTGCATACTCACCAAGAATTATTGTCAAGAGAAATTATAAGAGAGTAAAGCAATTTATGGAAAAGAATGCCTTTTCAAGGACTTGATTCATAAAGAAAAAACAAAAGTTATTTTCTGCTGTTTGGATTTGTGTGCACTTTAGTCAGGGAACCTGTAGAATCTGTTGCCACATGTGGCCTGCCCACAAATAGCACTTCCCAGTAAAGGTAGGAGACTGGGCAGCCGGCAGAGTGGTCTTGGCTGCCTGCGGGGAGGAATACACCCAAACATTCAGTCCAAGCCCATTGGGGTTGGGACGGGAGGGATTCTGTTAAGAACATGTGTTGTTTACTCTTCCTCAAATCTTTATGTGTCTTGGGCTAAATACAATCTCTGTTGAACAAAATTTCTGTAACTGTCACTGGTGTTGCCAAGTGATGACCTGAGTAAGAACTCACCTACCTTAACTCCTTCGGAGGAGGGCCCTGCAGCAGCAACACCAGTGTTGGGCTCTTCACATTGACTTCTCACTTTCAGGTGTACCATTTCCCATTTTGAAGTTAGGATTACACTCGAAATTGTGTTAGTGTGTCCATTTGTATTGATGTGGAGATGTGTGTGGAGATGGATTACTTCTTAAATCAGGTGATGGTTTAAATGGGAGATTAGGTGTTCAAAAATGAAAATATTATTAAAACCTACTTTTTTATAAGGACAGTACATTGATCATGATCCTCAGAAAGCAACTTTAGCCTGAATGGATAAGGTGACTAAAGGGAATTTTTAAAGGGAATAGGGTAGTTTAGACCCTTAGCCCTTTTGGGTGGCAGTATGTGATTAGTTGCAGTAGGTACAAAACTACTGTGAAGAGTTTGACTGGCCGATGGCTTTTTGACTTTCTGCCCTTCAGCAGGAGAAAATACTTATCTTTGATAGAAACTCCTTTCTGTTTATTAACACACCCCTCCTGAGCTACCTTCCTCTGCGTGGGTATTAACAGTCTATATGAAAATCACGCACAGAGCACCAGCATTTCAGACTTTTAATGCATATACCCAAAAAATCAGTGAGAGTCTTCTTTCTTTCTTCCAGCCATTGCTTTTTATTTTTAAATACCACTATATTATAAATAGCCACTGTTAGCTTTGAAGCATGACATGGAGGTTTCATGACACTCTTTACAATGCAGAGTTTAAATCCCAGAACAAAAGCTGGTTCTTGGAAAACCTAATGTTACAGTGCACAGCATCATTAGGGCTTGCGGAAAGGATTGGGAGGGAAGCAAAAGGATAAAACATTTTTATAACTGATGGTTGCCCAGAGTGATGGTGTCAGTGCATTGTCCTTGACCCTGAATGCGTTTCCTTTTGAAGGTGTTTGCACAAGAAGCGTGGAATTGCTAGGCAAGAGCAGAACTAGAGGTGGGAGACACAGAAGAGGGGGCAGAAAGAGGAGCTCAGGTCACTGCCTGCGGGAGGAGGAATCACCAGGCGTCCAACACTTTTTGTTCCCACAGTGCATTCAGGATGAAATCCAGGTGCCTGCTCACAGGCCTTGAGCTGCCACGGCTGCTTCTCAGCTGCCTCTTCCCAAAGCGACCGATGGGCCGAACGCCGCGTCCCACATACCAAAAGGGATCAATCTCAGGACCTGCAATGCAAAGGGTTCAGTGAAACATCTGTCCCTGCACTTCAGGGTGGCGTTTATTGAAAATCTGAGGATGTCCAACAGGGCTCATTCATAGCCCACAAGAAAAAAACAAGGGGAAAGTTTGCAGGACTGCTGCCAGACATAACTTTTTTGTGCCTTTGAGGGATACTTGCCATTTGTAGAGCCCAAAGAAAAATAACTCAGATGCAAAATTACTTTTCAGCTCTCTGGGCCACAACCTGCAATTCTAGCATAACCAGAGACCCTGCCAGAGTGCAGCATGCCTGAGCAGTGGCAGTACAAGGTGGTGATCAGTGGCTCAGAGTCTAGTTGGAGGCCTGTGGTTGGCAGTGTCTCCCAGGGGTCAGTCCTCAGTCAAGTCCTGTTCAATTTATTCATCAATGACCTGGATGAAGATATGGAGTGCGGCCTCAGCAAGTTGGCTGATGATACCAAACTGGGAGGTGTATCCGAGAGCCCACAGGGCTGCACTGCCATCCAAAGGGACCTAGACAGACTGGACAACTGGGCAGTCAAAAACCTCATGAAATTCAACAAGGCCAAGTGCACGGTCCTGCACCTGGGGAGAAACAACCCCAGACACCAGTACAGGCTGGGGACCGACCTGCTGGAGAGCAGCTCTGCAGAGAAGGACCTGGGCGTCATGGTGGACGACAGGTTGACCATGAGGCAGCAGTGTGCCCTCGTGGCCAAGAAGGCCAATGGGATCCTGGGATGCATTAAGAAGAGCATCTCCTGCAGGTCGAGGGAGGTGATCTTACCCCTCTACTCAGCCCTGGTGAGGCCACATCTGGAGCACTGTGTCCAGTTCTGGGCCCCCCAGTACAAGAGGGATGTGGAGCTGCTGGAGAGAGTCCAGCGCAGGGCCACGAGGATGATCAGGGGCCTGGAACATCTGCCCTATGAGGAGAGGCTGAGGGAGCTGGGCTTCTTCAGGCTGGAGAAGAGAAGGCTGAGAGGGGACCTGATCAGTGTGTACAAGTACCTCAAGGGAGGCAGTGAGGAGGATGGGGCTGGCCTCTTTTCACTGGTGGTCACTGACAGAACAAGAGGAAACGGCCACAAACTGAAGCATAAAAAGTTCCACAGGAACTTAAGGAAAAATTTCCTGACAGTGAGGGTGACAGAGCACTGGAACAGGCTGCCCAGAGCGGTTGTGGAGTCTCCTTCTCTGGAGATCTTCAAGACCCGCTTGGATGCAGCCCTGTGCCACGTGCTCTAGGTGGCCCTGTGTGTGCAGGGGGGTTGGACTAGATGACCTCTAGAGGTCTCTTCCAACTGTAAGCATTCTATGATTCTATAGGGAGCAAAACTGAAACTTCTGCTATCCAACTTCCATTTCTATAGACCAAACATGTTACCTCTGCAATTCAGTGGATTGCAGAGTGGGTACCTGTATGGGAAGGAAATTTCTTTGCTTTTGGCACCTCAGAAAGGTGGTTCTCCAGTTCTTCTGCCCTTTTCAAAAGAGGAGACGCATGCTATAGAGAGCCTGGACACCTAAATCCCAACATTCACCTCTTTCCCACACCACATCCAACTACCAGCCATTGCTCACCACTGACCATTCAAAGTCTGAAGATCTCTGCAGAATGAATGCAAGCTACTAGTGCTTGCTTTTCTGAACCTCCTTAGAAGCACTTTGAGAACTACTTCAGGTTTGCAGAATACAGCTTAAAATCGGTTGCTTAAATATTGAATGTATATGGGCTTTACTTTTTTTGGAGGAGGGGAGAGAGGTTGGTTCTTTTTTACATTCTGCGTTTTAGTACTTTCTCATGTAATTATCAAAAATTACACTCTTTTGTCTGATTTAAAAGGCTGAGACATGGAGATTAAGGTCTGCATATGGCACAAGTTGAAAAATATGACCCCACACCACCTTTTTAGCGTAGAGAGGTCCACAGGGATTTGCTGCAGGCATTTGCCTGCCAGCCGCTCCTGAAGCCCCTCTGTGTGCAGGGGCCTGTGGGAGTCCGCCACGCCGTAGCAGGGGAGCCTCGTACTTACTTCTGTTGTCTATCTGGTGTTTAAATGGCCCGCTCTGTCCTGAAGCGAAGCTGAGCGACACCAGGAGCACCAGCATGTAGACGGTGACCAGCTTCAAGTGCTTCGGCGACCACCGGGCACGCGGTGTCCACGAGCTCGCGGGCCACATGGTGCAGCAGTGGAGGAAGGCTGGGAGGAGAGAGGTGAGCACAGAGCATTTAAAGCCCTCAGCAGAGGAACATGTCAGCTCTAAGAGCATGTTCGTGTCAAAGCCATTTCACTCCTAAATCCTGAAACGCTGGTGCTTGGGATGTCCTGGGTACATCTGCGTCCACGCAAAGGCAGGCAGTGAGCCGCCTGCGGAGGTAAGTCACAACGTCAGGTTATTGTCATCACCTGTGAAAACCCATGACATGGCTCTGCAGGACCCACGCTGGTCCTGAAGTTGCCACTGCCTTTCTGTGCAGCTTTTAGCAGGTCACTCAGTCACCCATCCCACCCCAAGGATGTTGTGGAGATTAATCTGGGCACGCAGAGCTCAGGCACTGCACAGCACTCGGTATGCCCGTCTGCATTCACCATCAGTGGGTGTTTTAGCCATTAGCTCTTTCTTTCTTCAATTTTAAATATATTTAATATCTGCATTTTACACAACTTGAAATGCACTTGAAAGGACTGCTGAAAAGGCAGGTTGCTCCCACGGCGGTTCTCACCTTTGCAGCGAGTGCACAAAAGTACAATTTCCACTTGCGGCTCCCATTTACCACCTATGTCTCAGTCCTGCAGATGGCTCCCTGCAGCGAGAAACCCCACCAGAGCGAGGAGCTGCGACTTCTTGGACGAGCCCTCCTCTCACCGGTGCCCCTAGCTTTACCCCCGGGACCGGTCCCACAGCGTGCGCGAGGCCTTGTGGAGGCCCTGGCAGTGGGTGCTGGGCAGCTCTCCGTGGCTGCGGGAGGCCGGGATTTTCCCCGTTGCTGCCTGCAGCCTCAGGCAGCCCCCAGCACGGGCACCTCGTGCTTCGGGGCGCTCCCCAGCACAGCGGACGCGCAGCGGGAGCTTGCTCAGGGCTTAACCATGCAAAGCCAAAAGCTTCTTAACGCCTAGTGTTTAGTGAGGGTGTTTTTACTTTGTTTTCTTTCCACACTGACAGTAACTTAGCAGGCACCTTAGAGAACTGGTAATTTTAACAGAACAGTGAATTACCTTCTCCCAGCTCCTTAACTATCTCACAGCAAGCAGGTCTAAATGACCTCAGAAATACATTCTGCCTTCAGTGCATACTGGGGTTCACGCCTTGTCATTCCACATCCAGCAAAGCCTTAAATTCAGAGTGAGTGGTGGTGTTGTGAGGAGCCTCCCCTCGGGGCTTCCGCAGCCTCAGACAGGTTCTCGTTTTGTATCTCCCCTTCCTAGGAACTGAGTGGCAGAAAGGAAGAGCTTCGAGCTTGGAGCTCATTGTTGATAAAAACAGAGGCAAAAGCTTGTGGTACAACTCTTATTCCAAGCAATGCTGTGTCCTGGTCTCCCCTGACTGGTCCTGTGCCTCATTCAGGCCACTTTGAAGCACTCTGTTATTTATTAGACTTTTTGTTGGGACCCTTGAGCTGGCTAAGTCTGCCAGGAAGCGAACGGCTCCCGCTGCTCCTCAGTAAGTAACCAGCCTCCCCTNGCTCTGTTATTTATTAGACTTTTTGTTGGGACCCTTGAGCTGGCTAAGTCTGCCAGGAAGCGAACGCTGCTCCTCAGTAAGTAACTGGCCTCCCCTCAGAGCTGGGGGGCTCAGCACCCCCTGCTCTCCCTGGCTTTTCCCTCTTCCTGCTTCCTAACTCACTCGTGCCTGAGTAGGGAGAAACTGAGGCGCAGTGAAAGCCGCAGCGTCCGTCAGCCCCTCACGATGCTGAGCTCGTCAGCTCGCCCTGTCACAAGGAGCGAGGTCACCTCCGTCCTGAGCCGCCTGCTGCCCACAGCTTTCATCCAAAGGGAAAACTCAGAAAACAGGAGTCAAACGGTCACTCAGCCTGACAACTGTTTCCAACTTTCCCATTGAATAATCACCAGAAACTTTAGAA
The DNA here is from genome assembly GCA_013389825.1 of Crypturellus undulatus. NCBI lineage: Eukaryota > Metazoa > Chordata > Aves > Tinamiformes > Tinamidae > Crypturellus > Crypturellus undulatus. The sequence goes on along the minus strand of VWPW01011980.1, from coordinate 23,290 downwards.
GTTTACTGGTTTCAACAAAACTTGGCAGAACTTAAATTTTCAGAAACAATTCTGTTCCCCAAGCTCAGCAAGAAGCCAGCGCTTCTTGCCCTTCCCCTTCCACTTGCTCCCAAACAGGAAAGCGCCTTTAAACTGCAGTGGGGGAAGCCCTTGCTGGAAACCTGCGCCAAAGATCAGCTCCAGGCGCAGGGAGCCAGTTCTCGTAAGGGGCTGAGAGGCACCACTGCCACCATGGCAGGAGCTCCTGCGTGTGCGCTGGCCGCAGAGCTAAACCTGCGCCAAAGATCAGCTCCAGGCTGAGCCACTTCTCGTAAGGGGCTGAGCACCGCGAGAGGCACCACTGCCACCATGGCATGAGCTCCTGCGTGTGCGCTGGCCAACTAGATGGGGATCTGCCCGCGGGTCTGTCCGCGGGTGCCCCCGATCCCTTGGCACCTCGCTGGCCATCACTGCGAAGGCTGCACAAGCAGTGGAGCACATTAATGGAGAAAAGCAAACGGCTAAAGCTGAAAAGGGAGGAAAAAATAAATAAATAAGGAAAGAAGCAAGAAAGAGCAAGGCTGAAAGGAGAAGCAGCTAGTGGGAGTCACTCACCTGTGTGCACCGAGGCTGCTCCTCAAGTAGCCGCTGCTCCCCACAGAGCCAGGGCCGATGCCAGGGGCTAGTGCCTTTTATAGCCAAGGGAAGTGGGCTTGAAGGGGGGGAGCCGAGAGGTGGGCCAGGAGGACGTCAGCAGAGCTACTGCGCAAATTTAAATTGGAAAGTAGAAAGGCAGGGGATGAGACCTGTAGCTTTGCTGAAGAGCCACTGATGAGGACAGGGTGCAAGAGCCGAGGGCGGTGCGGAGGGATTGCACGAGGGCACCAGCAGGAGCCCTGGCTGGGCCCCCCCATAGACCGGAGTGGAGGGGGTCACTGCAGCATCCCTGCGCACCAGGGCGCAGGCTGGAGCTGCAGTGACTGCAACACCCCCGTGCACTCTCGACTTCTGCGCTGCTGGCTGAGATGCTCCATCTCAAGTGCATAGTGCATACCTGCGGAGCCGGGGGGTGCCCAGCACGGGTGACAGGGCCTCGAGAGAAAGAGACGAGACGGCTGACGGGAAACCCTGAGGGCCAACAGCCAGAGCGGCCAGGGTTGCGCCCCAGCACCCTCTCAGCGCAGGATCCTGCGTTGGGGCAGCGCTCGCCCGCCTGCGCCCCGACCCACAATGCGCCTGTGCCACACGTGGGTGTCCAAGCCAGACGTGGGCTCCATGAGCCCCGGCTTGTCGGCGTGGGAGAAAATGGGAGGCAGCTGTTAAGCACATGGATAGTTTTGTGGCAGAGAAAAGTTTTGTCTGCGCAGGGCTGATAACCAGACCTGTTTCTAGGACAGCCACCTCTTCAGCAAGGCGGCTTTTAACTCTTGTCTCCTGACACATGTGCCATCGCTGCCTTGCTGCCACGGATCTCGCTGCTCTAGTAGCATCTTTGCCAGGACGTTTTGCAGAGGCAGCACTCAAAGGGGCAGGCGCTTCGCTGCGATCCTGCGGCGAGGCCGAAGCGCGACTCTGCCGGGCGGCCTGGTGACCGCTGGCTCCGCTGCAGGCGCCGGGGCGGACACCCAGGCGCTGCGATGTGCTGTGTCCGCTGACACCGACCACCCGAGGAAGGATTCTTCTTAAACTTGCACTTAGGAGACTCTACTCCAAAACATGGCTGAGGCTGAACAGGAATGCTGCCATTCTGCTAGAGTGAAGTGGGATTTCAGCAGCAAATCTGTCGCTCAGTTGTCAAAAAAAAAAAAAAGATGCTTCCAACCGAGAAACCTTTAGAGTGAAAATGACACTTTTTCACTGGAAACACCAGAAATGGGCAGATTTTTTTTTCCCCGATGGGCAATTTGTGTGATGAATACAATGAAGCATGGTTTTACCTTTGCCCTGCCATGTCCGTACTCCAACCACACATCAAAGTAGACAACCTTCCAACATCTGAGCTGGGGGGATCACTAGTTATGGGAGTTAGAAGGAAGTTCTCCCTAGCATTTTGCTCCACAGACATATATATGGANATTTTTTTTTCCCTGATGGGCAATTTGTGTGATGAATACAATGAAGCATGGTTTTACCTTTGCCCTGCCATGTCCTTACTCCAACCACACATCAAAGTAGACAACCTTCCAACATCTGAGCTGGGGGGATCACTAGTTATGGGAGTTAGAAGGAAATTCTCCTTTATATGTAGCATTTTGCTCCACAGACAAATATATGGACACAAATGGTTAGGAAGCCTCAAAAACCTTCTTCCCTTCAGGAGCTTCCATGCAGTAATAGCTAAGTGTCTTCCTCATCCAAGTCTTCAAGAGTTTACTCAGCCTACTTAATATTACAATGGCAAAATATTGAGAGCACTCAAGGTCCCTGGCAGCACAAAAGGCCTTTCCAAAGCTGACACAATCAATAATGTATATACCCGCTTTCTTCAGCAAGCTCCTTTTAGCATATTCCCTTTGAACCCTGCACACACTCCCTACTTAAAAATTGATCCACATCCAAGAGCCCAGATAAGGCTGCGTTAATTGCGTGCGCACGCATGTAAAGGGTGGCTGCTTAGTAAGTGAAACCCTTCGTGGTTTTGCAGCATAGGTGCTTTTCCCCTACTATTCTCCATGCTTATTTTGACCAGCTAATGTGGGTATCCTTTCTTCATCTCTAGTGGGCATTTGCTGGAGCGAGGACTTTTTCTCTCCAGGATATGTAGGACCCTTTCCTCTCTGGTTGATTTGCTGAGTGACCTTCTCATCTTAAAACAGAAGTAAAAGCCAATCTGATCCTGTTTACTCATGCTAGTTTTGCTGCCACTGCTATGTGAGCCTTTCATTAGCACAGGTAATTTTCACTGATTACCACCCACATGAAAATCACTGTGTAAAATAAAGCTGTGCAGTGTCTTCATGTTAACATGGTTTGCTCACTGGTAAGTGCTGCCTGCCAAACTAAGATAAATCATCATGAGGACAGCCAGCATTTAAAATGCTCTCATACAACCAGCTGCTTCTGTTTGGACCACAAGTCCATCCACCACCATGTCTTATCTTTGAGACAGTAGCCAGTGGAGAATATCTGGGAAAGAGTCTAAAAACAGGGCAACATATTTGGATGTTTGACACAAGAATACTCTGTCAGGCCTCTAAGATTTGTGCTTCAGAGGATTCCTGAGCCAAATTTGCCTCTGGACCTAATGGACTACTTTTTCCTCCACAGTTGCTTCTTGAATCCATGTAAACTCTCAGCATTCAGAAAATCTTGTGCCAAAGGCATCCCTAGCTCTCTCCTTGCTGCAAGAAGGAGGAGATCCATGTGCTTGTTCCAATGCATCCCTTGCCAGCATTAAGTACTTTTACTCTTTATCACTTTTGGTCTTTCTGTCTTAATGAAAGGCTAGTATAAAAAAGGTTTAAGTAATGAGCACTACTAAATTATGTGACAGTCTATCTCACTATGCACTTCTCTAGCACTATTTTACTCTATTCTCATTTACTGTGAAGTGCAAGGCCATGATAGAGCTATCAGAGCACTATGGATACACAGAGACACTATAGGATGCAGCTTCTCAGAAAGGCACCAGCAATGCCGGTATGAAGCACTGCAGGAAGGAGAGACAGCTTTCCAAAGGCAGAGCAGGTTTTAGGGCAGGAAATATTGAGCAGGATGAATGGTTGAAATGGGCAGCTACAGATATCTCTTGGAGGTTGGAGTGACCCCAGAGGATGAGGTTTGGGGAGAATTTCCTTTGTTGGAAGGAGCCATCCATAAACTGAAGGTGAAAATTATCAAAGCAAAGACATTTAATGCAGTTGGATGGAGAAACAGCAGCTTTTCCCTTTTTTTGCCAGCCCACTACTCTCAGTGTTTCACATGCCAGCATATGAACAGTTAGCAAATGCAATGGTGTTGAAACCTCTGCACCAGTTGTGAGCCTGCCCAGCCTTCTGTACTGATGCAGAGCATGATGCCTGTGTGTGAAATGAAGAAATGAATCACTGCCGTTATGATTTTGCCAGGGTTTGGATGAGAGGAATGGGTAACACTGACATCCGTGTTGCCTGGTGTTGGAAACAGTCACTCTTAACTGACATCAACTAGGAAATATTTTATCAACAAGCGATAAGAGGGCCAGATGCACTAACTGAGTTTGAAGGATTCATAGGAAAGTTCCATTTAATCTATTCAGGAAACGATGTCAATCAAGCAACTGGATGTGACTGTAATTACCTGTGCCTTTCACTAACATTATCCAGGTCCAGAGAAAAGCCAGGACTGGCTTTATTTTGGAAGAAGTTTTTCTTTGAGAAACAGGACCATCTAGTGGTTAAAATGGAAATTATCTACTTGCTCTGTGCTTCACTGTAGGACACTGAATGAACCCCCTAGTCTTCAAGCGAAAGTTTAGTTAGCTTGAAATCTGAAAGTGTCTGAAGCCAAACGAAGCTCTGTGTAACCCAGGCCCACATTTGTACCTATCAAGTCTTCCACTCTGCACTTGGGTATGTGTAGCCTCCAAATGCACCTGGAACAGTCACACAGCAAAAGCGGGGAAGATACTACATTTTATTAAAAAAAAAAAAAAAAAAAAAAAAAGGAAGTATTCTTGCAAACATTGAGCATGTCCAGCACCGAGACAATATTTTAAAGTTTGCCAACATTAGGCCAGCAAAAGGACTTTTCCGATACAGAAGCAGAGCTGCATTTGTACGTTGCAGGATGGAAATTCCTGTTCTATTTGCTATTTCCATGGACTCATGGGAGAGATTAGATTCCATGCACAATTACTTTGTCAGGGAATTTAGGCTGCTCGCTGAACACATGCTCGAAGCAGGAGTTGTCCAGGTTTCCAGGCAGTTAGAGCAGGCAACTGTCACTGCTGTGCTGTGTTCAGCACAAGTGTCTGCATGGTCTGGTAAGTGTCTGGTAAGGCAGAAAGCAGGACCAGGTCCTGCTGGGAAACAAAGGGTGCTTTGTTACAGAGAAAAAAAAAAGGGGGGTTCACGGTATGTTAACTGAAAAGATACAACACATTTACATGGAGAGGAAAAGCTTGCAAAAATGCATGAGAGCCCCAGCCTCCCCACACTTCCTGGTAACGCTGAGCTCTCTGACAGGGGTGCTCAAGGCATCCTGGAGGACACGGTGGATGGGAACCAGCCTGTCCCAAAGGTCTCTCTATATCTCGCTCTGAGCCCTGAGTCCACAGGTATTTCTGCATCATTGCACGGCCCGTGACCGAAGCAGCTATTTGCCCCCTCCCCTTCCTCCCGATACTTTCCCAGTCATGCTTTTCCTGTCACTTTGCCTTATCGATTCTTGGCTAAGCATTGGCCAACCCCTCTCTGCAAGCCGTGCTCTAGGCGAAGGCCATGTTAGCAGTGGTGGTAGCACAGGGCAAGCAAAGAGATTCCACCTTGGCAAATGGCCCCCGTTTTCCCCGCGGAAAAACAAAACCCTCCTTGCAATATATATATATATNAAGAGATTCCACCTTGGCAAATGGCCCCGTTTTCCCCGCGGGAAAACAAAACCCTCCTTGCAAAAAGCTGCAGAGAGCAGGAGCGTCCTTAGACCAATTCACACTGACTTTCCTAAGGCTACTGCAGTGCTGATCGACACATGTACATATATATATAAGGAAAGAAAATTCAACCAGTGCTGCTCGGTGCTTCCTTGGGGAAAACGCGGGGAGCGGAAAAACGGGCAGAGCGGAGCCAGCGCGACCCCGGCGCCGCCACCCGCTTCGACGCCGGCCGCGGGTGGCGGGAAGGGCGGGGGAAGGGAGGGCGCCGCGCGGTGCACTCTGGGACCTGTAGTCCCACCGGCCGGCGCGGCGCCAGGTGCCCTACGGCCTCGGGGCGGGTAGGGACTCTCCTTCCCGTGGTGCAGCGCTGCGCGGGCGCTGGCGGCCATTTTGCGAGGGGAGGGCGGCGGCGGCGGTGTCCGTTAGTGGGTAGTGCGCGGCGGGGGTGCCTGGCGGGGGGCGAATCTGACCGCTTTTATTCTCATTTCTTTTCTTTTTTTTATTATTATTTTTAATTTTTGCCTCCTTTCTCCCCTTCATCTTTTACTTCTCGCTCTCTCTCTCCCTTTCAGGTCCTGTCTCCTCCCTCCGCCTTGGCCGTCCCCCTGCTCGCCGTGTCCCCGCCCGGCCCGCTCCCTTCCCACCCTCTGCTCCGGCATTGCGGCGCCGCAGACGTGACCCGAGCGGACCCGACCGCGGCCTTTTCCCCGCTGCCCCGGCCTCTCGCCGCAGAAGCGCATGTCATCTATCCAGAACCTCCAATCTTTCGGTAAGAGACATCCCGCCGCACCACCCCTCACAGATGGGTCTTTATTGGGTATTTATTTATTTATTGTGTGTGTTGTGGGGGGAGGGTAGGCGACACCCTGTATGGCAGCTCTGTCGATGCTCCCCCGCCCCACACACACCGCTCACCTCCGATCTCGGGGACACTGAAGCAGCTACTGGGCGGAGTGTTGCCAGCTCGAGCTCTGCCTGCCTTTTTTTTTTTTTTTCTCCCTTATAAAGAGGTTTCGCTCCCCACCCCCTCTTTTCCTTCCCCCACCACCGTCTGCTTGGTCTTATCCACCTGATCTCTTGGCCTGTGCTGTCAGCCTGGGAAGGTGTGTTGTTTATACAGTGGAGAGAAACCTGAGATGAGGGTAGTCTCCCTCTCAACCCCACTCTGGTAGGAACTGCTGCCCTGTCTCCTATTCTGACTCCTCCAGCCTGCAGCCTTCTCCCACGTCTCCGAGGATCCCAGCCTGGACTTCTTCGTCATCTCTGCAGTCCCACAGTTCTCATCTTTGGTGTGAGGGAGTTATTTCTTTGTCAGGGAAGGGTATGGTTGCCTCACTGCCCCATTTCCAATAAAGAATCTCTTTGCTTGTTGATCTGCTGCAAAGCTGCCTCATCTATGTCACTGTCCACTGCTCCAAAACCTCATTTGTGTCCTACAAATGATAAGTGTTTTTGCAGATTAAGTCACATAGCTGGTAGGCCATTTTTCTTGTATTAGCACAGAAGTTAGACCTTACTGGGCCATAGTTCTCCATGTTTCTTGACCTGTAGGCAAGAGAAGTGAAGAAATAACTTTTCAGGGTGACATTAAGTTTTTGATCTTCTGCACTTATTAGCAGTATGGGAAAGTTGTAACTATGATTTGAGAAATTTGTGCTGTGCTTGGCAGGGTGTTACTCAAAGGATTTGTTTAAAAGTAATTCAGTGTTGACACCAGCAGGTTGGTTTTACCTCTGACCCCAAATCCTAAGCTGTTTGTCAAGTGCAAGTCCCCTTTTTCCTTAATCCTTTCCTTGACTAAAATTTTTCATTGCTATTTGTCTTGCAAGCTGTGGAACTTGCAAGGATATTTTAAGAAATGCCCAGTGGAAATGGAGCAGATCTGCCACAACTAGGCTATATTTATTTCTTGTGGTATTTGCACTCTTGTGATGCTTAATGTTCTGGTAGGACCAGTTTATCTGCTGAACTATTTCCATTCTTGTTCCCACCCAAGTTTTATTCTTTTGAGGTGCTTGTTTCCAGTGGATGGAAAAAACTCATCTGTCTTTTTAGATTTGAATTTCAGATGAAAGTTTGGATCATGTTAAATTGCATAAATTTAAAATTGTGAAAATCTGTCTAATTACTATCATGCTGATTAGTATCCAGAATTACTAGTGGCAAGTTAAAAACAAAAATCTTGACTTAAAGCACCTGATGCTTTTGATTTTATTTGGAGAAGTTACTGTTCAGCAGGCTTATAGGCCTACCAAATACATAATTGAATGTGTTTTTGTGGAGAGTAGAAAACAGGTAGTATGACCTGGAAACCCATCATTTCTTTTTAAATACCTGCCTAATGTATCTCTTTTAAATGAAGTGAAGGTTGGAAGAGTTAACAAATAGATTTCTGTGCAGAAAAACACAAGTGACTTATTATGATTTCTCTCTGAAACTGCCTCCTAGTAGAGTGAAGCTGATTGACACACAGCTGCTGTCATCTGTTGGTGTCTGTTACTGTGTCCTGTTTACATAAGCAGCTGAGAGTACGTGCACAACTTAAATGCTGGTTGTGCAATGATTGTCGTCGTGCAAGACTTCTATTTTGGACCTATAAAGCTGTGCATATGAAAGAGCTTTTTATTTTCCTGTAATGATCAGTTCATCTGATAAAAGACATCCCTGCCATACCAATTGCCTTTTGCTTAAATGCATTCAACCAGCTACAACTCCATGTGCACTTAATATTCTCACTGCTGGAAATGAGCGTAACTTTAGTCTAGGAACTACTTTTTCATGTGCAGGACTTCAGGATTTCTGGTTTACAAGGAAAAGTAAGGCTTACATTGATACTGTAGCAGAATTTCCAAGAGGTTATTAAAGAAGCTACATGCTTAATAGCTGACCTGCAGTAGGCTGAATTAGTAGGCTAGTTAGACTTAATACAACTGAAGAAAAAAGTAATCCTAATGGAGGAAAAAAATGCTAAGTGCAGTGAGAAACTTACCTGCTAGTTTGTGAAGTCAGATGTTTTCTTTCATGAGAATTACATGCGATATTTTTTCCTCTTGCAGACCCCTTTGCTGATGCAACTAAGGGTGACGACTTACTCCCAGCAGGGACTGAGGATTACATTCATATAAGGATCCAACAACGAAACGGAAGAAAAACACTAACAACTGTCCAGGGAATTGCAGATGATTATGACAAAAAGAAACTTGTGAAAGCCTTCAAAAAGGTGAAGTTTTTACTCTAAGAGTAAAGATATTCTATAACGGGTATAGAGGAAAATATTTTTTTTTCTTGCCAGTGCCCATCACTTGTATTCAGGTTAATCCCCTTCCCTGTTTTTCTCAAAACTCTTGTCAATTATCAAATTATAGTGATTTTTGCCAGAAAGCTTTATCTTTCTTACCTCTAATACTCCAGTAAATAGAAATATATTTTGAGTGAATCTGCTCCAAATCTGCTTAGATTTACTATCAGCAGGTTTGTTTTTACAAAGTTTTACAGTTTTTGTTTTTACAAAACAAAACTGCTGTTTTTACAAAACAAATTCCCAAGTATGTTCCATTTTCTGTTAAAACTAGCATGGACTGGATTTAGCCTTGCCTTTCTTGGCTTCAGAATTTTAATAGGCAGTTTCTGTGACAAAATTCTTCTGAGAAGGTTTACTAAGTAAAATCACTGTATATTGCATATTTTAGATATGTCTTTCAATATTAATGTTTCTCTCTAGAAATTTGCTTGTAATGGTACTGTGATTGAACATCCTGAATACGGTGAAGTTATCCAGCTTCAAGGTGACCAGAGGAAGAATATCTGCCAATTCCTCATGGAGGTGAGGCACTGCAGATAAATACCTTGCAGTATTCTAAACTTCTCTGCAAGCAATAAAGATTGATAACTCACACTAAAATTTATCTGTTAGATATCTACTATATTTTCTTTATATTTTTAATTAATCATAATTTTGAGAGAAAGCACTGTAGAGGAAAGAGGCTATTATCAGAAGTACTTACCAACTTACTGCTGTAAATTGTGATACTGGGGTTTTAAATCATCAAAGAATAGATGCTAGATCTAAAAAACAAGTCGAATGTTTGAAGGAATTTTCTTTGTTTTGTACTGAATTCTTTTGTTTGACCCTAATTAATTTTAGAAACTAGAACTGGAGCAGTTTTTGGAAACTGCTTTATTCTGTAACTACGGTATTAATATTTCTTTAATCAAAGTATAACATTCTGATAACTTGTTATTAGCTTATAAACTTTACTGATTTATATTGCTTTTCTCCTTTAGATTGGCATTGTCAAGGAAGAACAACTGAAAGTTCATGGTTTCTAAAATAATTGCACTGTCATGAAGAATACTGCAGTATTTGTACTTACTTAAGCTGGCTGTTTTGTGGAAGATGAATCTTTGCAGTGAATGGACTTCCCTATTACCTGAACATTTAAAATTTGATTCATATTTGCATGATTGCATGAAAAATGTTGTATGTAGACTAGAAACACATAAGAAAACTGCAGTAAGGTGGCAATGAAGACACTTGTAAACTTTAACACATTTCCAATGGAAATGTTTTAGTGATGATTGTTCAGTTTACTATTCTTCACTTCAATGTGTGGGCTGTATTAAAAACAGTGTGAGTTGCTGCTTAAAAATAAAAGTTTGTTCATATATTTTCTGAGGTATTTGAAATGTTTTAGGTTAAGTTTTTCACTAGGACAGCAGCCTTACTAATAAATGGCCAATTTTTTTGTAGTGAGTATAGCTTACTGTTCGTTGAACAAAGTGGCAAATCTACATTATCAAGTATTTAGCTAATTAGAAGTATGTGCGTGTGATGTGATCTTCTGCTGTAGCTGTAAAACTAGGGCTTTAAAATCTTCCTTTTAGGTGTATCTTAGTAGTAGCATGATAAGACATTAATTGTTTGTTGAGTAAGTAGGTGGCTGTTCCCTCTAAACTGATCTACAATGACTATGAAATATTAAACGTAGCAAAATTAAACTAGGCTGAACTCCTTAAAGCTACTATTGCTAAGAACATGGTAAACATCTAGGTCTTACTGGGTGTTTCCAAGACACGTGAAAGAAGTGCAGAGGATTTAGTATCCTTCCTGTCTCTCAATGAAGGGGAAGGTTGTTGAGTTGGCTTTTGCTGTGACTGCATTTCACATTGGCAGACTGCTGTAAAAACTTAAGTGTTAGTTGTGAAAATAGGGAAGGGAGCAGGCTCTGCACTAACAAATTTCTCGTACATATGTTGTTGTAGTCTCTAATCCAATGTTATGGGAATAATTTGGTGTGAAAAGTTTTACTGTGACTAGTTGTTGATCTGTAGGTTTTCTTTTGAGGTTTGAGTATAGCTACAAAAAAGTTTTATTTAGTCTCCTTTTTTTTTGTCAGACATTCATTCAGTGTTACGTTACAATAGATTTGTTCTACCAAGCTTTCAGCCTGGATTTTGATGTTTGGCCACTAAACCACTTTTTTTTAACAGAACATAATAACTTAATTTGCTGAAACACAGTTGCTATCTTCGATGTGAGATAGGCATTGAGCTGAGCTCTAAATCCAGAAGATGCTGAGCTGGGAAAATGTAATAGTGGTGGAAAATGTTAAAAGAGTTTTTTGTTTTGTATTTTTCATAATAGCACAAAATCTCATGGCAAGAGAGAGGCATTTCTTTGCTACTGAGGCCTTTAATAGCCTATTCAAGGAAAAGGAATTTGATGGTGGCATAATTAATCATTAAGAATAGGTAAGACTGTATTTCTACTAGCAGTGCCCCTACTTGTGTTCAGAGACCTGCCTTTCTAAACAGTAAAGATCCTACCCGAAATGTTTTTACATTTCTAAATTCAGATACTGTCTTTTATGGCACTAACAGTGATTAGAAAGGAGCATTACAGAGCATTCATACATGAATTTCTTAGTATATCTGGTCTAAATTAAGAATTCTACTTATGAGAATCCAGTGTCCATTCTTTGTCTTGCAATCTCCATGGATTTTTCCTGTATTATTGATCTTAGTGTTCCAGAGAGAAGATATTCCAGAAAAGAGTATGTTATTAAGGTATAATGTGGTCAGGAAAATGCAGGGAAAGCCTGTTGCAGAATCTGAATTGTCAGCACAGATGAATTCAAATCCATGGAATTAAAGTCTAATGCTAGTCTTGCACATTAGGAGAATAAAATTATTGTATCCAAGTTCACATAGTGTCTTATTCATAGGTATTAAAATGATAAATCCTTTGGGCTATATAGTACTTAATGATCTTCATTTTATCAAATGCCAAAATAGGAACACTCACAATAAAACCTTTTTCTCATGCCTAAAAGGGAAAACAAGTGATATATTCTCTTTTCACTGGTGGTATTGAGTACTTAAGGGTTTTTGAATTGCAGATTAGCGACTGATGAGCAAGTCTCATGTGTTACTGAGTCAGTCTTCATTTCGGATGGCATTCCATTAGCTTTTACTACTTCAACTGAGTCATTTCTCCACAGTCGTTCTGCTTAACCTTTCTTTTTACATCCATTTAAAAGTCCTTTGTGATAGGAGTAACCTTGCAGTTAATAGGTGGCTTGATTTTTATGCTGCAGTGAAGCTGCTTCTCCTGACCTTTGAAGGGAAAAATTAAAAGGAGAGGGAATAGTTAGGTAAAACATTTAAGCTTAAGTTAAAGCATGAGCATTTAAATAGGTGAGATTTGTTGCAGCAATATGAAAAAACCCTGTATCATTCTAGAAGGAAAGCAGAAATCTGTCCTTGATGTTATTTTTTTAAGTTAGAACAGTAAGTTAAGTTTGCAACTAGCCTTATCAGAAACCCAAGCCTGTTTTCATTCTCCAGAAGAGAGGCTCCCACAAATTCCTGTTTTATCGTCTCATACTGAAGCTTTTTTGTCAAAGCTCAGCTTACTTGGGCTATATACCCAGATAAAATTCTTTTGAAACACTTGAAAGAATTTATAAAATTCAAATTACTGCCTGGAAAACCTGCCTTCACTGTGAAGGCAAAGTTGAATCTGTCCATCTGTTCCTAAAGGAGGTTTAAAAAATGGTGGAGAATGTGGCCCACAATTGTATAAACAAGAAAAGGGAACTAAGAAAAATACTTATTTTTATAACCTGCCAGTAGAAAGCTGGACACGCTCAGATTGGAAGCAATGGTGAGTTCTTTTGCTAGAGTATTGTGAATCCTCTGGAATATTGTGAAAGGATACTCCAGATCACCAAGTCAAGATTGCTTCCCCAGTCATACCTCACTTCACCACCCCTTACAGCTGGATGTGGGAACTGCTCTTTCAAATTCATAACCTTGGGCTGCGTAGCTAAACCATCTGCCTGTTGTAACTGGTTTTACCTGATAAAACTGAGTAAGCTGTTGCCTAAATAAATTCTGTGAACCTCTGTTCAGAGCCTCCATTTTTTTAGTGCGGCAATGAGCAATGAAACCATTCCCTCCCAAAGTGCAGTGGCAGTTGATATTTGTAGATAAAGAGTTGCAGTTATCAGAGTCTGTAAGCAGCTTATTCTTTTTTTATATATATATAGTTAGAATTATCTGACTTGATCTTCACCTGCAGTCTGCCAAATCTGACCCCATGTTTCAGAGAAGAGGGTGAAGAACACACTACGGGTGCACCAGCAATAATTTTCTCCACTGAAAAGACATTAAAAAAAAAAAACAGTGGATAGCTAATAGGATGTGTGTACAATGTGTGTGCCCCATCTGTGTTTTCATTACTTCAGTATTTTTAGATCAAAAATTCTTGAAGATGAGCATGAGAAAAATGAAATAGTTGTTTTGCATTTGTTTTACAGATACTTCATGCCTGTATGAATTAGAATTCTACCAAAATTAAATAAATTTCCATTTGTTTTATAAAACAGATGTAGCTATTCTGGAGAAGATGAATGTTGTATATATAATGGCGAGGTGTGATCCATGTAATCGCCTTTCTGATTTTTTTCCCAATAAAGGTATATATATAAATGGCTTATATTTCTACCATAAGATGTATTAGCCAATGTAAGAATACTCTGGCATCTTCTGGGATGATCGCAGTTCTAAAACACATCGATGTCTGGCTTGAGGCCTGAAATTTTAGGTAGAAGAGAATCATGTAACTTCCTCAATGAGCAAAGCCCACAGTATTTTAAAATGAAGCCTGCACTGAGTGCTCAAGTTTGGTGTCTCAGCTATTTTAGAACGTCTTGCATCTGTCAAGCGTTGTATCGCATTTCTAAAATTAAGTTGGTATCTGATAAAATAAGTTATATGTATTAGCTTTTTTTCCCATTTAAAACCATTTTTGCTATGGTTATGCAGAAGAAAGCGCAATGTGGTGCAGTTCTTTAGGTTTATAGGAGTTGAGTTGTGCAATGTGGTTGCAGTCGCATGGGCATGCTCCTCCGGACAGGGATTTAATTGATAAGTTCGAGTCAAAACCGGACAGGGGAAGAGCCCTGTTCCCGCAGGGCGAGGGACAGGGGCTGTGTCTAATGCTGGGACACGCAGCCCTGTGCAGGACGTGAGAGGTGACTGAAGCTGCAAGACCGTGTGTACTAGCAGGTTCTTTACATGCACCTAGCAAATGACATGAATCTATGGGAAAAATCCCAAAAAACAAAGGGGAAAGAAAAACACAGGCTATACCCAAGAGTCCTGCAGAAAAAAGGGTACTGAAGGGCAGCCCATACTATAAAAGACATTACCTTTAGCTATTGCCAAGCAGGGAAAGTCAGATATTCCCTTTGCAGGGATACCCAGAGATCGGCTACGTTTCAGTAAACACCATAAATGTTATAAACTTATTTTAAAATCTTGTCGTATCTTAATTGGAAAATAATTTGACTGTAGTAATTGCTTTTTAACATCATATATTCCAGAAGAAACATCAATTTCCTAGACTAATGCGAGACTGGAATACAGGCAAAAAAAACCAGATCATTTTCAAAAAAAAAAAGAAAATAAAACAAAGTAAAATAGTAAACATCTAGAAATAAGTAAGGACAAAATCCACCAGAAAAACTGTGTCCAAGGAGGCAACTTTATATACAAAAGAGGAAACACCATGCTGCATATTGCAGGCAGTGGGAGTGCAGGGGAAATGTGCTTATTATTGCTTAAAACAGTAATGCTGCTTATATAATGTCCCAAGGCTATACATGCTGTTATGCAAGGAGGCAATGTGGCCCTTGCAAATTTTTGCTTCTAGGCTGTGTTTGCAGTTCTGCTTGGTGAGCCCCTTCTCCTCCTAAACCGCAGGAGATGAATCTCTGATCTGTTGCCTTCCAGAATCTCTATTAACTGCAGAGAAACATATTAAAAGGGAAACTTGTGCAAATCAATTTGATATGAAGAGACCACGTGAAAAAAAAAAAAGTGTTACAATAAAATGACTTGTGGTGGTTATATTTCTGCAAAGAAACCATTAAAATTGAGACCACTGTTACAACTGGAAATGTAAAAGCCGTTTCTTCCCAGAAAAGTGCTCTTTCCTCTGCTTCCGCACTCTAACGATCCCCACAAGAGCGTTTTCTTCCTGCTCTTCCTGCAAAAGGCACGGGCCGGGTTGTGCAGGGTTTTGCAGAGCCCGGTGGAGCTGATGCTGCCCTTGCATGTCTCTGCCCCAGCTCTGCACATGGAGCTGTGACTTGTGAACATCTTCATGATGGAAACAGCAGAGAAGATACAAACGGATTGAAAAGATTCAGCTTGCAATTTCTGCAGTCTGCAAGAGGCCCAGCAATCCAGCAAAGCATCCACTGGGAGCAAAAGGATTGCCCTTTATCCAGTCCCTTCGCAAATGTGTGTATGGAGCGAGAGCCCTGCAGACGTGAAGAGTTGCAGCAAGTGCATTTTAGGGCCAAAGCTTTTGGTACTGGTGCTGGCAAAGCAACCACTTTGTTTTTCAAAATCTCTATTTCTGGGGTACAAAAACGGTTTCAAAACTATCCCATGTTTCTGACACTGAGGAAGCTTGGTATTTTGTTGTTATTTTTTAATTCTCTGGAGGGCTGTGCAGGAATTAGGGGCTTGTTCCTGGGGCTTGTGAGGAATCAGGAGGCTAAATTGACAGGGAGAGATCCGGAGTGGACGCAGACCGTACGATGACAGTGTGGTTACAAAAGGTGAGGAGCGAGCCTGTGTGTTCTCTGCGTCTTCGCCGTGATCCCAGTGTGGGAGCACCGGGGCAGGACACGCTCCCTGTCTCATCCCGTGCTCCGCAGCCAGGCTCCGCGGCAGGGCTTGCTCGTGCTTCCCCTCGGTTGCTCCAGGCAGGGGGAACGCGACTCCTTCCAGCTCCAGCACCTGCATCTGCCCTCACGGATGGAGCCGCCGCTTTGTGGAAATGCTTATGGCCTACCTGTGTTCTCCGTACGAGGTGAAACCTCGTGTCCACCAGCGTCCTGTCGCTGGTGCATTTCATGAAAAGTCCCTTTCCCCTGACCTTTACTGCAGTCATATCCTGAAGCCACTTTTCTATCAGTGGTCCTTGTGCTTGTGTTCACTACATGAAGTAACGTGGGCTGTGATGGAAGTTTTGAAAATAGTTACGGAGAGATTACACATAAACTTATGAGACCACAGCCAAAAATTAAGAACACAAATTCTGTCATGAGAACATTTTTATGCTTTTGGGGGAAGGTAGAGGAGATCTATCTTTTTTTCTAAGAATCAATTCTAAAATGTGGTCTTTGATGAAGAAAGAGGCCTGTTTTATTGGCTTTAATGTTCTTAATAATGCTTATGTAAATGGTAGAGTTGCTGTTTCCAGTCTATATCCCTAGATGTCACTAGAAGACAGCACACGTTGAGAATTTGTCCTGTTAACTCCAGGGGGAAAAATAATAATGATAAAAGACTATAACATTTATACTGGGGGAGTGCGGAGGGGAAGATGTTAGCAACAGTCTCAGCGTGGTTACAGGTGTAACCTGTGTGCGCACTTAAACACCTGTGAGGAAGAGGATGAGGAATGTGTCCTTCGATGTGCGCGTTCCGTGGGGCTGCAGTGCGAGCAATGCCCTGCCGCCCGTCCGTGCTCCCTGCACAGCCCTGCGGGACACGTGTGGGGACAGAGCCCCTGCACCGCACGGAGCGGGGAGAGGGGTCTCCCCGTGGCACCACCCGCTGCACAGGGTCAAAGCAGTGGAAATATCAAAAATATCAAAAAACATCAAAACTGTAACTACCGTTATTAGAGCTCTCAAGAGAAAGGAAAAAAAAAGAAACATTGAAGACCACTTCTAGGATTTTTGCTAAGAAAGGATTCTTCTTGCACTGAAATTGAAGAAAGAGTGAATTCTGATCCAGCATTTGATTCAATTTTTAAAAGTATGTATGTAAATGTTAAAAGTTAAAGTTGCCATCTTTCTGTTGGTTTCAGCAGGCTCCTGGTGACAAAGCAAGTGTAGAACTGAAATTCTTCCTCTTTTTAATTTATGTATTCATTTATTTTAAGAGCAAAGCAGCACTACTCCAATGACATTATGAAATTACAAGATCAGAAAGTACCTGGTGCACATGAGATTGGAGTTTCAGAAACTCTGAAGAACCTTACACCAAACGAGGTCTCTTACATCAGCTGGCATCAAACAAGAGAGTCATGCAGATCACTGGCACATGATCACAACCAGTGCCACATGGAAAACAGCACAGACGTGTAAAGACATGGCTATAAAGGGATTTACTGATAATTAAAAAACTGTTTTCCTAAAACAATGCATGTATATTTGTTTGTTTTTGTTTTTCTCAATGTAGGAATATTACCTCTCATCTTGGCATCTGTAGAAGATTTTTGACCTTCTTAACATGCATTCAAGCATGCAAATGTTGATGTCTAGCATCCTCGAGCCTGATGGTAGGATGCACTTCTATACATATAAGCTATTCTACCATATCTAGTGCATTTCTATAATTTTCCAGCTCATTTGTTAAGCCCATTGGCATAACAAAACCAAATCGATGCAGACCTAATAACACCAGTGATTTGGGAGCGTGCAGAGGAGCAAACCCTCTCTGGGCTGATGTGCAGAGCTTGCTTAAGAGTTTGGGGTCTGTCATACACAGAAAGGGACGAGGCTGTTCGGCACCTGCTCCTCGCTTGGAGGCCAGTGCCTATGGCTTTTCCTGCCCCGATTCTTTACTCCTTCTCTCGTAACATGGGCCACCAGAAAACGATTGCCCTTGTCTCACTATTGTCTGTTCCTTCCCGCACTTGTAGCTACCCAAGGGACCGGCCCAGCACCCAATGCTCCAAAACATAACACTGCCCTGTGCCCACTTGCACGGTGCCAAATCTGGCTGCCTAAAAGAAGGCAAATGACAAAAAAATGCAATTCACAAGACAAGGTTAGGCTGTGCAGCAAAGGTGCACTAGCCTGATTTTACTTCTGGGCCTAAGGGTTGTTTTGTTTTGTTTTGTTTTCCTCATGTTCTTTTTCTCCTCTCTAGCAGCAAGATACTCTGTGTGAGAGAAAAAAACAATTGCTTATGAAAAAAATACTTGTGAATTATTAAGAATAACTATGCAGGAATTTTCAGCTGCTACTGAAATTTTCAGCTGCTGGCCTGAAGAGAGGTCACCCGTTTTTCTGTCTGAGATGCCTTATTGCCTCTTCCTCTTGGTCCTGGTGAGCAGCTCCTTCAGGCCATTCTGCTAATACAACTCTCAGACGAGGCAATCAGGGCCTCCTGTGTGGCTTTGCAAAACAGCAGCTGCCCTTGCAGCTAGCACAAGATGCTAGAAATGTAGGTTTGGAAAGAAAAACAAAAGGAAGAAGAAAGCAGCCAACAAGTGTAATACTGTTTCTCCAATAGGAAAAAAACATGTCTCAGATGCCGACCCTGGCTGCATTTAGAGCAGTTTTAGAAAACAGCGGTAATTCTAGGTGAGCAGCTTTATCATAGGATTTAACCTCCATATGCATTATTTAAACACATTTAATAGCATTTTAGAAGAATTCAATAGCCTTACATGGATTTTTGACAGTTGAGCAATGTACCTTTCATGCTGCAGGTGAAATCAGATATTCATCAGATGCACTGAAATATTATAAAGTGATCTGCTGCTGAGGCTGCTCTTGCTTCTGCAGAGGTTGGATGAAGCCTGAAGAGGTTGCTTTTCTAACTTCATCTAAGAAAACTCTCAGAGAAAAAGTTTTAGATTTAGCTATTCCCTACAAAGACGTGCGAGGAAGAATCTGGTTGTGCTACCCCAGAAAGAAGAAAAAAAGTTTTATTAATAAAACCATGAAAATGTAGCTGCTGTTTTGTGACACAGGGAAACCTGCTCATGATGTGGTGCCACTGAAAGGGAAGTTAGGAGTCACTATCAGGACCTCCAAGACACTTTCGGGGTGAGCTTCCTAGTCACAGCACTAGGAGCCACCACTCAACCCACCACTCAACCCACTACCCCAGTCCCTTGCCTGCCCCCTCCTAATAGCTTAGAAGCAGTGGCTAGATGTGGGTTTAAGAGCTTAGTTTCAGAGCCTCCAGGTTTGATGGCATTGGCTTTAGATGGACCTGGCTGTCCCAAGCAGGATTTAAAAGATGTGTCACAGGCAGCATCGGTAAAAATGTAATTTAGTTGTCAGTCCCCTGCCACTGTCTTCACTGTGCACACACACAGAAATGGATACAGCCCATATGGCCAGCCAGCTGCTTTCAGCAGCTAACAATACTTCCAATACTGCTAACAGTATTGGAAACTGCCAATACTGTTAAAGGACAGGCTCCAGCAAGGCTCTTAAGTGCCTAAATACCTATTGATTGCTGTGGGACTGCAGGTGCCTAAATATATTTCCATATTGAGTCAAAGCTCTTCTAATCCTATCCTTACCTTCCATTCCAGGAAAGCAAATCATTGGAATTGGCTTGTTTGTTTGGAAAGCGTAAAGGTCCCCTAGGAAGCAAGGATATGCAGACAATCTCTTAATTCTGGACTTCATTGATTACAAGATACAGAATCCCAAACCAAACAGTTTGTAACCTTATCATTTCATTTCTGGTCAAGATTAAAACTGTCAATATAACTCTAGCAGAGCAAAGATCTCTCACAAGACTTGGGGCCAAAGACCATCTGCATCTAGATATCAGGAAGAAAGTCAAGTTGAATTATAATTGCAGGCCCATTTCTATATGGTGACTTGGGTCAACTGAATGGAAGTGCTGCCTCTTTACATGTTGAATGGACTCAGTTTCATCTATTTTTATCTATTCGAGCTTTTTGTATAAACTCCCTCACTCAGTGCTGAAGGGAGACAGGTATTTTAAGTCTTCCTAAAACAGATCAGTTGGGTCATTCTCTGGAAAGCTGTATCTCTTGCCAGCTGATTTGTTGGAGAAAATTTGGCTGCCTAAATTTAGTTAACAGAGATCCCATCGAAAGGGACCTGTTGTGATTTGGCCTCTGCTGCTGTTCTGACATCAGGAGAGTGCTGCTGCATGCCAACTTTGGGACCAACAGACTGGGAGAGCAGGGACCCTGAAGGGGAACTTCTACAGGAATAGTGATAATACTGGAAAGCACAGGGGCAACATCGATTGATCTTTTTGAGTCTTTCATTCATCTCAGGAGGTGCCCAGCCATACTTTATTTTACAAATCATCCACCTTGAAAATAGATTGCAGAGGAAAGGTTTCAAAACCAGATACACAGGCAGGAACACAAACCTAAATCAGTGTTATTCCTTTCCCCCCCGAATTGTAGTCATATAGCAATTTTGATAGCTGGGAGAAAAGTAGCTCCGAAGCACGTAGGCTCATGCTGTGCATGCAAGGGAAGGATAGAAGCGATTTGTATTGCATAATTGAAGAGTTCTCCTGAGGACCCTGGCATTGCTTTTAAATAACTGTGAGTGATTGAGACCTAGGGGAAATGAATTTCTTGAGCGGCTCTTTTGTAAATAAAGAAATTAGGTCTGCAAATTATTGGTTTGGATGAAAACCGGAGGTTGCATGGCACCATAGCTGCTCTCTGGACACAAATTGGAATTTCATAGGGCTGTATCCATGGGCTGGATCTGAAGGTCATAATTTGATCAGACTTCTGAGAAAATACCTTCTACAAGTAAGACTGGATACATTTAATAACTCTGACGCATGGGGCCTAAAGGTGTTTTCATTTTATCAAATTTCTAAGGTCCCTTTTATTTCTTAGCTATCCCCAGACAGTCCTCTCCAACTTGCCCCCTCCCCAATGTTCTCTTCTCTTACCAGAAACAGCAGTCTTTTTCAGATTTTTCTGTTATATTTATTTCTTCCTTCATTTGGAGGCATGAGTGGAGAAGGTCTGATGAAATGCAGTCTTCATCTGTTCATCTACTTCCTTTGCTACCTCCTCCAAGCCTCAGCCTCTGTCCACCTCCACCAAAGAAACCAAACAATAACAAAAATAATTCCACACAGCACAAAATCTCATTGGGAGAAACAATTTAACTGTAATTTCTGCTTCTTTTTAGTTGTGAAATGCTTTTCTCAGACTAATACAAGCTGAGATACTGGTAGTTTAGCAATAATGTCTAATGAACTGAAAAATGAGCTGTTTGTAGGAGGATTAATAGCTCTCTGCACATTAACCTCATGCGGGTCACTCAGTGAAAAGGAAACCTCCTGTGTCAGGGATCCTGCCGCTTTCCGTCTCTAGCTCCTGTGCCAAGAGCCCCCTGCCATGACCCAGCTCTCGTGCCACAAGGTGGGCTAATGACCAAACCTGGTCTCTTCCTATGGGTTTTTCTGCCTAAGCACTAATGCTGAGCCACACAAACCCTTGCTTACCTGCAATTTTAGTTTCAGCGTTAAAAAAACGGCATGTTTTATCATGGGCCAACAGATGATGCTGAGCTACCCTGCTCTGAAAAACCAGGTGCTGGTGGATACAGGGGCCGTGGACAGTCTAGCACGAGCTCAGCTGGGCAGCGGCTGCAGGATGGCAACAGCTTTAGCACAGCGTGCTCTCCCTCGGGAGCGTGGCATGGCACCTCGGACCTCCCGGAATTGGTTCTTCAGCATCAAATGGAGCATTTTTCATGTTCCTGCATAGGCTGAGGCTGCAAGGGCTTTCATCTCAAGACCCATGGGATCAGAAAAGTTGCAGAGTTCATTAATAGAAAAGGGGAGAGAAGATTAGATTCGGAAGGGGACTTGCGTGACCTCATTCTAGGGCTGGCACAATAAATACCATTGATCTTCCTTCCGCCTGATGAGCCCGGTTTTTTACTGGATATTAAATTTTAAAAGTGGTCTGGTAGCAAGGAAGAAATATTGTGGTAGAAAAATGGGCATTTGACGCATGGGCTTCCAACTCCATCAGTAAGTAGTCAACATAGCTGGAAAAGCTGAGCTCTCACCAAATGTCATTTATTAAGCCCAGTTTTCGTCCACTTAATTGAAAACCAGAATCTTTTTTTAGAGTGATGAATGTAATATTAAGAAAATCTCATATAAAAAACACACCATTTTAGATCCTATGGTGCAGTGAGTAATGCAGCAGAATAGTTTTACTCAAGCTAATAATATAAGCAACCTAATTATTTCAACTATTAGGCTTGGGGAGTTATTTGTGGATGAATAGCTGGAGCTTCAATAACGGAGTATTTATAGTATGCGGCTGCATGTATTTTCTCTTTGAGTACTTCTATATGCATACATATGTATGTGTATATATATATATATAAGAGGACACATTGGTCTTCATTCAATGTTAAAATCTACGTATATGAAGGAGAGATTATTTTATCAAATGATATAACTTTGTCTTGGATGGAAGCTGACCTTCCCAATATCTTGCTCTGTGAATTACGTTCCTTTTTTGTTGTTTTTTTAAGGTAAGTCTGGTGTATAACTGTCTTTTGATAAGCGATGCTTAAATTCCTCTGTAGATCCTGAGGCTCCAGCTTAGCAAGAGTCTGTGAAGAAATGCCAGGGGAGAAATTGACAGCCTGGATATGCCAGAGCTCATGGTTGCAGTCAGTCCCTTCTGTCCCCGGGCCACAAATAGCGATGGAAATGATGGTGGTATGTTGTGACAATACTTCTTTAATCAGTCTAATTCTGACCTATCACTCGTGCCAGCGATTAGTGTGCTTTCACTTTCTACATGTTTTGGGTTTTGTAGCTTTGTCTTCTTTCAATTATTGCTATGGAAAATTAACCTGGGATTTAATTATAATGTGATGAGCAACTCTGGTCAATTAGTTTGCAATTAAGTGCCACACAAATCTCTTATGATAGAAAACAAAGCTAAACTGAACCAGGGCACTTGCTGCTGCCAAAGGGACATCTGAAAGCAGCCTCTCTTGACACCTCTCATGGAGGCCACATTAACCCCTGAGATGAGGAAGGGCTCCTGGTTTCTGAACAATGCAATAGTGCAATTCGCCCTGGCTACCCCAGTCTATAGGTATCTGAGAGACCATCACAGCAAGTATCTAACATCTAATAGCTCAGCAAAGACAGTTTTGATGCGCCATCCCATGCAAGTTTCCGGAAGAAGAACTTTGGGAATACTTTGAAGCCGTCACTTAATTTCCTGCAAATGCAAGGCTTAGCTCATGAATGTCTTCCAAATGCATGTGGCAGGGCTATTAGTGCTGATGCCCCTGAAATGGTAGGAGCTTTGAAATTTCCCCATAGCACCCTATAAAAGAAGATGCCTATTGAATTGCTCTTACAGCTATAGGTGTAAGTATGGTGATGGCCGGTCCAACAACATTACTGTCAGACCCT